>JAMAKT010000015.1:406011-578957 GCA_023628415.1 Hypoxylon sp. PDH2405
TTTTGTTTTATGTTGTATTAATATAAAATTTTACCCATTGTAACATATTTTTTTCACCCCCCCCCCCCCAAAAAAAAAAAAAAAAAAAAACTTCCATCCTCTAGTAAACCGTCCGTCTGTCAGAAACTACAATCAGAGTCTCGTTTCAACCGCCCGTACGTTCACATGCGCCTGTCTATGCTTACGCTGTAGTGGGTATGTCCTGTATGGATGTCAACCCACTTCCCCCAACTCCCCATCTATTATCCGGAACCAGGAGTCTGCCCACCGAAACACCCGAAGCTAGTGTCATGTCAGTTCTCACTCGTACGAGACTCAATTAGACGGAATGCAGCTCACCTCAGTCCCCATGTCCTTCCCTGCGACGTAGAAATAATACAACAAGGAATATGAATAGGTACTTTTAGAGTCTCTTCCTCTCAAACCTGTATATATCTGGTGCCTTTTGCATCTTTATATCCTCTTAGCCACCCTCCGTGTCTCGATATCGATCATCTAGGTCCGTTCAAGAAATTCTTGATGCCGGATAACCTTTTGGAAGATCGAGAGGAACTTTGCCTCATGATTGGAATAGATGTGGAGGATGACGGTTGGCCCAGGTTGACTGTGGGGGGGAAGCTCAAATGTGACGGAGTAGATGATGGTGTTGTGGGCGATATGGGTGACAGGGCTTTGTCCCATGTATCAACGATGCTACCTAGTATCATTTTGTACACTCTGCCGGATACGGGTTCAGTATCGACCACATCTCTATTGATGTTTTATTAGCAGCATGAAGCAAACGGTGGGCTTCAGCCTAGTTTTATATTTGTTATATGACTTACGGGATTAAATACTTCTTCCCAATCTCGTCGTCAAGGTGCATCAGTATACCAGATGTGTCGATCCCAAAGGATATGAATTGGATGGTGAACCATCGCTCAGCCAGCTTCTCCTCCAGCCCTGGCTTCTTCAGAAAGTTCGCGATGGCTTTTTCGACACTCGTGGCGTCGAGAGTCCCTCTCCAATCTCCGTTAGTCAATATGATTAGTGTCATTTCTCCCATTGTGCCGCTCAAATACTTGTCGAAGATTCGAGTTAAAGTACTAGCCATATCTGTCTCGAAAAGATGCTGCCGGGATAACGCTTCTCGCTTAGCCGCCTTAAACTTCGTCATGAGTTTGCTGCCCGAAGCCTTGGATACGTTGTGCCCTTTTCCTACCGTAAATTCGAGATCCAGTCCGTCTTTGTCAAAAGCTTCGACCTTTGGCACCAGTGTCTCGAGAACAATTGTCATCAATTCCCAAAATGGGATCATGCTGGTGTCGTTGTCTACAAGAAACATCTGCGGCGGGTATCATTTATTAGGACACAATGCTCTCAAAATATGGGGTATTTACGACCTACGATATCCCGGCCAACTAGGAAATTCTTCAAGTAATCATCATGGTCCTTCCTAAAAAGCCTAACAAAGCTTTTCCCTTTGCTCTTCAGCGCCTGATGTTCTTGGTATATCGGCCAAAGAAATTGCTGATTGGGGTAATTCCACATTTGTGGTGTTTGGGTCGACATGGGCATGGGCATCTCTAAGGGACTCTGTGGGTCAGTTCCCAATGGCAAGTGACCATTATATGATGTCCTGATGGTGGAGTTAGCTCTTTCACGTCTCAGGCCCTCGGGAGTGTTTTCAAGTCTCGATTGAGGTGGGTTCTCATTTGCCGCTAATATACTTGGTAGTATAAAAGGAGTCGAGTCAACAGCTTCTTTTTCAACATAGGTTTCAGGATTTATAGGAGACGTATAAGATTCAACTTGCGGTATCAAGCTCGGAACGGGCCAAGTAAGTTTCTGTGAACTTGAGCTTTCAACAGGTTGTAGTTTTAGGTCACCCGGCGTCAACCGAGTCCCTAAAACCTGGCCGGGTTCAGGGTATCGGCCATTCGTCATAAAACTTGACCGACTTCCTTGGGTCTTGGTGATATTCGGTTGGAGAGCGTCTTGTCGATGTGCTACCTTTCCTTGAATTACATCCATTCTTTTGCTTTTGTTAATCCGACTTGATTTGACTTGATGTCTTGCCTGGGGAACCAAGAATAGATTCTCGCCGTAGAGTAACTGAGACTCCACTGACTGGCTCCTAACTTTCTCTACCCTAAGCAAAGCTTCTTTGACTGATTCGGTGACTGGACTTACATCGCGCTGTTCCACAAGTTGGTCGTAATATATTTGCGCATCGCTCAGCCGCTCAGTCAAGGCAGAATATAAAAGTTCGGATGTCGACTGCCTAGCTGATTCCTTCAACAGCATCTTTTCGTCAACAAAGTCGAGAATCAACCCGGTAATAGTATCGGATTTTCTTAAGAGACTTCTTAGATGCATATGCCATTCCTTGATTTCTGGGAGAACGTCAACACCGTTATGAAAAGCGTCGTCAGCCACCGGTACGGTAACATTCTCCCCTCTCTTCTGTCTTTGTCTAAGCTTTGCAATGGCAATACGCCGGAGTTCATGATAGGCCAGGACTCCTTGGTACCCTAGAACAACCCATGTCGCCGAGACAGACAATACGCAGCCAAACGACCAAGTATCAATTGATTGAGACACTGCTTTGGAAGTATCTCGACGTGCAATATCGCATTCCGGGGCACCTATGAGTGTATTAGCGAGTGGAGGAAAGAATCAAAGCGCGTCACTACCATAAGTTTCGGTCCCGCCAGTTATAAGTTCTCTAGAGGGAACCGTACCCGGCTTCATTCTTTTGAATCTTGCAAAGCCAAAATCTGCGAGCTTGAATTTCCTGTTGACCCTTAGGATATTATCGGGCTTCAAATCGCAATGCCACCTGAGTTTGTTTTAGCACTTGCTCCTTAGGTTAGGTATCATGTGTCCATATATTTCAACATACCCAGAGAAGGAGTCGTAGCGTCCATCTTCGCGTTTTACCTGAAGATTGTGGATTGTATCGAGTGCTTCTGCGACATATGCTAATGATCTCCAGAATTCTATGGTCTCTTGGTTAAGATTTGGCGGGTGATTCTCAGGTGAAGCAAAGAATTCCTCTAGATCTTCTTCTCCGTATTCAAGGAGGATATTGTACGTGCGAACCACGGTTCCATCGTCATCTTTTTCATCAATCTCGTATTCACCGAGGAATCGCACCATTCCGGGCTTATCCCGAACCGCAAGGTAAGCATTCTTCTCCCACTCAAATATTTGCGAGTTCTCCTGTGTGAATGATTTCAAGGCAAATGTATAGCACTGAAAGGTTAGCTTGTCAGGCTTTTAAGCAGGTAACGCAACTCACCATGCCATGCTCTTTGTCCAGATAAGGCTCCCTAACAACTCTCGCCAAGTTTTCAGAGACGAGCGGCTCAGGAACAACTACCTCCCACACTTGCGCTGTTCCACCTTTGAGATTGATGCGCTGACGCCTGCAGAATGGCATTATCCATCTCCCGTCGGGATCCAAGAACGTACTCTGCATGCCATGTCGTAATGGGCAAGGGCAATACAACCACATTTTTTTCTTAAATGCTTCCCAAAATTCTGCTACATCCCTAACTTCCCCTCTGATCAAGCTGTCTTTGAGTCGCTCAGTATCAGGAAGCTCAGGCAGCCTGACGTCGGTGATATTATGTCGCAGAAAAATATGTATCAGATAGCCATACCCAATTTCTAATAGAATTGCAAAGACTACCAGACAGCGATGATCTTCTTTTGTAATATCCTCAGAAGTAGGGTTGTGAACATGATTAGTGTGTGGATACTGTTTATATGCCTCCGTGAGAAGTAAACCGGCGTTGTTGGCAGGCCCGTTAGTATCGGTGCGGAGCATCCATTTCACGATATCATCAGCGCGGTAATACTCGCGTCCGCAGAATGCCTTGAATTTCCATTCATTTTGAAGCTTTTGATGGAATACTGCAAAGGCATGAGCGCTGGCAACTTTGGCGCTTACAGAGAGAGCCATCGTTCAGGTATTGCCTGTTCATAGAGAACTTCGAATGGTAGTGCTTGGCTGATCTGAGTAACACAAAAGTCTGACCGGGATTGGCACGGGAAATAAGTACGAAGAAAAATGCAGAAAGTATAATACAAGCAAGATACCAGATGCTGCACCAAGCCAGGTAGAAGAAGGTACGGTAGTGACAGAACCCCGGGATTCTTATTTCAGACTCGCTTCTGAGAGCCGCTCCTGGGTCATCTTGGTTCGCGACCCCCAAGGGCAACCTGGAGGGGCACTTTGCATCTGCCAGCCTGCCTCTCGGGTCATACAAGCCTGAAAATGACTTGACTGCGCATAAACCATAGCCAGCACCAGCTGCAAGCCATGCATGTGTTCGCTCTTACATGACAGCAACACTGTATACACATGGTAACTAGGTACCTACAAGGCTATTAATACTTATGTGGTGAGTATTTACAGTTGCCGGTAAAATGCGACGCAAGAAATTCTAATATGACCCCTCAAACGCCACTTCTATGGCCTAGGCCCTTGTACGTTCAGCTACGAGCGTGATTGGAGCCACCTACTTCAATAAAGCGCCGTCGAAGTCATGGTTCCAACTCCGAGCGGCTAATACTCCACAAAGCACAGTGCTTTTACCGTAAGCCAGGCGGGGACATAGCACGCAGTGGCTTATCTTCAACGAAATTAAATATAGTGATCTTGGGAATTAGAAACATCTGCATAAAATATTTCCCTGCTCAGTTAAACGTCCTTTGCTAGCACGGTCTACTTACCCTCCATAATCCTTCCGAGAACCGCCGCCTTTTTTCTTTTCTAGTAACGATTTATCGTGGAATCGTGGAGTGGTAGGATACTTGAGGAGGTGAAGGGAGTTATCTTTATCTTCCATGATTGGTGTCCAGACCCAACTTCATTTTCTCGGCGCTTTCCTACCAGGTATTGTCTTGCTAAATAAGCACCACCACAAGTCACGACGGTTAGTGGAAGGGTTAGCTCCAGCCAACTGTACATGGCAGCCGTAGAAAATGTACCTCTTGGGCTGTCCGAATCTTGATACTTGATGATATCAGTACTAAAGAAAGTCTGTTATATCATTAGTGAACGTGTCTATCAGTTTCAGATACCTACCTATACTTACTGAAACGAATGTCGCAGGGAGAAATATGAGAGTCACAACTGTTATTATTAACATGAAAATTTGCTCTTGTTCCATTGAGCGACTCAATCGCTCAGCTCGGCTCGCCGATTGGCTTTGCAAATGTTGGACAACCTAGATTGACTCAGTTTAGAGGTCATATCGAAGATTCGGCATACTAACCAATTGTCTGCGATCCGAAATCGTTCGTACAAGGAATTCGGTTCGTTTGATCTGCATCCTGAAGTCCGTGGTGATGTTTTCAACTTTGCTTGCAAATGCGCTAATGTCCAACGAGCACATTTTTCTCAATGTAAAATTCTTGTCTCGGCTCAGTCTATGGTAAAATGCCACTAGAGCCAGCATCACATCCACGTTGCCTTCTAAGGCAATGATTACTCGTCTTGCCCTCTCTTCCCAGATCTGCAAATCCTGAATGTCTCGAGGCGTGTATGTCTTGTGAGCGGAAGCAGCTTCGGATGGTCCAATAACTGCCATAAGATGTTTTATCGGTCAATAACCTGTTAAATGCTGTTGTGCCGTTTGGGAGCGTACCTCTTTATCTACAGCCATCTCAAGCCATTT
Organism: Hypoxylon sp. PDH2405; assembly: GCA_023628415.1. NCBI lineage: Eukaryota > Fungi > Ascomycota > Sordariomycetes > Xylariales > Hypoxylaceae > Hypoxylon > Hypoxylon sp. PDH2405. The sequence goes on from JAMAKT010000015.1 coordinate 411,681, forward strand.
GATATACCATCTCCAATCTTCCGTAGCCCAGTGGCAGTACATCAACTGAACTGATAAGCTCGACCGGAAACACTCTTCAGGGGTACCAAAAGACTTGTCCTGGTCTCGAGCATCTTTTCCTGTCAGGGCTTTGAAACGCTGTTGAATATCGAGATTTCCTTTGACAACCATCCACAGGGTATTCCCATTAATAATGTCAAATTGATGATGGAAAACAGCCTGGCGAATTGACCAGTCGTTCATCAAAAGGTCCTCCTTGTCTGCTGACTTGAGTGCTACAGATTTGAGGTTATAACACATCTGATAATGTTTCCCGCTTCTCCCTAAGCTCGGCACGACTAATCCATCTGGTGGGTTTGTCAAGACAACCTGCTCGTGGAAACCACTGAACTGCATATCGGTGGGTTCACTTTGCTGGCCAAATACATATAAGAACTCCAAGAAAGCCGGCATAACTTGATGAAATGTAAGGATCTCTGCAAGCATGGACCTCGTGAGTTTTAACTTCGCTCTCGAATGTATCCCATAAATATAACTTCCATCTTCCGATTAGCCTCATAATTTAGAATTTGAACATCGACGTCTTACTCACATGAAGCGACATTTTGGGTCTCCCTTGGTCCCTGTGATAATTGGCGTATTTAGAGAGGTTTGGCTTTTTAACACACCAAGCCACTCAAGCAATTTGCCATGGCCGTGAATATTGTATTTATCAACCTCTAAATGTCAAATAATCAGTCAGAAAAATAACCATAAAATATCGATTCTATTACCCCACCTTTCCCATCGGCAGTATTCAAATCTCGAAAATGAACCTCCAATTCGAGCGGATTGTCTTCAAACAAATCCCATTCCCTTTCACGAAGGCGAACTGCGGCCTTGTCAAGAGAACTTGGGTACGTATCGATTGTCTTATAAATGGTATTCTTAGGATATGATTCTGAGTATAGAAGGGCCTTGTGAAATATATGGGGCGAACTAATGCAGGACATTTTAAAAATCTGTTGAAAAATCTGTTGAAAAATCTGTTTAAAAATCTGTTGAAAAATCTGTTGAAAAATCTGTTGAAAAATCTGTTGAAAAATCTGTTGAAAAATCTGTTATAAAATATGATATTCTGCTTCTCATAATGATTTTAGCAGCAAACCACTGAATAATGTACGGTGATGTCGATTTAAATATCCTACGAACCCTGGGCGCCTTGGGGTAAAAGCACTTGCATCAGAAGAAGTTATCCGCCGTACACAATCTAGAAGTAAGACGCATCTTACATCCTGGCAGACTCAATGCAGTTCACCGAACCGAAATGTGGCTGAGCAAATCCATGCCGATCAATAATATTCTAAATACATCACAGTGTCCAAGGTACAGAGGCTCTTCGAGTCAGCCAGGTTTTGAATACAAGGTAGGTAGATAATTCAATAAGCCGCCACTCTCCGCATTCTACCACCAGACTCCGTACGCCACCTTCATTTGACCCCTACTCCAATCAAGGCTGCTACCTGTGTACCTATTATTCAGGGCTCTGGGGATATTGAATCTCGTTGACCTCGTTGGCCGTCTTGGCCCGTCGCAGTCTTATCCCTGAGTTTGTCTAGGCATTTTTTGTCCTCCTATAACACTGTTAGTACCATAGGTACCTACTTGAATGAAAATCAATCGTTTAACTAACGTCGGTCAAAGGAGTTGGTACATCAAATACCCATTTATCGTCTCTCTAAAGTTCGTACAGCGGCGATTAGCTAGAATTGGCTTATAGCAGACTACAAGATGCACTTACTATTTCTTCATTGAAAACTTCGGTAGGCCACTTTCGAAGGAGGTAATCTCGAAGGACGGTCCATTTCAAACCAGCATAGACGGAATAGAATTCTTGGTACTTTCCCGTTTTCCCAGCCTCTCTCTCCTTCTCAGCCTGACTCTGATATGACTCTGCACGCCTGAATCTCTGCGACCAGGTAGGCCGGCGCGCGGAACCATTAGTGTTTTGTCGCCTGAATGAAAGTACTCTCGTACCAGAGTTAGGAATGGGATTATGTGTACTTTGAGGGTCGCTGGGCGGCATATTGCTTAGCAAGGCTTTTCATCATGGCCACAATTGATAGTTTGCTTGTGGAGGGGCGAAGGCTGTTTCTTATATTTTGATAATAAGCCCGAAACCACAAATGAACATGGACGCCCTATGTCTGCCTACCCTACTGTGGTCGCCTAGTTTTAAACAGTGTAAATGTGGCTTGCTTGGAGTAGCCTATCGCCCCCTTTTCTCTCCCCCCGCCCCTCTTCTCCAAAGCAGTCGTACTAGAAGGCATAGTCATGTAGTCGAAAACACTTGTAACCATCCATTATAATTAGGTACATCCAAATCCAGCCAAAGTCCATAACTTTCACTACAAGACGAGTAACAGTGCAACATGGATAAGAATCCTTCAAGCCATTATAAATTTCTCTTCCGTGAATTTCCGACTGCTAACTTATAGGCTCAATGACTGCCGCCCTCGCTCCAACCCCCGTGATTGATTCCTCTAGGTACTGATGTCCGCCGAGATACCCCCGGCGCGATGCTCAATACCTATCGCAACCTCCATTCGCGTTGAATTTCTCGACCACCATTCCCACGTACTCATGTTCACGCGGTGTTGTCGTGCAATATGTGGCATACTTCTTCCACACAAAATTACAGATAGCCTTGTGCCCTCCTACTGAATACTTGAGTGAGACTTTTTACGTTTCAAATCAGACTAGGTTAAGCTCTTCCACGGCTATACCCCCAAGCAGGCATTCCATACCACCTCACGCTCTGGCACCCTTTTAGACAGAGCCCGCCGTAAAGTGTATCTAACGCGGGTGTTTTTCAACCACACTCTTGTACAATGACATTCTGCGCATTGCTTCGCCCTACTTCCTACACGCCGAAATATGTATTTACTGGTCAATTTCATGACTGTCGATTAAGAACTCTGCCTCAAAGTCCAGCGACTATTTACTATTTTGCCTATACCTAAGTGTTGCTGAGCAATTGGAGGCTCTTTTTTTGGGGGGGTGGGGGGGGGGCCACCACGCTCCAGAATAGGGGTATGTTTGGTGGGTTCGGGAACTACTAACACTATGATGTCTTGAGTTTAGAACAATCTGGTCCAGAGAATAGATTACAAGGTAACTTGTTATACCTACCTGTTCAGCCTAGTGCCTAATTTCGTAGCGTATTGGACATATCAAATGCAGAAAGGGTGGCTTGTAAAAATCGAGGTCAGCCGGTTGAAAAGCCACTTTTTGACATCGTTAACTTACGAATTCCAATTTATTTTATAAAGAGGTTTATTCAGTTACTGGAATCCCCAGTCGTAAGGAGAGGGCTATGTCGTGATGGCGGTGGGGGCTGGACAGGTATGACTTCAGAGCCTTATGACATGGAATCGACTTTCTCTTCTCGTTATCACACCATAGCATTATCGCGATGGACCCGTTGTCTATCACTGCTAGCGCTACTGGCATTATTTCACTTGGCCTTGCAGTGTCTAGTGGGATCATTGGATATTATAAAGCCTATCGATCTCAAGATGCGGACCTCATCCAGTTGGTGCAGCACGCCCAAGAACTTGAATCCTTTCTTAACTCGGCCCGTGATCGAATCACGGTGCCGCAAACTCCTGGCACAGACACTGAAGACTTATTTCGAGGGTGCCAGAAAGCTTGCGACGCTTGCCTGAGTGACTTCAAGCAGCTTAGTGCTAAGTATACAAGCTTGAAGCCTAGCGGAGATTTCAAAGAGCGCAGCCAGAAACTCATACAGAAATTCAAATATCCCTTCGACAAGGGAAAACTTGATGATCTCCAGTCTCAACTTCAAGGGTTCAATACGAGATTGCTAGGGTGTCTACAGTTGGTCAATCTGTAGGTACCATACTCACTATTGATATGTTCATGTCCGCTGACAGTTTCCGTGAAGTGACGCCACACGAGACATAAAGAGTGTAACTATTTCTGAATCAACTCAGATAAAACTTAGCGTGGAGTCGGTGGGCAGAGAAATCCAGTCCTCTCTCTCCGACGTACAGCAAACTGTAAGCAACACAGTGCACGATGGTGTTAATCACCTGGTGTCCTCCTTCCAGCATGGCCTTGAAGAGGTCCAGAGGAATATGACGACGCATATGGATCAACATTTCGAACTCCAAAAGAGGCTCCTGCTCCAGGGTTCAGCTCCGGGCCCTGGGGTGGGTGATCAGGCAGCATTACTCAAATCGATCACTGCTAATGGCTACTGGGGTCGACAAGGCGTCACAGAGAAGAAAAATCTGAAGACGCCCATACACAACATTTTCGACTCTCTCTGCACTTGTTCGATGGCGCGGCAACGCCGTTCAACAGAACAACACGAAGAAAGTTGCATATATTTCTCGGGTAATCGCAAGAAACGGACCTTTACCATGAGCATGCGAGCCTTTCGCCGCCAAATCATAGCAATATGCAAAATTGAGTATTCTCAGGTGGCCCGGGCGCGCGACTGGCACGTCTACCCTAATCTAACACTTAGAGCGATTGTACCATATGATTCTCCGGCGTTCAATGTAATCTCAAAACTCAACGCCAATGCAGAACTCATTACAACCACACATGAGTTAGAGGAATCATTGCGCGGCTGTCTAGTCAAACTCAAACAGATCTTTACGAATGGTGAGGGATGGCCGACTGATGTCAACGAACAAGGCGAAAGCTTGCTACACGTACGTGCATTCTCTTTCCCGAAGCTCCCCTCGACGAGTATAATTAACAGAAAGCACCTGTCTATTAGTTTGTATTTTATTTTATGCCCGGCGCTTTGGCATCTATAATATCCGACGAAACAGTAACTATTTTCACGCAGTTTGTTGCCGCGTTAAAACAAATGGGTGTGTCGATGGATAATACTGGAGCTCGAATGTAAGAAATCATCTGTTATCAACGTACCTGCCTGATTGCGAAGCAAAAAGTAACGGCTCTTCAGGACGCCACTTGCCATGCTTCTTCAACGCATAGGCTTTCTCTATAGACGCTCTCAGCAAACTCATTTAAACTTTATGATTAACAAGTTTCTGGAACTCCCTGAGACGGAACCTACTCTCTCGACACATTGGGGTTTAACTACCATGTCAATATTGCGATTGAGGAATTCCGTAGTTTATGAGCGTGAGCTTCCTCGCGTCGCTTTTACACAGACGCTAGATAAACTAATATCAATACATAATCATAGTTCTTGATTGCAGCGAGTTAATCTATGCAATCCTCCACCGTTCGGAGCCCGATGTCGCGCGCCTTCTCATGAGCAATCCTTCACTCATACATGATCGTGACCGCAGTGGCCACACACCGCTTCATTTCGCCGTAAATTGGCCTAAGGGCCTCTCACTTTTGATCCAATATGGAGGTGAATCCATCCGGTTCATAATCAATTGTGCAACTTACACCGGATATTGGAATACAGCTCTTGAATATGCAATACATGTGGCAGAAGTTGATTCCGTCAAGTTGTTACTTGAGGCAGGGGCATCCATTAAGCCAGCTGCCTTCGATGGCATCCATTGGATATTTACAGCAGCTATACAAGCCGAACAAATCACGTGCATCCTAGTCGAATCAATTACCAAACAACGAAGAGATCTGCTACAATTAGCCTTGCAGCATCTTCCAACTGAAGATATCGTAGGGCTCGGATTACAAGAGAACAATCTCCTTGATGATAAAGCGTTCATGGTTGCAGATGCTCTAAGGCGGCAGCGTATCCCTTTATCCAGCGCTTATGACTTTCTGAAACGTGGTTCGGTATACCATTGGCTCTGTTTTGACTCTTCTATAGCTCAAAAGCTGTATGAAGCTGGCTTTCGCAAGGTAGATGCCAACTTCCGCGGATATACCCCGTTGATGAACCTTAATGCGGAATATGGAGATTTTGAGGAGTGGCTCAAACTTGTCGGTTGGTTCAAAGATCATGGGGCTGACCTGCACGCCCCAGCTCCTATACCTGATAATTCGCTTCATTCGAATGGGACTTCAGAAGCATATACCACTTCTAAAGTCGATGAACCAAGGTCCACTTTAACGGTTCATTATCTGATGCAAGAACTAGCCCAGCTAGTACGATCCTGGACAAGATTATATGCTCGCCGAAGGCTTAAACAGGAATTTCGTACATGGAACTTCACTGAAACCCAGCCCATATCTTCGAGTCTCTTTGGGGACAGGGCAACAGACTCCTGTATTTGCTATTGTACGAGTACCGGATGCGTTCCAGCTTCGAAATATCTCCAACAGATATTTTTAGCAAGATACTATGATGAAGATATGAAAGATACTTACCGATACGTATCTGCTGCTATACGGCTAGCTGAGCCAGTCATACCGGCCAGCCTCAAGCACACAGTCTCGTTGGAATACATTCGCCAAATCACGTTCGCGAGACTTGGCATGAAGCATACATGCTGTAGATTCGAGGAGGCTGATCAAGAGGATATCCCACATCGTTATGTGGGCCTGGTTCATTTCTTAGATCCAGCCGGGAGAGAAGAGATACGTGAGGAGGACAAATACCTAGCGGAGAGGCTAGAAATTCTCATGAAGGAGTTTGAGGAAAAGTTCCGGGAATTGGACGTGCCACTGACCCAGTTTGTGGACAAGTACCTGTGGCCTAGGCTTGACGAAATTGAGAAGGAGCAGGACGAGTTGACAGCAGACGAGTTGCGTGCGTTGAAGGAGACTGGCGTCGTTCTCTATGAGACATAGCGCTTCACTAGCATCCTATCTTCTTCATATTTCCTTTGTACGGTATTGTTTTCCTTTCTAATCCATTTCTAGAGTTTCCGCACATCATTGAACATTTATTCGGTACTAGCACTAGCTGAGCCGCCTCCCCGTGCCTTCGGCATTGCGCTTCAATTAGAGATTCGGGCAAGATTAGCCCTAGCGTCCGAAGAATATCTGATAGGACTTTTTACTACAAGTCTCAATACATATCAATGTATCTCTTGACATGAATACCCCTTTTGATCCATTATCCTAAAAAGTGCTAAAAGAGTACATATATTTAATTAGAATTACCAGCCATTGAGAAGTACCTCGGAAGGATTAGCTGGTCTTGTCCGAATGGCTAATTAAAATGCAGTGCTGAAGGCACGGGGAGGCGGCTCAGCCAGTGCTAGTAGTGACTAACGAGGACTCGAGTTTCTCTATATACGGTTACGTGGCGAGCATCTACGTGTCTACGAAATGATATTTGAGAAACAAATGAAATAATCTCAATAGTACACCTAATAGAAGCAGGGTGACAACATCCTAGGTTAGCTGTGTGTACAGCGACAGCCCGTGAATGACTTCACCCTAGTAAGTAGCACTTGGGTACTACTTGAGGAGTGAAGGCAGTTCACACACTCGAACTTGCGTTGATTTCAAGTTTTAGCAAAGCACATGCATAGTCGAAGCGAAATCTTATAGTTAGTGGTTCACCACTGTATTGAACTTCCATGTAGACTCTACATAGGTCCTACGTCAAGCCCCCGGGCCTCCTTCACATAGCTAGCCCCGCAGAGGCTCATCCGTAATGACCCTTTCACTTCATAGAAGACATGCATCAAATCTCCCATCCCCAGGCTCTGCCGTCACCTTTTCATCTTCATCTCCAGCTAGACCCTGTCCAACTGATAGGCGTCTCAACGTCCACCAAATTCCTCCCTACCAACCCTAATTCAACCACCCTAAAGTGCCGATACCAGGCGCGCTCATCATCCCGGATTGTGGCAGCCGAAAATGAAGAGAAGGTATCGAAATTGTCAAGTGTTCCTCTTTCCAAAGCTCGTTGGATAGAAAATTAGAAGACGCCTTGTCGATCCAAGAATCGTAGATCGTCCAACATAAGAATGAACGAGGTATCAACCCTGTGATCAGTAACAAAGATGCCGCAAAAAGCCGGGAACGGGTGACCAATTGCATGCCTCGATGCCGGCGTGGGGGACCGCGAGCTCCGTCCCAAGAACTAGAAATTATCGACAAGAAATTACCAGATTATCCCGATCTGAGTAGCGTACAGTGACTCCGTCCAAGCTGCATTGAGAAGTGACGGTCGATCGAGGTATATGCTGCAGCTGTAGCTTTTCGACGAAAGACGATGAAACGAATATGGGGTAACTAGAATTGAAAAAGAAAACCAAAGCGCGGAAAACACCAGAGTTGAAAGTGTATCAAGTATAAAACAAAGGTCGCAAGCGAGTGTCGAGAAGAGCAAATCGTTCCCAAGTTCATCAATGTTCGTCAAGGTCGAGGGGATCAATGGTATCAATGTGTAGCTGAACTGTAGTCAGATATAGGGATGAATTCCAAAAAGAGCCCTAATGATATCTAACGGGTCATGTTCAAGAGCAATTGTTTGGCGTGCATAGAGTCGCAAATCAATAAGCCTGGCCCGGGACTGGCTTCCTGCCTACGGGTCCCTGGGGAGGTCCTCGATATTGCTGCTGAGAAGGGGCACCACCGTTGGGGTTCATAGGACTAGGTCCGGGAGGGCTCATCCTTCGCTGTTGTCTTGGTCCGGGAGACTGAGCTCGAGGACCAGGGCTCATCGGTCGGCCACTAGCAGGCGAAGCGGGGCGGCCTCCATAGGGGCTCATCGGACGTCCAGTTGCAGGTGAGTTGGGTCGCATCATGGCAGGCGATTGAGGGCGTCCTGCGGTCATGGGGCGCATCATGGGCGATTCAGGACGGCCGGTCTGAGGAGTCATCGGTCGCGATCCAGGAGGGTAGTTAGGTCCAGGACCTCGGGGGCCACGTGGGCCGCTGGGGTTGACAGGCGGGCCATTACGGCCATTAGGAGGTCCACCAGCAGGACGAGGCTTCACAGGTCGAGTCGACAAGCAAGTTCTGGGAACAACACCTTGCTGAGAGCGATCAAGTCGGATGCAAAGCGACTAATTAAAATTAGCAAGTTATCAAATGGAAAGAGTTAGATCATATACTTACCCAGCCATCATCGTATTCGTGCAGGAGTCTAACAAGTTGGCCGGCTCGCAGTTCCATCTCGTCATCCAGAGTTGGCTTAAAATCTAACTGGACACGGTGAACGGCGGTAGATGCGGGGCCACCTGCCGCTGCAATAGCAGCCGCACTTCTCGAAGGGCCAGGCGATTGACCAGGAGCAACTGAGTGGACACTAAACTCGGTACCAGCTGGACTGGGAGGGCTAGCAGGGATGGTAAGATCCAGAGGCGGGGGAGCATCCTTTCGAGTGGATGTCTTGCGAGTAAGAGCAGCACCTGCAGCGGCAGCGGCACCGGCTGCAGCACCGGCGGCAGCTGCACCTGCGACTGGCAATAGCTTAGGGGGCGAATTGGTCGTCTGAGCGACACCCACGACATTCTCCGGATTATCGAAGGGATTGGTCGGTTGATCATTGCCAGTAGGTGTATAAGCACGTTCAGCACTGCTGCCGAAGGGGTTTTCAGCATCGCTAGCGCTGCTAGGACTAGGACGTTCCCAAGGCGAGCGAGGGGTATCTCGAGGGGTATCTCGAGGAGCTGCGCTAGCTGCGCCTGTCGCAAGCGCGAGAGCAGCTCCCTTGCTGGATCGTCGCTCGCCGAAAGTAGGGTTGAACTGGGTAACAGGTCGGAGGCTTAACTGAGGAGCAGTAGCGCTAGTTTGGGTAGAGAGGACGGACGCTGGGCGACCGCCGAAAGGACCATTGACCTTCTCATCGTCTTGGAGTTGCTGTTTCTCGAGCTGCTTTCGGCGCTTGCTGAATAAGAAGAAAATGATTAAGCCAACTACAAGAACACCACCTAGAACTCCAATGGCAATACCGGCTTTCGCTGCGCCACCTGTGTTAGCGCCCGAGGAATTTGAATCAGCAGTCGCAGAGGTAGAGGCTGCGGCATTTGTTGCAGAAGCAGCCTGCGATGTCTCTGCATTCTTGGTTGCCTGGGTAAGAGTAGTGGGCGTGCTAGTTGCGAGAGCAAGAGTTGAATGTTCGCTCAAGTCGATAGAGGATGTGGGCACGATCGATCCAGGTAGAATTTCGGTTGACTTTTCGACGGTCTTCGTGTTCTTCGGTTCTGAAGTGTTTTCGGCTTGAGCAGCTGAGATCGCTGACGTGTCTTGTGCTTTAGCTTGCGAAGGGGAGGGCTGCGCGACAGCAGTCGGAGTTGCGGCGGCTTCCGTCTCGGGATCATCGTTCTTCTGACCTATAGTTGAGTAACCGGCAATAGGACCGTCAAACGTTTTCGACATGGTCTGGTACACAGTCATATAGACTGTCGATGCTTGTGCCGCCTTTGCCTGAATGGTAGGCGAAGCCTTGAAGGGATTGATATCATTGGCCACGCTCTCAACGCTCTTGACAAGTTCGTCCCAGCCATTGTTGCCTTGCCTTCTGTGAAGGCGATCGTGATGGTGACTCGGCATTGCGAAAAGCTGTTATTCTACGCGTTACTATAAATTGCTAACTCTTTTCGTCCGCCGCAGTCGCCCCAAGTAACAATAGTTGTATGCCGCAATGTGCGCGTAGATATAAATCAAGCTGTGTTTACAGTCGGGGTAAAGTCGTCGAGGATCAAGTGTATAAAAGAATGTAATACGCTCATGAGAGTCGTGGTTAGGTAGTATGCGACTCGATACCGGTGGTAATAGCGAAAAGTAGTTGAGCTAGCGCTTTGTTTACCGTGAGGGCGAAATGAGTTCAGTCGGCCTGCGCGGCTTCGAGGTCGCGATTTGTCGTGTAAGGAAGGTGTTAGTCCTCGATAAAATCGGGAAAGGGAATTGAAATGAATGGAAGTGAGAAAGGATTCAACGAAAGAAACCCAAATTCTCGTGGAGAGAGGGAAGGGGAAGAGACCGTGTGCGAGGGTGCGACGTGGAGGACGGTGAGAAAGGGAAGGGAAGGAAAAGAGGGAGGAAAAGGAACAAGTGGAATGGGAATAGTATAAACAGGTAGGTACGGCGGGAGTGATGCCCGCATTGGCTGCTGGGTTACTAGCTCTCCAGGTACCTGTACTAATAACCTAGCGCGTTCCGTTACGGGGTGTACGTGTACTAAGGTAAGGTACATGTACCTCCGGACAATGATGGCAACAACTACAGACACCGGTGCAAGTGGCGGCTTCCACTTGAACTTTTGCTTTGTTTCCCCTGCAGAGGAAGTGATAACTATTAGATTGTACCTGCAAGAACCGGGATTCATTGGAAAGCAAATCCTTGCCGGCTATTCTTTTATTTTTTTTCGAGTGTTTGCATAAACATATTATTCCAGTATTTCTGTTCACAAACGGAGACGCTTTAATAACAATTTGAGACTCCTCTTGCATATGCTAATTGCTTCTCCATCTACTCTCTTTTAGGCTGCTAACCTCTTTGTCAATGATCCAGAAAGGTTCGTTTTGTTCGACTGAGACTGCGACTGAGACGAGCAAGACGAATACACGTACGTGTACCTATGTTCTATTGTTTACCTGCTTATTCCGATATACGATATTCGTTCCGGTCGTGCTCTAAGAACGGCAACAAATCTCGTAAACAACTCACGCAAATGAGAGAAATCCAGCCAACAATGAAGCTTGGAAGCCTGCAGTCAGCACCGAATCACTCATCGAGAGCCAATGGATCTTCCCATCCTTGCAATCATCCCAATCGATCATCCCATCTCTCCCCCTCAATGTTGATCATTTTCGGTCTTTCTCTCATGGCCGATTTGGCCCAAGCTCCCTGCGCTAGTCAGGCACAGAAGCGCCATTTTCAGGAACAGACCTTGTTTGATTGGATAGCTGTTTAAAGGTGCAGATTACGCGAGATTGTTGCAACCGGGGTTAGGTCAGGGATCTTCATCCATTGCTTAATTTCCATTGGCTGGTATGGGAAGAATCAAAATCGCGGCCAGGGACGAAAATAGGTACGTAGCCCCTCAGCCCCTTAATTGACATGGGAGCTTTTCACAGAAGCACTGTTTCGAAGTTCGTTGCAGTCACGAACCCAGCATGTTTCTGTATTAAGGTACTTGTAAAGTGTCAAGTATTGTCAGCTTTCTCCAGCCTGTCACCTCATAAGAGTCAATGGCATGACTGCATGCATTCGTTGGGCAAATATAGCCCCCTTTATTTCAGAGATGTCCGACGTGGGAGCAAATTCCATTTGTGGCGACGGTGCTTCATGTCTCGTTCGGAATCTCTCGACTTCATGCTGCAAGATACCGAACATACATACTAATGTAGGTACATATGTATAAAGACTAGCCGGATATCAACAACGGCGGAAAGTCACCGAGGCAAAGTATTTCGGAGTTCACGAAAAACTGAATAGGGATCCGCACGAACATCCGTCTCATTGGGTCAAATCGTCTCCAATAAAACCACGATATTCTCTGCCGTGGAACGCAACATGACGTCTGCTTCCTTTATGCCACTTCGTCTGTGTTTGTACCTATTCCCGCGTGGGATCATTGGCCTTGCAAGTTTGCGGTCCTCCGCTATGGCCGCCAGGGATCCCCGGCGCTCGTAGCCGATGCGGTTCATCCCATTTAATCATTTGATCATTCTTCATTCTTTCTCGAATCTTATTCTTCTAGGAATATGCCTTCGTTTTAGATTACTTTTAGCCTTGTGAAACACCCGACCCTTGGCGACTAGTGTATCTATCTTCCAATTCTGTCGTTTAGTCCGCGTTTTCAATTTCTATTTCCACCTACCCACTAGTTACCAAGCCCACCCTACTACCCTGGTCACCTTATCAGGCTTAGAGGTCGATCATTATTTTGTGCCAATAGATATGACTTGCTGGCGCGCGTGGAGGATCACCACTACGACTCACACTAAGCACACGAACAGACGGAGTTTCTCTTTTGATCACAGCATGGAAGTGAGCAAATCCTCAATACATGAATAGGTTTAGAGGCTGTCGTCACATTGTGACATCGCGCCTTACGCCAAACGGCACGGTCAAGCTGGAGAGCTAACGTATTGCACATCTATTCCACCGATTACGAATCCTGATAGAATCGTCGCGAGGCTGGACCGACTAGTCCGGATCTACACCGTGAGGCGGGTTTGTTTTACCAGCTCCAACAATTGCAGCCCCCAGTTTCCAGAAGTTATCGGGCACAAAGGCTCCCTCGCACTTTTTTTCCTGGGTAAACTTCCATTATCATAAGACAGGACCGAGACTAGATAACGACATCTCTATCCCGCCGCAAAAGACGGTATTCTTGTAGGGACCCAGAAGTCGAATAGAGTCAAATTTGCTTTCGGCCCATTTCATTTTGACTAAAGAGTAGGACCTACTTACCTTAGGATGTTCTAATTACTAGAGCGACGCATGCATCGGTTTAGATGCCCACACTAGTAGGTAGGCGGAATTTAACGTGCGACGAGTTATTTACGCAAACATGGCTCTATGTATCGTTGGATGGTGAAACCCTTTAACAACGCTCTACAGCACGCTAGCTAAGTAGCTGAAAATAGTGGCATAATCTGTATTTTCTACCTGCCTATTTCAGCATTCCCTTTCCGAGTGGTTGGGATCCCTTAAAGAGGGAGTATTTCTGAATTTTCAGCTGAGCTTGTCCCGAGGAAAATGTCGTGTCACCCAACGTTCTTGAGGATACATATGTCTTTAGGCCGTCGCATATCACCTCCCCCACGCTCAAAGTGCCCGAAATTTCTTGTACTAGTGTACCAGGCCTGCCAGGCCACTGTCTTCCGTGTGCCCACGGGGGCACTTCTTAAGGCATTGATCGGCTGCGTAGACTTGGTTGGACAGCCACCTACCAACAGACCCATGAGGGGTCACCGACGTCCCACTAACTTCCACCTCGCTCATCCACCCATGTACTAACTTAGTCAACAGGCCAAGAGGTCCTTAGCTCACAAGCCCTTTCGTGACTTGACACGGACCATGAAGTTTTTCGGCTTAACGAACCAATAGTTATCAGCGGACCAAGAAGTCTGGTTGTTAGCGATATCTCCCGAGAGCTCGAAGTCGAAATCTCGAACTAGCCGGGGAATGAGCTTCGAGATCTCGAGGTGAGAGACGTGCCTGCCGATGCAAGTTCGCGAGCCGAGTCCAAACTAGAAGAGGGCTGCGTTAGAAATACTTGTTTAAAATGGGGTGAGATAGAAAGGTATTAAGATCAGTCCAAAGAACTTACCGGCATCCAATGCCTATTCATGAATGCGACCTTTTCGGCGTCGTCAGATAACCATCTTTCAGGTCGGAACTCGTTGGCATCCTCGCCGAAGATGCGCGTGTTGCGGTGCTCAATCCAAGTGTTGACCCCGACGACCGACTAGATAGAAGAGTGTTAAACACTAATTTCAAGAACAAGGTATTAATCGGTACGAGGAAACTTACACCCTCTGGAAAGAATTGCCCTGCGATTGTGGCACCGCCAGATGGCACAATCCTCTCTAACGGAAGGCCTGTGGCGGGGTGGAGTCGGAGTGCCTCCTTGATGACGGCCTGCAAATACGGCATCTCCTGGCTCTGCTTAAACGAGATGAACCGAGAAGCCTCCCCGGTCTTCTCGGATCCCATGATCTCTTCTCGGAGCTTCGAGTAGCATCGAGGGTTCTTAAGCAAGTAATAGAGGATAGAGGATAGTGAGATCGCCGTCGTATCCGACCCGGCGATCATATTATTCGCACAGCCGTGTATGATATGGTACGTCGTGAAGGTATCGGGCTCCTGAGTGTGTCTCGCGACGTACTTAGAAAGGAAGTCTCTTGCTTTTCCCGACACCTGTTTCTCGTCGTCATCCATGGCCTTCGCAGAGGCCTGATGTTCAGCCATCCTCTCCATTGTGAAATTCAGGACGTAGCTGACGCCCCGGCTCTTACCACTGCTGCTGGCGATCAAGGTATTCAGTTTGAAAAGATATGGATGCAGGAACGAATAAATTCCTGTTAGAGAAGAGTAGTATAGGAAGTTCTCGAGAGCTGCTATGATGCCTCCGATATCTTCGCCTTGGTCGAGGAACCCGAGCCGCTTCGAGTATGTGATGCATCCGATTACGTCGAAAGCGTAGCACTGCATCCAATGGCCCATGTTTATAGGTAGGCCGCTCTGTGAAAGCTCAGATAGCCGTTGACTGAACAAGTCAGCGCACTCATCCACGAAGGGCTCGTACTCGACGAGCGACGACATGCTGTACGCATTTTGGTACTGTCTGCGGTGCTGCGCATGCGTGTGGATGTTCCGCTCGGCGAAGAGGTTCCAGGTACCCGGGTTAAGCCAAGCATCGTACCAGGAGGACTTCGCGAACTGCGTCCCGTGGCCATAGATAACCTTGGTGGCGGTCGGGTCGTCGAAGCTGTAGCGGTTTGGGCCGTAGCGAACTATCGGGCCTGAGCTCGTGGTTATTACACCTGTGTTTTCTTAAGCGAGAGAGGAGAGGGTATGGCGAACCATATTTCTCGTGGAGTTCCTTGTTCACTCTCTCAAATGAGCCTTGCTTCACCTTCCAGAGATACCATAGATCCGTGAATCGGGCGAGGAAAGGCCCGGGGACGGATCTTAATGGTGATGTTACATGTCTGAAGAGTTGAAACAGAAGTTGGAGAGCCGAGACACAGCCCACGAGGATTACAAGTAGAAAAAGCATCGTTAATATGATCATGAAGTAAGGAAGGCTTGCATGGTGATAAAGTAAGGGAGGAATAGAGAAGAGCCTCAAAGGGTAATTACTCTAGTATTCAATCGTTATATACCTATACCTATCTATCACGAATTCCGACGTATCACACACCGCATGATCCGTTGACAGAGACTAGGGCTGACACCCGTTTCACTGCTTTTCCAAGAAAATCTAGAAGTGAACCATGACACCAGCTCTCCGAGATCCCGCGACCTCTCCGTTGCATCATTACAAGTTTCGGTCTGTTGTGTGGATGATCTATACCTAGGTATGCTGAAAGACGTTACAATGCGTCAAGCCAGAAAAGCAGCCGGGGTTTCTAACTCTAGCTTATTGGTGCCCACCGGTGAGGTCTTACCCCATGGTTCCGCAATATAGAGGCTGGACATGCCGCTCGGGGTTTAAATCCTTCCCGGTGCCGACTCCATGTCGAATGCACGGTGATATCGGTGGGTATGACGGCACCCGAATGCGGTAACTGTCACTATGTGAATTGGCAGAGACTGTCCGACTCGACATCTGTACACTGCATGAACACGTTTCGTATCACAAATGCGTAATGGCTTAGAAAGCGAAAATCAAGTGAAAATTGTTAAAGGGAAAAGCCCTGTTGTTGTAAACAGCTTTCGACGGCTGTAAAATGGTATCGGAGTCAGCCAAATCCAGAATTTGATTACGTAGGGGATCCTTGGAAGCAGACAAATTAGCGAACGCCGGTTCAATCCGGTATTGATTATCGGAATTTCCTATGTTCCTAGAGACGTACTACCTATAAGGTCAAAATTCCCCCCTTTTCCCTATACCAGTCTAACTATTGATACACACGCCTGAGGACCCTTAGACCCTGTAGATGGGGCACACCTCACACCAGAATGTCTTGACAAGCAAAGTAGCTTACAGACTTGGTGACGTAGGCTTTCTCGGGGAGATTCTCGTTTTTCATTTCCCCTTAAGCTTCCGAGTTCTCTATGTGTCAGGTTCCCTCTTCACCACGACTTCCTCGCTAGACTCCCGAGAAGGCCGACTGGAAGATTGATCCACGGAAGGCATCAGTTGTGGAGCCATATGAGAGGCATGGTGGTTGGGATAAGCCGGCATACCAAATCCTGAGAATGCGTGACCAAATGGGAGAGGTCCATCCCATCCAAAGGGAGAGAAGGCCATATTGCCGGTCATAGCGTTGGGAGCCTATCCAGCACCGCCATGTCCAGGCCATTGGCTATTTTGTTGACCAGGTTGTCCTTGTAGCTGATTCTGTATAGCGGCAAACAATGCGGGATTAAAGAAGGCGTTGGATCCGGGCTGCTGTCCAGTGAACTGAGGCGGTGGGGGCGGGACGAAGCCTTGTGGAGGATTCTGTGGCCACTGGAAAGGGAACTGAGCGTTAGGCTGTTGGGTGCCACTTGGAGTGCCGTAGAATTGTGGAGGGGGTGGAGGATACGCCGCATTAGCAACAGGAGGTGGCGGAACCGGAGGATAGTTGTATTGCTGAGGCTGTGGCTGATACTCCTGTCCTCTTGGGGGTCGAGGTGGTAGAGAATGACCACCTCGCGAGTCCCCACGAGTACCGCGTCCTCCACGGCCGTAGCCATAACCCCTTTGACCTCTACCTCGGCCGCCTCGGAACGAGCCATTACCGTTCGCGTAGCTGTTCGTGTAGCCCGACTCCGGAGGAGCCTGTTGACCCTGCGCAAGGCTCGATGGTCTAGCCAGCTTTCGATAAGGGCCTTCGTCATCTTCGTCGTCATACTGTAAACCGCCTGCTGCGGGGAAGGATGGTGCTTCGGAATGGCCTCCACGTCCTCCCACACCAGCCTTACCGCCGCGGTTCCCTTTTTTCTTAGCTTTCAATTGCTTCTTATACTCCGCCTCCTTTTCGTCATCTGAGAACTCCATCTCGTCATCGCCAGCTTCTTCATCGTGCCAGTTACTTGCATCTGTACCCTTCTGCTCCCGGAGTGCTTGTGTGAAAACATATGTTGCGTGTGAGGGTGGATAGAACACCTTGGCTCCTAGTTTTAGACCGAAGGACTCAATCTCTTCCTGATTCGTAAACCTTGCTGTGTAGCGAGGTTGTCTAACGTTGCCGATCAAGTCTGCTACGGCAGCGATAACGGTACGATCTTCGCTGCAGAGCACCGAACCAGTATCCAAGACTTGGTATTCACCTGTTGTAATAGCCTTAATGACGACCGTGTTCTCGACAATGTGTTCAACCACACCAAGCTCCGTCATGGCCATCTCGGGGGTGATAACGACATCTGGCTTAGGAACAACTTCTTCGGGAAGCTCATTTTTAGTCCGGACTTGAGCACCAGAGTTGGCTCCTTTCGCCTTTCCGTCTCCCTCGTCGTCTGAACCGCCTTCCATCTCCATAAGAAGGCGAGCGGTTTCTTCAGGGCCAAGCAACTTATAGTTCTTCCCGTCTTCGGACTCTTCATCTGAATCATCTGAACTGCTTGAATCGGAGGATGATTCATAAGGAGATGAATCCTCTTCCCACTCAGGGTCGCCCTGTTCTTGGTCCTCTTGCTCGTGAGATTCTCCATTCTCTTCTGTACCATTGGGTCGTGTAGATATTGCATTTGATTCTTGCGGGGGCTCTAAACCGCCAAGCATAGCCTCCAGCGCCGAGGTTAAAGAAGGAGGACTGCCTGCTGCATCAGTGACCACAACATCAGTATTTCCTGACTGCTGCTTTTCTGTCTCGTTGTCCTTGGAGGTTGCTATAGCTTCCGATGGAGGGGCTGTATCAATTTCCATCTCCGTGGTAGGTTGAGAAGTTACAGGTTGTTGAGCTTCATCCTCGGGTTTTGGGTGAGTGTGAGAAGAGCCTGGCCTGGATGAGGATCCCAGACCAGGGATTTCAAACTGTCCAGACATATTGCAAGGACTATACTCAAGTCAGTCAATATCCAGGATAGAATTGGGGTAAATCAAAAAGGGGCAGTGATAAAATGATAACAGTCAAGATTGGCCTACCAGAATGAGAAGATGTGGCGATCTTTGTTTTGACACCGCGATCCTTGCAGTTATTCAGAGATCTATATAACACAAATAGAACAATGTGTTTACGTCGAAAAGTGTGTAATGTTGAGTCGCGATAGCGCGCCGAAGCTTGTCTCGATAAGATCTCAATGATGCAGCCGACCTTCGTTGATAGGTGAATGCGGATGAAATCTGCATGAATTCAAATCGCCGAAGCTTTCCGCCTGAGCTTTGAATTCTAGAAAATTAAAGTGGGCACGGAATATCTTAGCGTGCAATGTTTTTGACCAACCAATCGGCGTGCGGTAACTGGGTAGGTAGGTACCCTTGCACCAATATTTACCCGGCGACAGGGACCCACACGAGCTCCAATGGCCACAACGTCATTTCATTGGCTTTTCAGCTTCTCAGCTTTCAACATTTGGGGAACACGCAAATCTAAAAGCTTTCTCAAGTCTTCTCTTCCTGCGCACCGTCGATGAGTGACATTCTGACTCTTAACTTGTTTTAACACCGTATGGATTGATTTGGTGAATATGCCTCCCACAGACTCTCAGCACCGGGAGCAGTTTGTTCATCCGGCTGCGCAACATGCTAAAAAGAAGTATGTGAATGTCTATGTGAAATTCATAAAAAGAGCTACAAGAGACTAGGTATGCTAACAAACTAGCACAGAGGTCCATCACCGTTCATGATTGAACCCATCAAGGCGTTCTATATATTTCTAATCGCAAACTTCATATCTGCATTATTTGCTCCTATCCAGGATTGCGACGAAACATTTAATTACTGGGAGCCAACTCATTATCTATCTCATGGATACGGCTTGCAGACATGGGAATACTCGCCAGACTACGCCATCCGTAGTTGGTTCTACATCGGATTGCATGCTATAGTTGGGAACTTTAGGAGACTGTTACCTCAATCTACGAAGGTATATAATACTTATAATGCCCAACTCTTAAATGACTCCATTCTCACTTCTACAGCTTTCCGAATTCTACTTCATCCGATATGTCTTGGCATTCGTTTGCTCGTTATGTCAAGTCCTATTCTTTCGCGTCATCAGCTTCACCCTGAATCCTCGAATAGGCCTCTTCTTTCTCATGGCGACTG
The DNA here is from genome assembly GCA_023628415.1 of Hypoxylon sp. PDH2405. Lineage (NCBI taxonomy): Eukaryota > Fungi > Ascomycota > Sordariomycetes > Xylariales > Hypoxylaceae > Hypoxylon > Hypoxylon sp. PDH2405. Next base: position 431,419 of record JAMAKT010000015.1, read on the forward strand.
TCATGTCACCCGGCAATTTTCATGCAAGCACTGCCTATTTACCATCTAGTTTCGCCATGTACACGTCCCTGCTCGGAGCTGCTGCATTCATGAACTGGAGGGGAGGACTCAAGACCTCATGGGGTATCTGGTGGTTTGCTGTAGGTGGTGTCCTGGGATGGCCTTTCGCTTCAGCCTTGTGTGCCCCTTTCTTAATTGAAGAGGGCATTTTCACCATCCTTGCCATGCTACAGGATCGTGAACGTTTTTATGACTCACTTCTTCGAATCGGCAGAGGCGTCATTGCTGCTTTGCTACTAGTTGTAGGTTACTCCACTTCCTCAAATTTGGATGTTCAAGTCTAACTAGGCGCAGGCTGGTGATACGGCTATAAACACATTCTTCTATAAAAAGATCGAAGTGGTCTGGTGGAACATTGTCAAGTACAACGTCTTTTCCTCGACTGGAGGCCCGAACCTTTATGGAACAGAACCATGGACCTTCTATTTCCGAAATCTGGCAATCAACTTCAATATCTGGTTCGTTCTAGCATTGCTTTCACTGCCACTATTCCTCATACAGAAAGCCTTCTCCACGAAGCAGCATGGTTTTCAATCAGGGATACGTACCATTGTATTCCTCTCCCCTTTTTACATGTGGCTTGGCATTTTCACTATTCAGCCACACAAAGAAGAGAGGTTCATGTATCCCATGTATCCATTCATCGCATTGAATGCCGCGTTGGGATTCCATATTATCTTGTCAGCCTTCGGAAACTCCGATCCGAAAACTCTTATTGGAAAGATTCCGGCACGCTTGAAACTTCTTGTCGTCATGGGCGTCTTATTGCTATCCTTTGACCTAGGTTTAGCTCGTGTTATCGGAGTAATCACCGGCTACTCTGCACCTTTGAAAATCTACCAACCCCTTGGAGCCGGCGTATTTGGCGAGCAAGGTTTAGGTGGACGTGGTGACCACGTGTGTTATGGCAAGGAATGGTACCGCTTCCCTAGCTCGTACTTCCTACCTCGCGATATGCGTGCCAAATTCATTCGATCAGAGTTCCGTGGGCTGTTGCCCGGGGAATTCTCCGAGGCACGAACAGGCTTTGGGTTCTGGAGCGGTACGTGGCTGCCAACGAAGGGAATGAACGATCGTAACGAAGAGGATATGGGCAAATATGTGGATATCAGACAATGCTCGTTCTTAGTCGACACGCAGTATCCAGAGCATCATGATCCTCTACCGCCAAACGAACCGGATTACATTGCCGACGAGGAGAATTGGCAGATTGTCAAGTGCGAGCCGTTCCTTGACGCAGCCAATACTCATCTTCTTGCAAGGGTACTTTGGGTACCGGATTTGAACTTCGTCCCCGAGAAGTTTAGGAGAAAATGGGGACGCCATTGCTTGTTGCGGAGGAAGAAGTAGGCGATGACTGTTGGCTTAGAATCCTTCCGTGGGCCATTGGTGGAAATACGACCATTAGGGCAATAAATGAAGCCATCAGCATAGTTGAATGAACTGATTCTGACGATATTCCAAGAAACTAGTTTGAACTACGTTTCCTCGGTAGGCTGAATTGACATTAACAGGGCTGAGGATAGTTCGCTTCGGACCTTTGGAGGATTTTAGAAGACGGCCAAGCACTGAGGCTTCTACTCCGCATTTGGCACACGTGGACTCTTCTAGCAACGTGATAACCACGCAGACTCCAAACATCGTCAACATTTCGGATGGTTCCATTGGACTCCATTAATGGATTCGTCGGTACATCTGCGGTCGCATACATACCTGGCCTGGACTTGGACTCTGGACCGCTCGGCGTGGATTGCTCGTGGTTCGTGGAGGCGCATGGTGTGCTAGATGGCCCGGTCTCAATTACGCATCGAATAAAGTCCCGTACCTGCTTGGCATGCAACCCTCCTATTCAAGATGAGATGAATTTAACTTATTTTCTGAAACATTAATAGAAATGCAGTAATGCTACTACTTCGCTAATCTGCATTGTAGTATTCTCTATCTGTCTGCTAATGTTGTCAAATTAAGCTCAAAATCTAATCTAGAAATTCAAGGATCTTGAACATCAAAGTGTTGATCATAGAAAATCATTAACGACTTTGGTGCTGCGATCCATGTGTCCACGCCGGAATTATGGAGATTTTCGACGACGATCAGCTACCCTACGAAATGTGCCGAGATACCCGCAATAGTTGACTATCGTGAATATGCCAATTCGTGACAAGAATCCAAAGAATCAAAAGGTCCTTGACATCCTTGACAGAATTATCACATTAGGCAGGTGTATTATTCTATCATGATCTATTAATGAAAACAGGTCTGTGAGAACATGTACTCGACACGTGAGATCTCATGTAACGTTGTCGCATGCAGCCAGAACTTGGATTACAGGGGTCAGTTTGGGGTAAACACCAAGAGGCTTAACGAGAGATCTATATGGGCAGGGCTTCAGGCGCCAGCGCGTCACGAGCCTGCTATGCACCATCGAGCACCTCCATTGTTACCTAAGCCTCTCGAATAACTGCGGATCTCGCAGGATCGTAAGGTGTTTGATTGGATACAACGGACCATTAAGAACATGGCAGCTTCGGCACATCCTACAACCATGTCCTGCCTAAAGCGGCGTTTCCCAACTCCTACAACCATGCCCATACCTCCAAGAAACGCGGCGTGGTGGTTCTCTATTGGTGCAATCGTCCGAACTCTCTGTTTCAATTTCATCGAAACATCCCGCAGTGGAAATTATACCATAGATATAGGAACGCTAAGAAGGCCCGAATAATGCCGGATAGAATCGTTCGTGAGCTCTATAAAAACCTCCTATCATGGACTCCAAGCAAGTGAACTGTATCTGCAAGAAAGCACTCACACAGCTTCAGCCTCCAAGTAGGTCAGCTTCGTTTGTCTTGACCAGCCACCATGAAGAGCGTCCTCCTTACCCTAGGTGCCGGCCTAGCCGCTGGACTCCCGTCTAAGCAATGTGCCCGCCGAGCTGAGGAACTACCAACTCTCGGTCTAGCCAACATAACCAAGATCGATATGGCCAATGGCGGTAGCCTCCAGGGCCGCCGTCTAGCAGGTCCGTTCATGGGAGTTGACTTTCCTGACCCAAGTCTAATATGGGGCGACGGCTCGTGGAAAGCCTACGCAACATCGTCAAACGGCAAGAAAATCCCCGTGGCCACTTCAACTGATACGTGGTCCTGGACTCTGACGGGCAACGACGCTCTGCCCAACCCTGGGTCTTGGGTCGACCCTAATGATCAGGGCATCTGGGCTCCGGATGTGCAGAAGAACGTATGTAACTAGTATTCTCGCGTTATCGTTAATATTAAAGATGGGAGTCTAACGGGATGATCTTAGGATGCCGGTGTATACGTAATGTACTACACGGCCAAGCAAAACGGCGGCACCCACTGCATCGGGGCCGCGACCTCGACCACGGCGCTCGGCCCCTTCACGCCGCAGAGCCAGCCCCTGGTCTGCGACGGTGCTAACGGCGGTGTGATCGACCCCGCGGGCTACGACGACGGCACGAACCGGTGGATCATGTGGAAAGTCGACGGCAACAGTCTCGGCGGCGCCACGACGTGCCAGGGTGGCACGCCCTCGGGATCGTACAAGCCCACGCCGATTAAGATCCAGCGTATGGCGCGGGATGCTCTGACGCTACTGGACAGCCCTAAGACGATTCTCGACAATGAGGGCGCGTCGAACGATGGTGTGGTAGAGGCGCCTTCGCTGTATAAGATCGCCGATGGCAACTATGTGTTATTCTACAGTGCACACTGCTACTCGAGCGACGACTACGATGTAGAGTATGCGTTCTCGAGTACTATTGATGGCAGCTACACCAACCGTGGCATCCTTATCCGCACTGTCGATAATAAGGGTGTTTATGGACCAGGTGGTCTCGATATTGATCCCAATGGCAAGAGTGTCGTGTTCCATGGCCGGCTGAACCCGAACCAGGGTGGAGCGGCCAGGCAGCTGTATAGCGCTGAGCTGACTATTAATGGACGATCGATCTCTTTTTAAGAGACTTCGCTGCACCATTATAGCATTTGACTTCGTCAATGCGGGCTTGAAAATTTAATGATTGATGAATAGTGACGGATTTGCCGCCGCCAGGGGGCGGACCGTCGTCTGCATACGATATCAACATTTGGCAATTGTACAAGGTACTTTTCAATTCTTCCTGTACATACCTATATTAAGTACATAGCGAGCTTGTTGTATATTGGATATAGTACATAGTTTGAAATTGGATAATACATTGAATAATTATGGATCCGTTATTCGCATACTTTCAACAGCCCTGCGGCTGCTTCAGGGCAACGATTTTTTCTGTGTAGCTTATAACCAAAAGTAAAGGGGTTAGATTAGAAGGGGCTTTCTAACGAGGTCGCGCCGCGACCTAGGGTCTAGTCTATGGAAAGGAACATCGTTCTACTCTGTTTATAGGGAGTGTAACTTGGAGTCTTTGGTCCAGCGGCGGAATTGCTTCCCATAGACGGCAAAGACGCATAGCCCGATCAGAGAGGAGCCGACTGTGAGAGCCATCATCATGAGGATAGGCTTGATGTAACCGGACTGCGCGGCCCAGTCATTGAAGTAAAATATCATGCCGAACTGTCTTTAGATTAGAACTGGAGTTAGGGAGGGAAAGGGGCGAGGCGCGTGCAGCTACTTACACCGAATGTGTTCTTCACAATAGTCGCGGCGATCATGATCTCGCCGGGGAGTGTCTTGTACTGTATACGAGTAAGCCCTTACTACCCCCTAAATGAGAGCGAAAGATGATACTCACGCTATCAACAGCATATGCGATAGCAATCGACGGTATTCCCACGACCTGCAATCCGACAAGCGTGTAGCCCACAATCACAATCACCTCCCAGGGCCAGGACCGCTGGCACCCGACCGCCACGACAACCATACCCCCAACATTTGCGCAGATATACGGTATCAAAGCCGGCAACCGCATCTCAGCCTCAAGAACCCCACCATTAGCCTTGGCACGCCTCAGCGCAATCCGATCCGACAACGGGCCCGCCGTGACAAGCGCCACAATGGCTCCTACGACGAAAGCGAAATTCACGAAGCCGATTTGGTCTGCTGTGAACAGGTACGGCGGCGCGCCGAAGACCTGTGCTGAGGTTAGGTTAAGGGCAAGAAGTGAGTTAGCTGCGAAACCCATGGATAGCGATGCCCAGAGGACGATGGGGTAGCAGACGAGGATCTTGAGGGGCGAGACCACGTCCCGGATGAGCACGGCGATGAAGCTCCGGCTGTTGCTGTAGCCGTGCCCGTACTGTAGCTGCTTGCGCATAGGGAGCAGGGAGAATTGGCCGCGTGAGGGGGCACCGTTGGTTTGGTGGTGTGCTGTTGTGAGAAGTATCTGGTGGAGTGGGGGGAGTTGGGGGAGCTGGGCTTCGGAGCTGGAACTTGAGACCGTGACACCTTCGTTCTTCTCTGCGGGCCGGGGAATTCTAAAGTTCGTTACGGTCGCGTTTCTGCTGTCTGGAACTTTGGGTACTGGGCGGTCGTACTTGGTTTCTGGGTGAGCGACTAGGAGGAATATGAAGCTTGCCTTGGCCGAAGTGTTAACTCCTATTCATAGGCCGAGAGTGAGAGTGAGAGTGGGGAACTTACTCCTTGCAAGATGGTGCAGACCCAGAACTGTGAGTTTGGTGTCAGTAAAGAATTTGGGATCAGAGATACGCGAGATTGAAGAGAAGATTCAGCACTTACGAACCACCTCCATGAGATCTGTGAAGCAATGGCACCCGAGATGACCGGACCAATGAACAAGCCGAGGAAGTATGCCCAACTGAAATGGAATGATGAGTATACCCCTTCTCATAAATCTCACAGATGGCAATTTTCACTCACAAATACAGCGCCATACTACTTCCCCTCTGGTGTTGGAAAAGCAGGTCAGCAACAACCATAGGCATGATACTCTCATTCGCAGCAGCTCCTAACCCCGATATAACGCGAGCACCTAAGAAACTCGGGTAGCTAGTAACAAGCGCCTGCCAGATATTCGCCAGGATACAGATGATTCCGCAGACCAAGACAACGGGACGCCGCCCCCACATATTGGCGGCGGGCACGATGAGGAAGTTAGCATAACCCAGAGTAATGGCCGCTGCGCCGAATAGCATATTGACTTGGGGAAGCGTCTTGTTGAACTCGGCCTCGAAGATGAGCGATAAGGGCGCGATAGCCATAGGCGTCAAGATGCTCACGAAGACGAAGATGAACTGGTTGAAGATGATAGTGGCCTTCCATGTCACGCTCCAGTTCTATGGGTAGTGTTAGTTGGTTCATCGTCGCTACTAGGAGACAGGTATGCGAAAGCCATGACATACCAGGGGATCATCTGGACTCGAGGTCGGTTGCGGGATGAGCACGACCTCACTTGGGGCCCCATTATCACCGCCATCTTGGTCCGTGAAGATGATATCGGTACCGGGAATGATATCTGGCAGCTCGCTTTCTGACATGGCTTCTAGATTGCTCTCGCGTGGATTGTATCTTGTGAACCCCAAAACAGTCAAAGCGCTCGCAGTTAGGTGTTATTCAGCAAGCGACTACCTGCGTAACGGACGCCTCTGCCCGCGAACAGACAGGAAGGGCAAGCCATCTTATCCATTTCAACGTCCACTCGAAGAAAGTATCCGCTCTCTGCTAAAAGGATCAGCTTCTACTATCTTAAGGTTGCGCGCTCAGATCTGACCTAGTCTCACGTCACGTCAATCGCTACGGCCGAACCTGAAGGTCCTCGTTTATGACATATTGGACTCCGGTGTGGTGCATGAGTAGGTAGGTAGGTAGGCAGATTAGGTACCCAGGTGGAATGCAAAAAGCACAACCCCCCCGGACTTTCCCATCAAGGAGCGAAGCTTCGACGCTCGCGATGTTTGTATCCGTAGTTGGACAAAACACGCACCATATGCCATGAGCCGAGGACTATCGTCCTAGGAACTGCGGCCTGGGTGCGGCTAGTGTATGTTTAGTGCTGAGCGCGCCGGGCGTGGCGTTGTGGTCTATTGAACAAGCCCGCGCCGGACGTCCGGGCTTGGGTTATCTTGGCCTCGCGCAACAATAGCCCTGTACCACGACGATTTAGTGACTAATTTGAAGTCGCTTACTTTATCCAGAGGCGCAAACACTCTGTCGGAAAATGGATCTGCATCCATTTAACCTCTTTCGGGTGCAACAGCTGTGTTACAGAACTAAGGCTGTATAACAGAGATGTTAATCGTGACACGGCTTCACTTCCGCGGGCGTTGAGTCACGATGACGATAACGACAAAAGCAGATTTCGCCCCAAAACGGGAAACAATTGAGTTGATATGCAGCTAGCTATCCGATAGCCAAGGCTAGACCAATATTGCAGTAGTCGTGAAGTCATCCTCAACAGAATATCTTTGATGGTAATCTAGTCCCGTTAAGTGTACATTCAACATGGGGCACATACTATTGTTAGATATCTAACCGGATGTTTTCCACGAGCCTACACCGGCGCAACCACGTGGCACGGAAAGAGTTTATTTAGCGTTCTATTTGTTGCTTCAAGTCCGTTTCTAGTGTAAGCCGAGGATTCAGCAGCCCCGAGCTGACCAGCACTCTACCTACCTATCTATCCTGCGCCCGTGCACCATCTTTTATTATTAGTAGTGCAGCTGGCGATTTACCATGTTAATAAGCGGCTGTCCGGTAGCCAGCTTCTCTAGATTAAGCTCCAAGATGTCCAACAGTCTGTCAAAAAGCAAGTCCGTCTTCCAACTGACGTGCGGTGTGATGAGTAGGTTTGGGGCTTCCCATAGCGGGTGGTCACTAGGAAGGGGTTCGGGATCAGTTACGTCCAACGCGGCACCTCTAATCTGTCCTGTCTCGAGGGCCTTAATCAAAGCGTCCTGATCGATATGACCGCCCCGCGCGATGTTCGCGATGAACGTCTTCTTCTTGCCAAGAATCTCGAACTGCTCAGCTGAGATGATGTGCCGCGTTTCTGACGTGAGCGGCAGGCTGATGACCAACAGGTCCAGATCCTGAGCTAGGAAGTTGTTAACGTCTTCCCGGGCCGTGCCGTGGAACCACTTAGCCGGTAGAAGCCCGCCGGGGTCGCCGGTTCCTGGTACGCAGTAGCTGTCATCTACGCGCGACGCTGGAGTAGGTCGCTCGGTACGCGTGTAAGCGTAAACTTCCATTCCCAAAGCGCTGGCTAACCGCGCCGTTTCCCTTCCAATTGCACCATAACCTAAGATACCTCTGCAGTAGGGTTAGTCAGGATCACTCTCTCTTTAATATGAGGGCTTAGTAAAGCAAACTCACACCCGCTTTCCAGTTGAATCTTGGACGTCTGCTCCAAAGGGTGACTCCCAAAATCCCGTCTTCATATGCTCGGCATAGTGCAGGAATTTGTGTTGATGTTGGAGCCACGCGCCGATGACCCATTCCGCGATCTGCGGTCTTTACGAAGTATTAGCTGATACCAAGATCCCCCTGCTACGTTCGTGTTACCAATAGAATATGCCGACCTACGCATGCGCACCATTCGAGGTGCAGAAAATGACGTCCTTATTCTCGTACATGGGATGGCCCGGCCACCGATCTACGCCGGCAGACGGGAGTTGCACAAAGCGGACTTTGGGGATGACCTCGGCCGGTGGCGGCATATACGTCGAGAGCAAGGTGACACCATCCCATACATTGGGCTGCAACTCTTCTTTCACAATAGCACGACCTGGCTGCACTGCGCTGGCCCATCGTACTTGAAGCCCTTTAAATTTCTTGGTAAGTCTTTCCACGCATTCCGGCTTCTCCGGCAGAGGAAGATAGAACAGGAGGATGTCATTGCTTAGAGCGCCGAGCTCTCCTTCTCCTGCGGCCTCTTCTGCTGGGGCCATTGCTGCTGCTGCAGTGCGACCGGATTTAGTGTTTTCGAGAGATACCGAGCGCACGACGTGATACGGGATTCTAATGTTATACAGCCTTGTCGATCGTGCTTCCAATCTTAAATCTAAGGCCTTGGTATAATCTAAACATCCCTTGTTCTATGAAAGTCGGAAGTTTGCGAGACAAAGATGCGACCTCATGAAATTGGCATTGCAAGCGCACCCCCCTCACAATGCAACTGAGGGGACACTTTATTGTTTAGCAGGTACTCACAGGGCTTGTATACCAGGTATTGAGCACGTAAGGCTCGCAGCATGTGCTCTTTATTCCGCACCATCGTACTATGTTGCAGCGTTATACAGCGCCAGGTTCCAACAGAAACGCCACGGATAAGGCAACATACCCCGCAAATAAAATACAAGAGGACCGAATAGTCGCTGCGTCATCTCTCCCTATCATTGCGCAACCCGAAAAGCGGCCCTATCCCTACCTGTGATACATTAACCGGCACTCATCCGCCGACCGATCGATATCTTCGGAGATCCCCTAGGTTTATCTTCAACAAAGTATTGATATCGCTGGTTTAAAAATACCTAGACAGGTATGGATACATCAATGTGGGGACGCGATAATTGAAAACTTCGATAATTGAAGTCGTTATTAGCAATTATACAGATGAATAATGCCTGACCATGCCATGCCAAATGTTGTACACTAGAGTACAAATGCGCCGAAAGCCACCCGACCCAGTGCCGCAGAACCGATAGTTCAACGCCGATGCTTACTGACCCCAATACAATTCGCTATAAATCCAGCATACAATTATTCTCCTTTCATCTGAGTAATACCATGGGCAGCAGTTTCGACGACTTGGAAACCAGCCGCATTGCCGGCACCCCTCGCTGCTTGTTCGAAAGCCTCGTCACTCCTTTATGGGGCGTTAGTAAGAAATCGAGATTAAATATTACCCAAATATGAAAAGGGTGGTCATACCGATCACACAGGACCTCAATATCCTCGTCACTCAGGATCCTGTCTCCTCCTGAGTGTTGATACACTTCGCCATCCTTTAACAGTAGGGCCTGAAGAAGCTCCTTGTCTATGGTCTCATTGCTATCGAGCTTTTGGCCCATAGTTCTGAACCCTCCTTTCTTGATGACGAGCTTCTCCAGTCTACGCTTCGCGTCCGCACTAAGGAGCAATTCTTCCTCAACGGTTCCCTTCGTAGCTAGTCGATAAACAATAACGGGGCGCGTTTGGCCGATCCGATGGCATCGGTCCTGTGCCTGCAGATCTTGTTGGGGGTTCCAGTCGCTGATTCGCATGCATTAGTACATCCCTTGCAGAAATCAGCCGACTAGGTTAGACTTACCTATCGAAGAGAATCACAGTGTCGGCGCTCGCAAGATTGATACCTTGACCACCAGCCCTTGTCGATAACAAGAATATCTTGAAATCGGGATTTTCGTTGAACTCCTTGATCTGTTGTCTCCTGTCGTCCTGAGAAACCCCTCCGTCAATGCGACACACATTCCACCCACGCAGTTCCGCACAGTAGTCGTGCAGGATATCTAGCTGTGTTTTGAATTGAGAAAATATTAAAACTTTGTGACCGCGTTTGAATAGCTCCGGAAGCAATCTGTCTAGCAGAAGCATTTTTCCAGAGGCTGTTACTATACTCTCGTCAACCGGAACCTCGCCGTCGAACGCCCATGGGTTGTAGAAGTTGTGAGGACTATTGCAGACCAATCTCAACTGCATGAGAGGGTTGCCAAGTTTCTTATCGGCGATTTGAAGCTCTATTATACGTTAGAACAGCCACTGGATTTACACATGTCATGTTGACTTACTAGCAAGCTCGAGCGTAGCGGCTCGCTCAATCTCCTCTTCGTCTCGGAGGTCTTCGTCGGACTCCTCATCTCTGGCAGCAAGTTCAGCAGCCAACTTTGCCTCAAATTCGTCGTCATCCAGCTTGTCGTCATCGGAGTCGTCAGGTGTTTTGTATGAAGCGCGCCCTTTGCGCGTTCGACCTCGAGTAGTGCTGGCTGGAGTAGACTGTCGGCTCGATTTGGTACTCTTAGGAGACGACTTCTCACTCGTAGGTGGATCCTTCCTCTTACTACCTCCCTTAGTTTGAGCTGCGGGAGAGCTATCCTTTGATGCCGCTTTCGATGCCGACCCTCCTTTCTTACCCATCATCATTGCAAACGCATTGTTAGCCACTGGCGACGGCGCTTGGCTCGGGTACGTGCTACTTGCACGTGATGATTGGCGACTCGACTTCCTCGAGCTGGGACTATTGCGTGTCTCTGTTAATCGCTCGACAACCTTGTTCTCCAAGTAAGTCCTCGTGTCGATCTTCTTGTCGCTGATCACATTGTAGAGATCTGTCTGCTCTTTAGTCATAGGAGCATATAGGACGTATTCCCGCTTCTTCGGTAGGTAATTGGCCACATCTGCCTTGATTCTGCGAAGTAGGAGAGGTTGTAGAACCTTATGAATCTTGGAAACGAGATCCTGACTTTGCTTGTCCTCGATAAACTGCGTGGTGCCCTCTTCGTCTTGCAAATCGCTAAAGTCAAACCAGACTTCAAATGCTTCCCAATCAAGGAACGTCTCTGGCATTAAGAAGTGAAGAAGAGACCATAACTCCTTAAGATTGTTCTGTAGAGGCGTTCCAGTTATAAGAAGCCGAGTTGCTGACTTGAATTGTTGCAATTCTCTGAAAAGTTTGGCATCGGCATTCTTCATCCGGTGACCCTCATCCTACGATGTGTCAATCGATAGAAGTGTGACTATGAGTGGATATACTCACGACTACGATGAAGGCCCAGTCGATCTTAGAAAGGTTTGCGTGGTCTCTAAGAACCATTTCATAGCTAGTGCACACCACAGGGAACCGCTGGTTGGGACGACCCTTCTGATAGTTTCTCATGATCTTATTGCGGAATATATCGTGTCGTTCTTGGGGAGTGCCGTGGTATAACACGAACGGAATCGTCGGAGTCCACTTGTGAAATTCGTCCTGCCAGTTCGATAACGTGCTTAAGGGCGCTATTATAAGATGGGGTCCAAAGTAGTTCTCTTGTTCCCTTAGTAATGCGACAAGAGAAATGACCTGGATCGTCTTGCCTATTATTGGGTCAGCTTGTATGGTATGCATAATTCATAACAAGCGAATACTAACCAAGACCCATCTCATCAGCTAAAATGCCACTCAGACCTTGTAAACATATTTCATACATCCATGTAAGGCCTTCCAATTGGTAATCACGCATAGTACCACCACTCATGATCTTGGGTTGTTGCTTCAATTCCAATCCTGCATCTGTCAGTGCTTGGTTATCGAAGTCCCGTCCGACGCGACCGAGTGCTTTAGTCTTCTGCGTAAGAATGTCACTGAATATTTTACTCTTCCGAAGAAGCTCGTCGAGTTCCTTGGCCTTCCGGGCCCGTTCTTCCGGCGATAATTGAACCTTCTTGCGTTTCCTCTTTGCGGCGAGTCGCTTAGCTTCGGCAATTGTGTTCTCGGCTTTGGCTTTCTTCTCTTCAGTGAGCATTTGCTGCTCCGTGAAAGTGGAAGTGAGGCCCATCTTGACGTTGTCTGCGTCGTCAGTCTGAGGCGGCGAGGAGGGAGCACTGGTAGGTAATCGAGAGGACGAGTCAAAGGAATCAACGTCTGAAGATGAAGAAGCCATTACAGGAAAAAGTATGGCAATTGGAACCCCGAAAAAAGCAATTCTATAGAGGAAAAATGACGTGAATTGGAGACTAGTTACAGTGAAAAAAGAAAACTCGATACCGAGCAAGGGAATTGATGACTTCACAGCATCATTGTATTAATGTTAGCGCGTCGGAGGCGATCGATGACCCGGACGACGCGAATTAGTTGCGCTATCACGCGTTGAGTGGATAAGTGGACTCGCCGAAAGCATCAATCGACAAGGATTCGTGTAAAGAGGTACGTCCCTGGAAGTACCTGCAACTTTGAATTCCGAGTGCCACAATCCACTTGTTGCACAGCCGCAAACCCTTGTCCCCCGACTCTTTGTTTCCTCCCCCCACGGAAATACATAATTGATACTTACATCTAGTACCCACCAACTGCCCAACATTGCTGAGTCATCCATGTCCCTTGTTGTCTGTCGGAGATCTTATCTCAAACATTCCGTCAGCCGCAATCTTGCCGCTTTCTTGCCGCTTTCCACAACTTATTTCTGTAAACCACCATTTCTAGCAGCACGTTCAAGAAGCTGCCCGTTACATCATCGCGATAATACTGCGACACGATACAAGTAAAACTCAGCAGAGATTATCAAGATGGCGGCTACTGGGCAGAACTTCTACGAGCTGTATCGACGAAGCAGGTACAGCATTCATCATCATTATTAATTCGCATAGTAGTCTAGGTCAGCCGTTGACAATCTCTATTGCAGTGTCGGGACAGCTTTGACCGATACTCTCGACGATCTGATCACCGAGCACCGCATCGACCCGCAGCTCGCCATGAAGATCCTAGCCAACTTCGACCGCGCAATAACAGAGGTGCTGCAGGAGAAGGTCAAGGCTCGCTTGACGTTTAAGGTAATACAATATCATTTGATAACCTCATGTAGCAGCGTCGCATAAATGGTGGCTAATCGCTCTCTTTTGCGCAACTCTATAGGGAAGCCTCGACACCTACCGTTTCTGCGACGAAGTCTGGACCTTCCAGCTCAAGAACGTGACGTTCAAGATGGAGAATGGTGGTCAAGTTGTCTCGGCCGACAAGGTCAAGATAGTATCTTGCACCGCGAAGCCGACTGGCAACGCTGCCTAGAGGGGGCGTTGAATCATCTTCCAAGGAGATCGTCCCGTCGCTTCCTCGGAATGCAGAACCAGAGCCTAGATGATACTAGAGGGATGTTAGTTTTTGGTTTGGACCTCGCACCGCCGTTTTGTTTCCCACGATTAGTATGCGACCAGTGCGACGAAGCTGAGGCGCTGTACTTTTACATCATGAAAGACCATACACTTAGTCCACGTATTTCGATCCCCCGACGCCTTTTTTCTTTTCCTTGCAACAATACCCCGACTTCGATGGGAATCTGCGTACGAATCAGGACCGACAAACACCCTGGAGATTCTGAATTCGCCTCGGGTTGATACGTTGAAGTCACATAAGATTCCGGTGTAACTGTAGTTTTCTTTTGCGGTGGCTTTCGGGGATATTTGCATCTGGTGGCGGATTGCATCACGATGGTTTTCACGGCGTTTTACGGAAAGGGTAAACTCAGATTGTGCTACCATTGCATTGGCAATACGGATCATGCATTGATTTCTTCATCAATAAAAAATGGTTGATGTATTCTTTGGTCCTCTTACAAAACTAGCTGAATTCGTTCCCTATGTGATTATTCCCTCTTCTTTCTCGCAAAACACACGAACCTCTCGAGATACCACCAGGCTCATAGGTAAGTGAGTGGCCATATTTTTCTGGAAGGGGTTCTGGGCCCAAGAACACGGATCACACATACTTGCCTATAAAGCATGGAAAGTGAACGGTACATAGTATAGAGCTTCAACACCCGATGAAATTATATCATACGTTTCAAATGCCAATAGATATGTCTATCTTCTATTCATTCTGTATAGAATCTTCATCGTGCTGGGTATCAGTCCCTCTAAGCAAGTTTAGCAAGGGGGGTAAACATGAGTTTATCCGCATTCTAAGTCTTCTCTAGCAACTCCATCATCGCTCGTTCCAAGCAGATCTCAGTTCAAATCGCCCAATAGCGCTACATCCTCATCCCCATCATCCTTCTCGACAGGCACAATGCCCTCAGTCTGCGCCAGCGCACCATATCCACGGCCCAGCTCAGCCGCCGACACCGCATCGTGATCACCACCACCATCATCGTCGTCATGATACTCAGCCTCCTCCGTACTAGCAGCCGTCTCATCGCCCTCCTCCTGCTTCCCCCGGCCAATGATGACGTTGCCCGCGACTAGCATGGCGGCGCCAACCCACCATAAAGGGGGCAGCGACTCGGAGAAGATGATTAAGCCCAGAAGCGCTGTGATCATGAAGTTCGTGGATGTGTTCATGATGGAGACTTGGGTTGTTGAGTTGCCCTTCGCGAGGGCTTGGGTGAAAAGAGACCACATCTGCGATTTCAGATCATGTTAGGGTGATCCTGTTAAAGTGGCTCATTGGACTTTGGTAGGAAAAGGGGAGGACAGGTAGTGATGAGTATAGATAGGGCTTAAAGATGATCACATTTGACAGTAAGATAGTTAAAAAGTAGAAAAAAGTTAATGAACCATGAGCTTAGCTCGGTCCGGAGTCAATCAAGCTGTGATAAATATGAGATGTTCACTGAACTCACCACTCCATTGAAAGCTAAATTCAGCCCGAAGAAAGCCTATACGAAATAACGGTTCAGTAACTTATAGTGAAGTACACTTCGAATGACAATTCAAAACTTACAGCTCGAACGACGACTTCTACAAAACCTTCTAGGTTTGTCAGCCCGAGGAGCCCCGAGATCCCCTTAGCTATTTGAGTGGAAAGGTCATTTGTAGTCCTAGAGGAAATGACTTTAAATTAGCCTCGGACCAGGTCATGTTTTATTGCAGTTTTCTTATCATTTTATAGTGAACATATTCTATGAGATATGTTTATGTGTGTAATATGTTAGGCGAGAAGTTACCTCACAGAAGTGACCGTAGCCTTGAGGTGAGATGAGAGACGGGTGAGAGAAGACCGGATATAAACGGAGACATAGAAATCCTGGAACAAACTCACAATTTCGCAAAGACACCATTAAAAGCAGCGCAAGCGCCACTAGCAACCGCGAACACGATCCACCGATTCCTGACCGTCCACGAAGGCATGGTAGAGTCTTCACTAGCGCCGTCTCCCGACGCAGCCGGACCACCGCCGCTTTTCCCCTTACTCGACTTTTCTCTCTCTTCGGCGGCAGTTACGGGGCGTTTCCTTGCTCTTACGGAGGCAGTACCAGAGGCGGAAGCAGACGTAGTTGAAGAAATATTATTAGTATTAGTAGAAGATTGAGTTTTCCGGGTTCGGGCCATTGTGGATTAAGGGACCGGATCCGTCGGTAGTCGTAATGGTGGTGGTGGTTATGTAAGGCAAGGTACCTGACAAAGATAAGTGCGCGCCTGACGGGCTGGGGAAAACTGGGACCAATGGAATCGTCCACGGGATAAGCTGACTCGCCGAGATGTTTCAGCTTACATACATCCAATGTGTGGGATCTGATACCTAAGTCCCTTTTTCAGGAATGTGATCGTTGCTTATCACCGAGCTTCCTTCGAGATGCGTGGCCTTTTGCTTGGCGACTGGGCAATCAAGTTGCGTACTCCACAGCGAGTGCGTAATAATGTAGGTATGTTGTGTGTCGATGCATGAATTCCAAGATTTGGA
Source organism: Hypoxylon sp. PDH2405 (assembly GCA_023628415.1). Classification (NCBI taxonomy): domain Eukaryota; kingdom Fungi; phylum Ascomycota; class Sordariomycetes; order Xylariales; family Hypoxylaceae; genus Hypoxylon; species Hypoxylon sp. PDH2405. The sequence continues at coordinate 447,758 of JAMAKT010000015.1, forward strand.
TTTGTCCGGCATTTAGTCAGGTTCCTGCAGTAAGGGAAGTAATATGATTTGCATAGAGAGCAATAGCCCCGCTATTCTGTCCAAGCTAAACTGAGACGGTGTCACCACCGTTGCGGTCCGGTGGAACTGCCGCTGCCGTCCTCCCGTAACCTACATCTACTATTCCTAAATAACCGCATGTATGTAGCTTTCTATCGCATAGGTGACTTTAGGTAAGTTGGGTGAGATTCAAAATACCGAATTCCTTCTCCCATCGTTCTGATTTACAGTGTCGATTCTCCTCATGGGCATAATGCCTTCACACATGCAAATCTTGCTTCGATAACGTTATGAATTTTTGGTCAAATGTCTGAGATTGCCAATAATACCATGCCAAATCATCTATCTATCTATTCTCCAACTCAACACCATCTTCAGCCACATCTTCATCACCATCCATAATCTGTGTATTACGATGCCCCCTCCTCTCATCTACTCCTCCAAGCCTTATACGCCCACCACTTGCACTCGCAACCTTCCCCGACACCCATCCGGCTACCTTCCTTATCACTCCCCAGAGCCGTTCGTAGCCCTCCGTGATCTCGCGATCATCGCGCGGGTTCTCAGCCGCCTCCGCCTTGAACTGGTACTTCAGGCAATCCTTAACCGTGACTAGACCGGAAAGCTTGCCGTGATGCTCAATCAGAATAACACGCGGGCCAATCTTACGGAAGAGCTCCATGACTGTCTCGAGCGGCAGCCGCGGGTGCACTGTCACCGGCGTCGCGTCTACATAGCGGCTGAAATCTACCGACGACGTCGTGTAGTCTGCGTTGCTGACGGTGACGGTAGGTGTGATGGGCGTTACCGCACTCAACGGGGGTGAGAAGTTACACCTAGCATCAGGGCTAATCGTAATCGCTCGATCGCGACGGAGGCGGTCAATTGCGTAACGTAGTTCCGTGCGGCCGATGTAACCGACGAGGATCTTCGTCGATAGGTCCTCAACGATGGGGAAGCCTTGGTACTTAGGCTGCTTAAGTAAATCTTCGATGGATTTCAACGTCATGCCGTGAACAGGTATGGCGACCACGTCATGGGTCATAACTGCTGATACTGGAACACCGAAGTTGTGTTCCTCCTTGTTGTCGAGGAATGGGAACCCGCTGAACCAAATCATCCGGTCGGCAATGCCGCCTTTGCCAAATAGGTCAGACACGGCTTTTGTAACACCGACGACAATCATAGTGGGTAAGATGTAAGTCAGAGCACCTGTGAGCTCGAACATGATGACCACGACCGATACTGTGATGTGCATGATACCGCTCAAAGCGGCCGCGGCTCCAAGGAAAGCATATGTTCCAGGAGTGATGCATGGTACATCTGGTTGACAAGCAGCAAAGAAAGCGCTGTCCGGATGAGCATGATAAATAGCCTGCATGATTATCCCAACAGTCCGACCGAAGGATGCGCCTATAGCCATCGACGGCACAAAAATGCCAGCAGGTACTTTGCATCCATACGAGATGATGACCAGGAAGATGCGGATTATAGTTGCGAGGAGTAAGGATATAATGTTTCCCCATCGCTTATCATTATCGCAAAGTCCTTGATAGTCCTCAGTTCCTTCGCATTCCAAAAACAAGATTTCCATGCTCTCCGTCATATCAATCCGAAGAAAGACGTTGGGATAGCAGATGATAGCAGTTCCCGCTGCTAGTAAGGTGGCTTCAAGGACGGGCCACTTTGTTAAGTATTTCTTTCGGAATGCCTGAGCTCGTAAGTTCCATTTGATCACAAACGCGCCATATAGACCGCCGAAGATGCCAATGAAGATGTATGGTACGGTTTCGAAGAAATGCCAAGACCGGTCGTACTTGACCTGGAACATGACAAGTTGGCCGGTCCTGAAGGGGTTCATCGCCGCAAGAACTGCTGTTGCGACGAGTGCGCAGAAGTAGCTCCTCCACATGGTTTTCAGAGGAAAATAGCTAGACATCTCTTCTAGGGAGAATAGGACACCCCCGATAGGACTACCGAAAGCGACTCCCACCCCTGCTGCTGCGCAAGCACTGAGAATCTCTCGGGTCTTGGATACATTCCGTTTGTACTTGTCGAACATCCTCGAGATAACATAGCCTGTACATACGGCGTAATGGACGCTCGGCCCTTCCTTGCCGACTGAGAGGCCTGAAGCGATAGCTAGGGGTAGGGCTATGGATTTAATGATCAAGGTCCATAGCCCTAGAAAGCCTTTCATAACGAACCCAGCAATAATACACTTGATCTCAGAAATACCCGAGCCTGCAGCATATGGGGCGAACGACTTGACGAGGATTGCTGAAGTGAAGGCGAAGAGGGTCTAGAAGGTTTAGTTTTGAGGTAGCATATCCGACGACATATCAGCTTACCGCAAACATGATATACAACACATAGTTGGCGGGTTCGAATCCCGTCCAGCGATGCCAATGGTCGCATCCGTTGTCTTCGCCCCAACAACAGAAGTTCTCGTTTAGGTAGAAGGCAGTCGTGCAGTAACCCATCTTAATGTCAGATAACCACTCGGTAACGATATTAAGGAAGGCAGCATTCAGTCCGATAGCGGCGCCTATCAGGGTCACCACGATCCATCCTTGCGCGGCATCGTAGGACTCCCACAGCTTGTATCTCCACGACACTTTGCCGTGATCGAATGAACCAGCATTCTTCCTACGTCTGGCTTTCCGGCGCAATCTCTCTTGTGCTGCATCTTGTACCCAATCTGTATCATCGATTCAGTATTGTTATTCTAGGGGTTCAAGTCGGTTATTGTCCAGCGCGCATACCTATCGTAGTGAAATCCTAGCAACGAGTTAGTCAGAGGCGCGAACAGCATTCCGGGATTGCGCAGGAGAGCACACCTCATATCTCTTGATCTCGGCTATCTCCTCCTCGATCTGCTGTTCTGCTGGCGCATTGTGTCCCGTCCCCTCTCCACGCTCGACGGTTGATACTGCAAATGATAACCTAGAGCTAACAGATGGTCGGCGGGATGGCTGGGGGCGGGTTATGGAGAAGGAAGTGGTGCGCGAAGACATTAGTCTTGATTAAAATTGTGACCATTCTCAACACTTCAATTATGGGAATTCTAGGTACTAAATACAAGCAATTGTGATGCGATTTGAACGAATAGAGTGACGAATGTGATGGATGTTCAATGTTGGATTAGAATGCATGTGTTGTAGTGTGGAAGGGTAACATGTAGCAAGCGGTAGCTTGCCCTCCAAGTTATTGCTACGTAATCGCGCCTTGAGGCTGATAAGCACCTCTAGCATGTACAGGGGTCCTATTTCTGGCGCAGTTTATCGTTGTTAAGAGATGCCCAGTACTTGGCGATAAGGCTAGGAGTGCGGTTTGCACGGTGTGGGGTATTCTGCTTGTAACCTTTGCGGTCACCCTAACAACTTAGTGCACAGTACAATCACCGCCTGCCGTTTTAGGGTTTAATGGAATCGCGTCCCTTCAACCTTTCACGCGTTCTGTTCAGGCTCAAGATTTATCTTATATATGAGAAAAACTCACACTCCTCAAGAATCATCACACCAACTCATCAATAAGCTGCTCTAGGTTTTATCTTTCAATAGTAGCGACGAAAATCCCTACTATAAATTGCTTATTCCGACGATACTATTTCAGAATTTGAAAGGTCAGATGAACCCCTACATTTTACCCAGTTCAACCATAAGGCCAACATGTTGCCTATTGAAACTGTCAAAAATTTGCGCTATGCACGGTTACTTGGTTCAATTGGCCCAAGTTGCAAGTTCAACTTCGGATCTATATCATGCTAGCTACATGTATTCACATTCACTAACATTCACCTAGTTTTCATCCTTTTGCACGATCAGCCTCTCCAGCTCTCAGTGCTACAAATCGTCACTACCCTGTGTTGCAAATTGGCTGGCATTCGCGACATCTTAGGATAATTCTATCAAAATGCCGTATAACACTACAGCAATTCCGCCTCGCAAGGAGGTTACTGGGCAGACCCAGCTCCCTTGTAAGTCTATCCCTCAAATGTCTCCTTCACTAGGTGCTTCCACTAACCATTCAACCATATAGTATCGCGTGTAAAGAAGATAGTTGCGCAAGACCCGGACATAAACATTTGTTCCAATAACGCTGCATTTGTTATCACCCTTGCCACCGTGAGCCTTCACACCTCTTACTCTTACTCCCTTTCACATTCTCTTAACACATGATATAGGAAATGTTTATCCAGCACCTAGCCAGCGCAGGCCTTAACATGGCCCGCATGGAGCGCAAGCCGCGCCGGAACATCCAGTACAAGGATCTCGCCGCGGCCGTCGCAGCCAAGGAGAACCTTGAGTTCCTAGAAGACGTCATCCCGAAGACGGTCCACTACGGAAGCATCAAGGCAGAAGCAGCGGCCACCCGCGCACAGCTCACCAACAACACGGCGACAGACAGGCCGGGTGAGACGCAGCGAGACGCAGCGGCGAACGGAGGAAGTAAGAAGCATAGGGCCAGTAACAGTCGCTCGAGCTTGAATGGGAGCTTTGTAGGTGCTAGTGGCGCTCGGATCATGAGCGATGATGATGGCCCGGAGGATCCAACGGATCAGCTTCACGACGAGATGAGGCAGGCGAGTCAGGCAGGACAAGGTGATGTCCACATGACTGGCTAGGGGGTAGGCAGGACTCGGAGCCAAGGCTGTAATCAGTCTTGATGCTCCAGTATCGTGAATGCGAGGGAGGTTTTCTGTTTTCACGGCCGGGGAAGTTGGTCCTGTGTAAGGAGCAGAGTTTAGGCGTTCAGGTTAATTCATAGTATGCATGCGCATTTGGAGATTTGCAGATGAAGGAATAGTATTGCCTAGTATTTGGGTATACCCGAATCTTCATTTTATGGCCAAGTGAATCATCTATACGCCTAACCATCACCATCACCATCACCGCCGCTAAACCCCAAGCCCAACTTCACCTTCCACTCTTCTATACCAGGCTTAGTTCTTCATTCCTCCATCTCATCATTAAGATGCACACCAGGCGGCACCCTGCCCTCCCTCAGCATAGCCTCGAGCCTAGTAATCTCATCCAAGCTCGTCGCCTTCCTGATCATTTCCTGCAGCCTCTTCTTCTCCTTCTCCGTAAGCTTCATACGTGACATACGCGTCGGCAATGCACCAGACGTGCCCCCATTAGCAGAAAGTGAGGAGTCGAACGCCCTGGACTTGATGCCCATGATCTTGGACGCGAGGGCCGTCGGTTCCTCTGCGCTGCCGAAGAGCGTGGCGGCTTGCTGCCGCTCTGCTAGTTTGACCTTCTCGAAGTCGAGGAAGCGGACTGAGGGACAACGCCATAGGACCCAGTAGCGGTAATGCTGTTATGTGTAACAGTATTTAGTATTTGTCGTGTTCTCTTCAGATGCGTGGTGCTGCTGTGAATTATTCAACTTACCTCCTTCTTCGTAACCGGGTTGTCTCGTAACACGAGGTGTGTAAGATGGGGGAAGGATCCCAGAGGATCTAGGTCTGCCAGCTCGCTCAGGTTGTTGGACTCCAGCTGCAGGTTCGTGAGATTCGGGATCGAGTTCGCGAGAGTGGGCTGTATGGAGGAGATGCGGTTGCGCTGCAGCAGAAGTGTGCGTATTCGTGGAGATAAAGGGAAGTTCCCTAGGATTTGGATATCATTGTCGACGAAGTCTATAGCATCTTGGGGCTACACAATGCGTTCTGGTTAGTCGCTGCACATCACATAACCGAGCCTAACAAGGGAAGGGAAATGACTTACTCCTGCGACACCCAGATTCTCAATGGCGGGAATCCGATGTCCTGTTCACAGCCGACGAGGGCATCGCTATCAATTCTGCTCTTTTAGATCAAAAAGGTGTGTAGTATCTGCTCTTTTCTGACGTACCTCGAAGCTCGAGCTCGCGCTCCTTCAGCGCATTGAGCCAAGAGGGAGAATTTTGGAGAAGCTCGGCCGTAAGCCTCATGATGGGCAGGGCTCCGCGTATAGATTACCGTTGTTATTTCAGTATATATTCTTTCGAGATGTCGCGTCTGGACCTGTTGGTTCCCGTGTACGATGTCGGAGTGTTGTGTGCAATTGAATGCTGTATGCTGTCGCGTGTCCGATGTTGTATTTGGCAAAACGAGGCTGAGAGCTCCGACCTTGCATAAAGCAAAAAATTGTGACGCCAACTTTAGTGCAAGCTGAAATCTCCAATTTGTGGAGTGCGGGGGAAGCACTGTATGTACTATACCTAGTATGATTCCCTCGTTATAACAGTAGGCTTTTCCAATATTCCACTATCCGAACAACAATAGAATTCCCCTTTCCCCTGTTAAAGGCGTAAATACATATTATTGCTTGATAACTGCGTTAAATCCCTTAAATCAACCAACATATTCTAGCTTCATAGAGGGAAGCACACCCGTTCATTGAGAGCTAAATCATTCAGACCACCTTCTTTCAGGCTTTAGGGTGTTACATTCTTTCATATTGCAGCTAAAAAGATCATATGGGGCTCCGGGGCTCTAGGGCTCCGGTAGATATATACTGCATATGCGCGGCTTCTCAACCAATCTGGGAAATCAACCCGAATACTCTCGAAACGCTCTAGCTGACCTAAATCTAACGAATGATAGGTGATAACATAAGATCCCAAGAGGAGGGGTTCGGATAATCAGATCTATATATGCCAGCTCTAGTATGCAGAACGACTTGTTACTACTACTTTCATATAGACGATCACACCCACATAGTACACATTAGAACATGACTCTAATGTGGTGATCATTGTACTCTCCTGGCATGATAGCCGTAGATATAGTACCTAATCCATCGTAAACAAAATTCTGTGCGTGGAGTCGCATGAAACCGGTAGGTATCTTCATTCATCAGGCTGCAGAATGTCGTCTAGTGGTTCTACGATTCGGGCCGTAGCCTCGAACTAAGAGATTAAGAAAATGGGAAGTAGATGGAGATCCTTGAGAAACCCATCCTCTTCATGTTGAACAACTCTTTTCCATCTATCTTGTTCGCCATGAATTACTCGTCTCTGGTCATCAGCTTGGGGATTGGTGTCGTTTTCGTGTATCTCGTCACCAAGCTCCTAGCCTTATCAAATGTCACACAAGCACAAGCCCCTCTACCGCCAGGCCCCAGAGGTCTCCCTCTTGTCGGGAACTTGAACGACTTGCCTAAGCCGGGTGTGTTCGAAGCTCACCACTGGTTCAAGCATAAGGAACTCTATGGTTCGTTCTGTCCACCAACCGCACGCAATCTTGATATCATGAGATTCATACTAATGCGTCACACTGTTTCCCTGGATAGGCCCGCTCAGCTCCATTACAGTAATGGGCCAAACTATAGTAATCATCAACGATGCACGGCTAGCATTTGAGCTTTTTGAGAAGCGATCGGCGAAGTATTCGTCGAGGCCCAGGCAAATCTTTGCCGGTGAAATGTGTGCTCCAATTTGTCCCATAATCTGCTTGGTATCAAGTCGAGAGACAGGCTAACGGACACCCATAGGATTGGCTGGGAAAATGCGCTCGGATTGTGTCCGTATAACGATCGGTTCCGGGCGTATCGCAAGAATATGACCCGCGTCATCGGCACCAAGACGGCTGCTTCCCAGTTCAACAAGTTGCAAGAAGCCGAAGTAGGCCACTTTCTGCTTCATATACTAGAAAATCCAGAAAACTTCCTAAATCACATTAGAAAGTTGGTCTTCCGTTCGTTCAAGTTTCCTTAATGGGACCGAACATGCTTGGAGATGTGGCTGACCGATTCGATTGCAAAGGGAGGCGGGTGCAGTCATCCTGAAGATCGCCTACGGGTACACGGCGGAATCCCATGGAGATGACCTCTTGATTGACATGGCTGGGGTTGCCATGGATAATTTCACCCGAGCCGCGGTCCCCGGGGCCTTTGCAGTTGATGTATTGCCTTTCTGTGAGTAGCGTTATCAAGCAACATTGCTAAAGTGATAATATAATCTGACTAAAACCAGTAAGAAGACTTCCGGGCTGGTTTCCTGGGACAGGATTCAAACAGATTGCCCGGGAATGGGGAGCTCAACTTACTGATGTAGTAGAAAAGCCTTATGCTTTCGTTAAACACCAGATGGCGCAAGGCAAGAACGAGACGTCGTTCCTATCGCGGCTATTGGAAGCTGGTGACGCGGATCCCGAGAAACAATTTGAGTATAAGTGGTCAGCTATGTCTCTTTATACCGCAGGGTCGGATACGGTGAGTTCCATTCGTCACTCCGCTTCTTCGATCCGCAGTGACCTGATCCTTTTAGACTGTGTCGGCAATTGTATGCTTCTTCTTAGCAATGACGATATACCCGGAGATCCAGCGAAAGGCACAGGAAGAGATTGATCGAGTTGTGGGGCAAGACCGGCTACCTACCATGGGAGATCGAGAGCATTTACCTTATATCGAGGCTGTGGTGAAGGAAGTGCTCCGTTGGCACCCTGTTGCTCCAATGGCTCTTCCACACACAAGCACCGCAGATGATATCTGCGAAGGATACTTCATTCCGAAAGGGTCCATGCTATTGGCGAACGTCTGGTAAGTGACAGTATCTAAGCACTGCTTGATACGGTCCCTGTCTAACAGTGGGCTAGGCACTTTACCCACGACCCAGATGTCTATCATGATCCCATGACTTTCAAGCCTGAACGTTTCTTGGCGACAGAAGGATACGAGCCGGAGCCTGACCCGCACATGTTCGTCTTTGGCTTCGGACGCCGCATCTGTCCCGGACGCTACCTAGCCGACAACGCCTTGTACCTAAACATCGCACAATCTCTGGCCGTATTCAATATAAGTAAGGTCGTTGAGAATGGACGAGAAGTTGAACCTATAGTTAAGTTGGAGCCGGGTGTGGTCAGCCACCCCGCGGCATACAAGAACGTTATCAAGCCGAGATCGCTGCATCACGAAAGATTGATTAGATCAATCGAAGAGACATACCCATGGCAGGAAAGCGATAGTAAGACTCTCGCTAGTATATCGTATTGAACTTGGTCACTAAGGTCTTGCGTTCATCGCTGTTATCGATCAAGTTCGGATGAAGTTACCATGGCGATCATGCGAGTACCTAGGTAGTATAAGTGGCGGGAGAGTGTAGGAGCCGTTTTAGGGAAGAAAATCTTTGGAGGGGTAGAATTTAGCGGTTTAGCGAGGCGTATGAGTCGTAGCAAGTACAACGTGGTGAGACCGCATTAATGGGATGCCCCAGCATTCGGACGAATTGAAAACAGAATTAGGACTCTCTTAATAGATATACGACGTCTAAATTTCAGCTCCTAACCTACAGATCTACCTCTAACCGACAATTGTGGTAGAATATTATCTAGTCAGGTAAGAAGGGATTAGTTCTGACTTCTTTTGCTGATGCCAGCATCCTGGATTTAGGGCTCGGGGTCCGAACTACTAACATCTCACTGCATAGCTGCGGGCTAAAGTCATCCCGGAGGCCGCGTCGATTGAAAAAGCGACTAGACTCTGGAAAAGTATGAGTCGGACACGGTGGAATCCCATCCATGAAAGCATCAACTTAGTTGATATTGATACTTGGTATGGGCGATCTTGGCTACTAATATTACATTAACCATGTTCAGGACGAGAAAAGTGAGAAGAGATGGAATCATGTATAAAACCAAGGCTAGTTGCCGCTCAAGCTCGAAAATGAAAGCTCGCATTCTGCTAACACGTATACGAAGCATGATGCCTTGCTTGCTTTAATGGAATGGGTGGAGGGTGGAAAGGCGGTCGACCAGATCATTGCGACGAAATGGCATAATTCGACTGTTCCGAGTTCTGGGTTATGGAAGCAGCGTCATCTTTGTCCTTATCCGAGAAAAGCCGTGTATGATGGGGTTGGTGATGTGAACGAAGCACAAAGCTGGAAGTGCGAGTAATTCCGAACTAGCTTGGCTGTTGGGGAAACCGCATGATCGCAAGAAGCGGCGTCTTTCGGAATAGTAATTATTGAAATATTTGTTCATAGATTTAGGAATTCTCAAGTGTGGTCTCTACCCTCTGGAAGTAACATGGTGTCATATCGAGAGGCCTTGATCTCAACGTATCGAATATCTGTTAATGACGGCCTGGGCGAAACCTCGTAGAAGCTGAAAATTACCTCTCGAGAGCTGAACATGCATTTTCTCAGCAGTGGCGTTCATAATTAATGGTTAAATGCATATTCTGGAATCTTCACCTGAGGCTTCAGCCACACTGATGACTCGTCAGCTGGACTGTCGCCCGTTTGAATGGGACAGTGAACTTTTTTAAATCAATCTCATCTCTACTAATCTATAGCTGGCTCCAAGTCTATGGAGTATTATATTGCATGTTTCTGGAACTATGATGATGAAACTTCAGCCGGATATCTTCGAAGAGTTTCAGCAAAGGCACTATGGATGCCCTGTTGATTTCAGATCCGCCGATATTAAGGTCGTAGAAGTAGAAGGTTTCCAGGTAGGCTGCTTTCAAGACGGTTAGATCTGCTAAGCTAATCACTAACTTCTAGAGAGATACACCTGCTTTGAAATCATTCCTAGTCGGAGCAGACCAAGTTAAGGACTGGCTGGCGAATGTATTTCGTCGTGATCCCCGCGACTTGGCTAAGAAGCTGATAAAGGATGGTCAGGACTCATCCGATATCCCGAGCGGTCACGAGCAACGGAGACCCAAGTTGCGTGTTATGTAAGTCCTAGGAGCATATCAAGCAAGACCCTTTCAGTCTAAAATTTACATTTTCAGTCTTGGATATCTCGGAATCGGGGCGAAGTATGATTATATGATGCACGATCAGAGATTGGGCCCAGGAGACATATTCCTAGGCGCATCAGTAACTACGCTACCGTTCTCAGAAGATAATTATCGACTCATCTGTGAAAGGTTTACTTTGCCTAAAATCACATCTCTACTACTGACCCGAGCAGCTCGACCATTGAGAGGCCATTTTCAACTTACTAAGATGATGTCTGAGGAAAAGGACTTGATCTATGGTATATGCTCATTATACGTGCTTCTTAGGATCAGGGTACACTAACTTCTTAATAGGTCTAGCCATGGGCTCATTTAGTAGTCTACTAATTGGCCTCAAAATCGGCATTTCGATGTCATACAACCCGGCTACGGGTATAATCAACGCCATACTACTAGGAAATGGCTTGCAGGATGGGTTTGCCTGGTTATATCAAGACCTGGAACACCTTTCAGCTTTGGCTGATAACCCGTTTCTTATGCCTACACTGGTCTGCCATCGTCTTAGTGAGGTTATATTCGCCTCCATAGATGACAACTTCGATCGATTGCATCAGGTGGAAATTGGGAGTGGTCAGACAGGCATCATGATGTTCGGGGAGAGCGGGATGCCTATGCCTCGCGGAAATTGCGAGGATCCTAATCTATCAATTGCCATTCTTGGCGTGGCTCAACAGGCGCTTGCTGTAGAAGCTTACATAGGAGGCCACATGCTTACTGTGAACTCGGTCAAGAAGGAAATGTTAGCATTTCCTTGACAGGAATTTCCTTCTGTGGACTATGATCATGTGAGAGAACAGAACGAGTTCATTGTCAAACAGCTCGACTTCATTAGCCGAACATTGGAATTTGTTCTTATTCGAGTTGGACATCTAAAGCAGCGAGCAAACATGCAAGCAACAGCTGTCAGTCATCTCAGTCTTCTCTCCGTCATTTACTCCTGTCCGACTACGGGATTTGGCACTAACTTCTACAAATGTAGATCACAAATTTACTCGCTCAGCGTAACAATGAGACAAACCACAGATTAGCTGAGGCTAGCACGAGCATCGCTCACGATACTAGGCGAGACAGTTCCGCTATGAAATCCATTGCGATTCTGACAATGGTGTTCCTCCCCGCTACTTTCACGGCGGTGAGTCAGAATACTAAGACGTGAAATCTCGGGCTAACTGATCGCATGGCTAAGACTTACTTCGGAACCCCTGCTATGGCAACATTGGAGCCATCACAGAGTCTTTACTGGATTGTGACGATCCCGCTAACTCTAGGTGTTGTGCTTATTTGGTTGTTATTCTACATATGGGTGACGACAAAATTCATACCCCTTTATGGAACGAATAGGAGATAGTCACTCGTCTTTTGTACCTACCAACCTACGTACCTAGGTAGCTATTCATATCTATGATATGTTATGGGCGAGGACAAAGCCGATCGACCGAATCAAAGAACATTGTTTAGTACGGGATTATATTTGGCGTTGCAAATCCCCACCCTCAAAACTTATAGATACAACACCACATTCCTTAATACATTCCTTGACCTTTTCTACACGTCTGCCTGGTGAGGTGACAATAAAATGGCTCAAGGGTCTAAAGGGTTAACGCTCGATCCAAGTAGGACCTAGGTATCCACATATTAATTGCTTCCCCTATACGTAGGTAATGTCAGGTCTGAGATGGACCGTGATCAACTGTCAGGGGATAATAGGGACAAGGGCCAAATTAGGTATAGGGCCAGAAGCAATAAGACTATATTGGGAATAGCGCTCTATAAGATAGCATATAAGGGGGCGTAGCCCGAATAGAAGGGCAAGCGTTAATAGATTATCTTTATACTTTAATTAGTCCGATATTGCTTCGTAGTAGCCTCCTTAGCATTCACTCTACGTATGACTTCCATTAAGGGACCTTTCTGACTTCAACTAAACCAATTTCAATTTAGGTATTTTTTCCACTACTGGGTATCTGATCCTCCCGCGCCATGGACTAAAAAGCTTTTCATGTCCAGTGTACCTAGTTATTGTCCTACAGCTGACTAGCACCTACTTCCTTACCTTTACAATTACGTGGATATTCTGCTTATATATCATGATGAAGGCTGTGTTACTTAATAGCCCTGCTAATAGCTAGAGTATAACGTTGTCCCGTAATAGGGACCGTACCTTATAGAGATTGTAAAGGAACTGTTACCCAACAGCATACTGACAGCATAGCGCGAATTTAATACCAAGATTGATTGCGATCGATTAATAACAACAGCACTGATTTTATCTCGGAATACCGACATAAAAGCTCGTAAGCCCACATCACGAAAAAGACTTTGATTTCCACAATGTACACAAACGTAATAATAGCACAAAACGTAAGCATTTAGGCAAAATCCCATTCAGATAAGCAATTCCGAACCCTCTACAGAATTACATAGTAGAAGTTCTGACTACATATCCCACCAAGGTGTAGGTGATTGTATTGAGAACGTCGACGAACGAGAAGACTTCACTCTTTGTTATCAACGAATAACTTCCCAAGATGCCTCCTAATAGTCAAAGTCGAAGAGTGGCCAGTGAAGCCAGGACCGAAATGATGGACTTATTCCGGGCTTATCTAGAAGAGATTAAATCCGGGAATGGTCATATAGGTGACCCCGATCGAATCGAATACCCAGCAGACGACTGCTATTTTCCGGACCCCACGATAAAGCTCCTAGTAGACCTTCCAGCAACCAAATGTCCGATATGTATAGAGATGTTCGACCTGGCCGACAAAGCAGAGGATGCTCCCGACAAAAACATGGCAATTCTACCATGTGGACACGTTGCTTGCTATGGATGTCTCGAAACTTGGTTAGATGAAAACCAAAGCTGTCACATGTGTCGAAGGCAGATGATATATAGTCAGTGTCGCCATACTATTGTGCCTGTCTTGATCACGATTGATAACATCGGCTATTTGCCAAAGACCATCCCTAAGGGAGGCTCTATCCCTCCTAACTGCGCTAGGTGTGAGAGGGATGCTATTCGAGAGAAAAAGGCTAAGATGTGGGGATTGGCTGTGAGGGGCATCATGGAGGCTCGCCGCAGAATTAGAAAACGCAACTTAAGGGAAGGGGAAGCAGCATTGATAATGGAAATGGCCGAAGATCAGTTCCACCGCATCACCATGGAGTACGCGGAGATGTTACAAGAAAGAAGGTGGTAAGTACCCCTACATAAGGTACCTAGGTAGACGTCTCTTCTAAGTACCATGCTCTTCTTCCTCTTTCAGAATGTCAGTTTGCATAGTTTTGTTTCTTAGGTAGTTACTGTTTAATGCAAGAAATTCCCATTTTAGTCCAAAATGTGCCTAATGTGCGACAACTCTTCACTGCACCATCATCAAGTCTTATGAGGAAAGTGGATAAGTAATTTTAATGCTTGACTTTTTGAGATGCGAGGAAGAGAAAGATAGAATTTGAATCCTACTTGTATCATTGATTATTCCGACTTGAGCGTGCATTGCCTAAGGGGCACGTTTTAGACAGGCTCTTAACACCAAATGCCAAGTATAAATTAGAAAAGATCATTGATGTGATAGTCTACCTAAGGTATACGTAAGGTAGGGCTTCTGAACAGAGAGTTTGGAGGGCAAAAACTTCAAGTAGTTAATCCCCAAATATCATCATCTGGCTCATATCGAAGGTCCTGTTATCTCAAAGCCATATCCTAGTCCTTCTGTTTGTAAAACGCCCTTTTTAGCCGTTAATTACCTCCTATCTACAGCCCCCATTCTGTAAGGGTCTGTTGCCCCTCATCCGTGAACAGTAGCTTGCCATTCATATACCCAGCAGCAAGAACGAAAGGGTAACGTGCATGCCACCACCAGAAATGGTCAGCAGCGCCGAACCAGCCGAAGATTAAGTCGAGGTTGTAGCAGAGATCATTGCATGTCCCGAGGACCAGAACACTTAGTATGGCGACTAGGCGAACTGCTTTCTTCCCATAGTACTGGTCCGTGATAAAATAGTTTATCATCCCACCCATGGCTCCGCCCATACCGAGAGGGCAAAAAACGATAGTCCACATGAATCTCGGAAATAGGTCTCGGAAGCCAGAGAAGACGGCAATGCTGACTAGAAGCATGGTGGCTTCAAAAATGAAAGAGCCGAGCCAGAAGAGAATGAAGGGACGAAGGTATCTCGGGCGCCATTTTGCAACAGTGGATTTGTTCTCTTCCGACACAGCGAGAGGTTGAAAGCTAGTAGCGGACATTTTTCGGCTGAGATGTGGTAGCTCTAGCAACTAAGGGAAGTTGGAAGGTTGAGGTGCGGTTTGATTGAAGAAAGACGTCATGATGGGCAACACAGCAGCTGTTTTATCAATCAACAGGATACTTCGCACCTCGGCTTCACTAATCAGCAGCGTGAAGAGAAGCTGTCCGTCGTCACATCGTCCCGGTCTGATTAATAATAGACGATGCTGGGATAACCTGGCAGCCCCGGATAGTGGACTGAGTGGTAAAGAATCCGGCATTTGATTCCCCACTTGCCGCGGTCCGGCAAAGTCTAGGTCCCCCACAAAATGTATCGGTAGGGCGGTCTCCACTATCGTAGCGTTGACGATGTCTGGTGTGCACTCCATCTACTAGGGGTCTAGACCACTCACCCTATTAGTGGACACTTTAAGGAAATTATAGGGCTGACAGGGTCACAATCGCTAGGTACTGGATACTACTGATTCCCCTCATTACTCCACTCGGTTTTACTGGGGGATAACAACTCTGAGAATAATAGCTGCGAATTGAAATGATCTCTCTTCTGCTTTCCCGAGGCTATTTCTAAACATAGACAGTAACACTGTTGAATTCTAAATGGCTCAAATGCGAAGCTCTCTGGGAACTCTGAAAGCTCCTACGCAGCCGAGTATCAGTGCCCCAGGGTTGAATCTGTCTGGGTACAGCTTGCTCATCTGCGCAAAGGCCTCTCTGGCATCTTTTGGATCCTTTTCCAGGACTCTCCCAAAATCTTCAATATACTTCTTAGTCGCCGCGAGATGCCAAACCCCGTCAATCTCCTCGGGTAGTTTGTGTCCAGGGACTACATAAGACGGCTTCAAGGCTTCGACCTTTTCGATAGCCCGGATCCATTCTTGGCGTTTGGCCTTCGTGTTGGCTTCGAGAAGCATCTGGTGCACCTGGCCGTAGACAACATCACCGCACACTGCGAGCTTTAATTCTGGAACCCACAGAATAGTAGAGTCGTGGGTATCAGAGTGCCCGCACTCGACAGCTTCGAAGACCCAGCGATTGCCTAATTTGAACTGATTGTCCGCTGGCAAGCGTTTTGCCAAGACAAATGGCTGATAGATTTGCCCTGGAAAACGAGATTCCCATGTTTCGTTGAAAACCTGCTCCTCGATCTGCTGTTCCATATGTTTAACCACAGCTGCCGTAGCAATAGGAACAGCCTCGCGGAAGCGCTTCAGGAGAACTGGGATGCCAAAGAAGTGATCACCATGGCCATGGGTGATGTATATGTAAGATAGCTTGCGGTTAGGGGCTATCTTCTCAATCCATTGAATAAGCTTTTCGGTTTGCGCCGTTGTGATCGGAGTATCAACTAGGACAGCCTCATCCGCTGAGTAGATCAAGGTACAGGAGATAGGAGACCACACTCCTTTGGAATTTGCACCTGGAGCATGGATAGGAATTGAAGGCGCGACATATACTGCGGCTCGCAGGTTAGACATATTGAGGCTACGCGACAATCTGGAGATAGAAAGTAAGATAGAATGCTACTGATACTCTTGAATATTTGAATGGCACAATAATGAGAATATGAAACTTACCTAACTTTTCCTTCTTTAAATTTCCTCGTTTAGATGGCGATGAGAAGCACACCGAATTATGGCATCCCAAACATTGCCGGCCATCTTCCTCGGTACCTAGGCAGTGCAGTGATCACTAAACATCGGGATCCACTTGTTGCGGGAAACAGCATCAATACCACCCTACCATCAACCGGCAAGGAGCTTACAAGCTACTCTGTCACTCCAGGTTTTGTTCACCTTCTAAACTATGTCGGCCTGTCCCCTACATAATTGGAGTTGTAATTAGTAAAATAGGACAAGCCTGGTTGACACATCTTATTTTTAAAGCCGTGATAAATGTAGGTCAAGTTTGCTATCCTTCAGTCACTTGCAGTGACTCTGTAGCGGGGCATGTGTGCCCCGCAGCTGTAAAACGCCCAGTGATCTCAGCCCTCTTCTGGTCTTACTCCAGCGACGCTCTTGACCCAACGTGAGTTGTCACAATTGCAGTCTCCTCCCACTACTCACTACAGCGATCAGCCAGCAATTTCTGTACGACTTATTACTCAAACGCCTGTATAATACCAAGAGGCGTACGGAGAGCGCCCAGCGTACTGTCATACGCTTTAAGACCCTCTCGTTCGGCTTCGTCAACTAGCGAAAGGGATCCGAATGTTTCTCTCCACGATAGACATGAATACGGAGGAATTTATTCACTAAAGCATTCCCTGTTACAGACCAATTGCCAATACAGTGACGGAGGGCTAGTAAATGCCTTGTTTCTACTAGGGCTATTGTAAGAGAAACGAGGGATGTAAGGGGAAGGGTACGGTGGAGGTGAGGGGATGGAGATGGGAGGAGGAAGGTGAGCGGGGCATGGTGATCCAAAGAGCGCATGAATAAAACGCCCACGAAATGAATTCCAACGTGAGGATCTGGGTTTTATGCTATCTCTTAGGACCGATAACTCTGATTCAGGACGCGGCAAGCTTTGGATAGGCACCGGAGAACTTAGATCATGTCTGCAAAAACACGCGAGAATGTCGGGATCCAAACTCACCATGGGACCACTCCTAGGAGTGGGTTTCTACCCCACATAATCCAAAGGAGCCGCGTTAGTGATGTCGCCAGGGGTATGTATAACCCACAACTTCCTACATCTTAGGTACAGGAGAATATTGACAGGTTGAACAGCTTTCATGCACTAAAGGCAGTTTCGATCATTTTGCGACGCGTTTTCAGGTTGTCGGAATTGTGGTCCTTTTGTATGACCACAGAAACTGGGGAGAAAGTGATCCTATTGTTACCACACGCTCCGATATCGACCCGGGATATGGGGGTCAAGCTATTCCGGCAGTGTTGCTATTGTTGCTATCGCAGCTGATGCGCGGATCAAAGTTGTTCTTTCCTAAGTGCCCCTCGTCTCCGGAAAGGCTTATTAAGCCCGTCTTCGCCGGGAAGTTATTGATCGGGTTTATGCTGATCGAGGAGCGAGCTAATCCCACGTACATTCATTCTAGTGTGGCCGAATACACTGGAACAGGCACGACAGCAGCCTCACGATTTCGTGCTTGGAACAGAGGAGTCTTGGCGCTATCGCCAAGCCATTGAGCATATTGACCCCGAGAATGAGAATAAGATCACATTCCAAACCATGTTCGATGTCATTCGAGCAGAGCCGATTGCCTTCACCTCGCAGGTCTCCCCTAGGCCCCTCCTCATGGCGATTGCTGAGCATGACTCTATTCTGGATTCACGAGTGCAGCCGGAGGCTTTCGACGCAGCGGGTGAGCCCAAGCAATTGCTGAACCTATGAGTCGGGGAAAAGGGGCTGGTTGTGGGGCTATTCGAAAGCGCGTGATCCTAGCTTTGCATATTACCCCAGAAAACGAATAAAAATCTTTAGAGAAGTTTGAATCTATTTGCCATTGTCAGTTATAAGTTATAATAAGCTCATCAGAACCGCTAAAGTTATGGGTAGAGGGAGGATAAGAGGGTCAGATGGAGGTGTCGGAGTTTCCACACTAGGAATAGTGTAAGCGAACTCGGGGACGCGCGGAGGGCGAAGTTGGCCGCCCACCTGCATTATCAGCTGTCATTCTCTTCTATTTTACTCTCGTCTTTCGTACCTGTGATCGTTTCATCGACCTAATTATTATGATCTCCATCGTGTCCTGTCTTCGAGATGATATTCGACAGTTTAAGATCGCTATTTAATCCCGTGACTCAGTTCCCGCTATATATCCGGGCTAGTGTCGTCACATCATGCGTGGCCATGCTATTTGGGTAAGTCTGAGTCTAAGTCTGATGCATTGAACATTGAACATTCCAAATTGACAAGCAGCAGCATGGATACTGGTACCATCGGTCCAGTCACCACCATGCCTGAGTTTGAGAAGACATTCGGCAAGCTCTCCGCGACAATCCACGGAGTTGTCATCTCGTCGATCCTCCTTCCGGGCGCGCTATCCGCTTTAGTTGCGGGTCTTCTTGCGGATAAGTATGGCCGGATCCGTCTTATTGTGATTGGCTGCTGTGTCTATGGCATAGGCGCAGCTGTTGAATGCAGTGCCACAATTCTCGGAGTCTTCATCCTAGGCAGGCTGATTAAGGGCATCGGAGAGGGGCTGTTCCTCAGTACGGTCTATGTACAAGTGTGCGAGATCTCGCCGGCGAAGAACAGAGGGACCATGTCTTCCCTGCCACAGTTTGGTATCGTGACGGGTCTTCTCGCCGGCTTCTTTACGTGCTACGGCACAGTCCGCATTGAGGGGTCGTCCCTATCGTGGCGTCTCCCAATCGGTCTCGCTGCTTTTCTTGCCTTCGCATTTGCTGCGACGTGCTCGTTGTGTCCGCCATCTCCGCGCTGGCTCCTCGCCAAGGGTGAGGTCGAACATGCCCGCGCCGTGATTGCCAGCCTAGGCATTGGCCAGGCAGAACAGGAGGAGCTTCTCGCACAGTCGTCTGTGGCCATTGAGCACCCGCCCGACGCATCATTCTTTGAGTCGCTGCGCCGTACCTTTGCCGACTTTGCCGTCGCCTTCTCGAGGCCGTTCCGTGCCCGCACCGCCCTTGGCTGCTTCCTAATGTCGTTCCAACAGCTTTCTGGAATTGATGCCATTCTATACTACGCACCCGTGCTGTTCCGCGCAGCTGGTTTGGGCAGCGAACAGGCCACGTTCCTCGCGTCTGGAGTTTCCGCCATCGTCATTTTCGTGGTGACGGTCGTGGCGTCGATGCTGGCAGATGTATGGGGACGGCGCACGGCTAGCTTGATTGGCGGCGTGGGAATCTCGGTGCTGATGCTGGTCATGGGAAGCCTGTATGCCGCGGGGGATGTGCACCCTGACAGAGGCGCGGGCAGGTGGATTGTTGTCGCCGGTCTATATCTATTCGCTATCGTGTTCAATGGAACCTGGGCGCTCTCGTTTCGCACATTCCTCGTTGAGAGCCTGCCGAGTAGGACTCGTAGCAGTGCTTCGGCCTTGGCGCAGAGTGCCAACTGGGTAAGTCCTTCGCAGGATCCTTGGCTATCAGAACTACTTCTTTCAGAACTAACTGGGTTGCTTTCGCTAGGTGACCAATTATATCGTCGCACTGACAACTCCTATCTTGATTGACAAGTCTATATTCGGGGCGTACTACTTCTTCGCCTTTTCAACTATGCTAGCTACTGCGGTGGTTGCTATGTTCATGTTCGAGACTAAGGGACGATCTCTTGAGCTTATCGAAGCAACTTATATACAGAATACTGCAAGATCGACTGGACGATGGGGCGTGGTCACAACAGGGTTTAAACTAAGGCGGATCAGAGTAAACGAGATATCAACATCTTGACTGGGTTGATGCTCGTGGTAATACGTATTGGGGAATGAAGCATTAGTTTTCTGTCGATCTTGGCTGTCTGAGTAGATGTGGTGACAACCATTCTTCGCTTTCTGGATACGTATCACATTGCTTGCTGGTTTATTTACGGAGCCGGGACCGAAGGAAATTGATCATTGCAGAATTTATCTACAGCATTAGGCCTTATTAATTGAATTAATTAAACAATGAGGGCCGTCTCAGAGCGACGAATTTGATAAAGCTGGTCTGGTGGTGAAGCACATCACTTGACTTTATCCCTCCTGGTTTCCCCGGGTCACTTCTTTCCGCTCTTCTTGTAATTCTTTTATGTTTGATACAGTAACAGCCTAGTAGTCCGATTTACTCTTTAAGTTCGTCGGCCACGTTGGATATCTCTTAGCAGGGACTCGTCCTAATGGCGCAGCACCCCTTTTATATGACACAGCCCCACTTTTACCCCTGAGACCTTGGCCAATTGCTCGTGTTACTAACAACCATACGCGCGAGCTTCTTGCCGCCAAAGTCCGCACTTTCACTTAATCTGCGGACTGCTTATACAATTTCATGGCTTAAAAAGTGCCAGTATAGTCCTATACCGCTTGCATTGGGTACTAAGGTAGCTAGTACAGATATATCATGGTGTATACCCTGAAAGGTTACGGCAACAATATATGTGTTACTACTGTGGATGTGGATTACCATCTGAGATTTTCCAAGTATCAACGAAATCGACATATTAAGAGTTCATAGACTAATATCGTAGATGATAATTTCCAAGTTGAGGCAACACGGATGACCTCGTCTAAATAACCTTCCAGCTCTTAGTCACGTTTATAGCGCTGTATGGTTCAACTTTCTCCCCCAGCTTCCCCATCTCTATGGCCTCATCTCTAGTCTTAGAATTATTTGAATCCACCTGCGCGAAGCTGAAACTGGTCTGGTGCATCCAAGCAGGATCTTCACTTAGACTAGTGCGAGTCGCCATCGAGTTCAGAGGATAGAGTTTGTCCACTTGCCTGTGAAGTCGAGCACTCTGGAAGTCATCCTCCGCCAAAGCTTCTTGCCTGTCGATTGTAGAATTGAGCATAACCGAACCGCGAGCGGCTTTCAGATACTTGGAAGAGAAACTGTTGTATAGCCCCTTAACTCCGCCTTCATTAGAACTGCCGGCTGATTTTACCCCTTCACGAGAGGTGAAGAGGGAATTGATGAGTGGGAGGCATGCGCATATAATAGACAGGTTTGCCTCCAACGCGCCGAGGAGACACGCAGTGCCTCCGTACTCCGTGAAATGGGCAAGCATCCATTCCTCCCGAGTGTTGTATACCAGGCGAGTCATAGAGATAACACAGATCCTGTTTCAATAGTCAGCCCATGATCATCGATACACAATTATGAGTAAAGCCGGCGAAAAAATCCAAAACTTACAAGATCCCGATAGTGAAAAGGAAAGTCAGTCCAATCTTTTTACTGATTTTTAGAGAGAGGGTCCACACAACTGGCACAGGGAGAAAGAGGATCAAACAGTCCAGAGTAACGCCGATGGCTGCCTGCGCGACGTAGAAATGCGATGTGTTGATGCATTGATAATCCGGATACGATACTTTGTCCCAGTTGGCTTGGAAGGGCCTACAGCCTGCCAGTGAAACAATAAGGAAACTGATTCCATAACAAGTTGTAATTCCCATCAGGACATAAGCTGCAATTCGAAACCTATCGTGGGTCGAGAAAACGGAAAGGAGAAAGTCGAGGATTGAGATTTTCACTAATGCCACCGCAAGTGATCCACAGACATCTACAACCATGAATTGCTGCAGCCCGAGTCAGAACGTGCTGTTGAAAAGGAGGAGGAAGTCGTTCAAACATACCTTGGTTGAGAACAGGAGTTGTTCCGCAGTAACGGTTGACATTTTCTGGCCGATCCCTCCAAGTGTGATACAATAATTCTCACTGACAACAAGCCCAAACGCAAACAGCTGCACACTTTTATTAAACGCATATCCGGAGGTAGATCCTGTTGAACCTCACTTACCCACGAAGCGATAATCATATAATCTGATAGTCTGACCCTAGAGCGTCGGACATACCGAGCCCAAAATCGTAGCACAATGGCGAAAAAGGAGAGGGCAAGTCCGCAGCTGTTGACCACAAGGACGGCTGTAGGAAATTTCATATCCGTCGAGTAAGGCGCCATGTTCGCAACTATCTGGACTCGACTGTTAGTAAAAACTCGAAAGACAACAGGCAAATCTCATGGGCGTGAAGGATGGCTCAGTGCGGACCCTGTTTGAGAAATACCAGAACCTTGAAAGATATCCCCGTAGGCTCTCCGTAGGCTCGGAGCCGACCACTGCCTATCTTTACGCCGCATGTAGCGGACCGCAGGCAAGCTATGGCGGGGATAAGTGCCGTTAATCCTACTACAACACGCGCGGCATTATCATATACAGGGTTACATCTAAGGAGCTAATAAAGCGCGGAATGGAAAGGATCCGCTTGGATCTGCCGACATCCGACATCAAATGCAGATTTGTATCATTTGTAATTTTCTCCCCTCTGGTTCTGTTCGCGCTCATGTAGTACTGAGCTTATTGCCCATGATCCTTCCGATGAACGTGATAAGGGGTTAGGAGAAGAAGTCTATTTCCCAGGCGATGAGGGATTGCACATAAGAGGTCTCTAACCACCATCCATCGATAGGACTCGGAGATGAAGTTACATTCATTAGAAAATGATACATACCTACATATAAGCCCAGCGTTTACTTCTCCAGTTACACTACATGATATAAACATGCAAATTCGCACATTTGTTTCCTGAAGGATCAGAGTAAGCCAGACATGAATGTCACCCTCACAACCCACCTATTTCCAATAAAGTCACGCGTTTCACATCAAGCATCCCGCTTTGCACCACTTGTTTCGTTTCATGTCATTAATCTTGAGTTTGACAGGATGGAGCAAGAAGCGTACATCCTAGGCCGCAGCTTTTCGGCAAATGCCAGGTCTGAACCCCCACGACACGCCTCGTGCTATCACGATCTATAGATTAACGAGGGAACTAGGCTAAACCTCCAATACTTCCTGTGGAAGGATGGGGGTTTCTCTCTGCACCCTAGCATACCTGCAAATGCAGAAAACCTTCGAGTGGCGGAAATCGGCGTGGGTACAGGGTATTTTTGTCTCCTTACCACAGTATGATGCTACACATGGTCGCGCTGATACATGCCGTGCAGGATCTGGCTGGTCGATCTCGCGCGATACCTCCCTGCTTCTGCTCATATCGATGGGTTTGATATCGACCTCACTCAAAGCTCACCAAAGGAGTGGTTACCGTCCAACGTATACCTGCACCAAGTGGACTGCCTCGCGCCGCTGCCTGAGCACCTCCTTGAGCAGTATGATATTGTTCATATCCAGCTCTTTCACTTGGCGGTCCATAATAATGATCCGGCACCCATCATACGGAACCTCGTCAAACTTCTCAGTATGTATCTCCTAAGCGTAACCTACGCATTTATTTACGATGATTACAGAACCCGGAGGCTGGATCTCCTGGGGAGAAATGGACTACAATGGTTGGAAGATCGTACGGACGGAGGAGGGAAACGACGTCGAGGATAACTTAACCCCGCTTCTGGAGATGATAGGGACATTGGGCGGAACGAGACCAAACTGGACTGCCGACGAGTAAGTAATACCCTTCTGATAAACTGACATGAAGTTGACTCTTTCGTAGCTGGCCAATTAGATTGCCCAAGTTCTTTGAAGAATACGGTCTCACAAATATCGCAACCAACAATCGGCCATTCCCGCTAGAATTGTTACTTTTCCAGTTGGACACGGCGTTGATGGCATGTGAAGAAGTGAGCTATAAAGCCTTGAATCGCATGGGTAATGGTTCAGGGAATCGCTGTAGAGAATTGATCACAAAGGTTCATCGGAATAGGCGGAAGCTCGCTTATAACGTTGGGCGATTGACAGTCGTTGGACAGCGACCATTCAAATGAGAAGTTATTGGAACAGAACAGTTAAATCTCTATCTAATACGTAGATTTTTACATATAAATAGGTAGGAATCAAATAGATTTGACAGTGTTTATATTTTAAGATACAAGAATCTTGACCAATCTTCATCCACCAGAAAGCGCGCTCAAAATTTAGGCTTGTTAAGCAATCTCCGCAATAAGCGTTTGGGCGGTCCACTCCGGCCTGCTAATGAACGGAGAATGACCGGTGTCAGCATGGATTATCTTCTCAATCTTGTGTGTTCCGCCTGCTTTTGCCGTGTCAACGAGGTATTGCGCGGCAACTACGGTAGTAGGCCTGTCCGCGGTACCCAAGATATAGGTGGTCGGGATATAGCGCCAGGCAGCGAATGTAGTGGTGCTCCAGTAGGACCCAAAGCTCTGTGGGCGCAAGTCCTTGGCAAGTTCGGCAACTGTCTGGTCGTCGAGATCCTGATAAAACATATCCTTGGCGTCCTCGGGCCGGATGGTAATGATGCCGGCCTAAAACGTAAAAATGGTCAGAAAATGATAGATAAGTGGATAGTAAGGGAGTAGAAAGGTGAGTGTATCGCACTTCTAAATCAGTCTTCATTTCAGGGACCATGTTATCTCGGGTGCCATGAGGAGAGTGCTGGAACCCCTCAGGTACAAGAAACGCGGTGATGTAAATCAATCTTATGACGCCACCTTTGAGTCCCTTTGACACGCATGTCTGTTTGTCGAGACCCTCTAAAGAAGTCCCAGCAGTCATGCCACTGAAGCTATGCGCGACTACAACCACATCATGCTCTTGGATGAGTTCAGAAACAGTTTGCCGGATTGTTTCAACATCTTCGGACCAGTCGGGCGTTGGCGGGGTAGAACCGGTCGAGGGCAATGCCGGAGCGACAGCTCGGTAGCCACCTTTGCCAAGTTCGGCGATAAGACTATTCCAGCATCGAGGACTATGCCACGCGCCGTGAAGGAGAACAAAGACTGGTCGAGACATTTTCGATTAATGAAAAAACCGATAGGTAGTATGGAACGTCTGCCCGATGTAATCATATGACGCTGTAGACGTATTTAAAAAGGCATTTTTGAACAGTGATTTGTGTTAGAGGGATATTTGCTGTGCCGTCTCAAAACTGACTGCTCAGCTTAGGTGCGCCAACATCATATCATAGCTACCTGACCTAGGTAGGCTATTATTCCTTGTACAACACCAATCAGATCAGATTCATTAAGCACATTACCTAAATAGAACAGGGTGGATTGTGTTGATTATTGCTATCATGTCAAATATGGATAAGGTATAGTAGCGGCACATTAGATCCTTCTGCAGGGGATGACTTAGATCTATTAACCCAACCGCTCCAGGTGTCTACTCGGTACAGTGATCATATGATTGGGCTCCTAACCTGACAGCAGGACTACCGATTGGTTGGTCGCATCACTAATTGCCTATCTAGACCTATCCAAGCCTATCGCTCATACTCTGCTGGGCTGAAGGATCTCTTTGCTTGATTTGACGATAATTTTATTCCTCATGAAATGCAATGGACGTTGATAGGTTACGATGATCAAAAGCCTTATTCTCACCACGATACTGACCGTATGTCGCCAAAGACGGAAATATACCTAAGGAGGATAACTAAAATCGCTCTCACCAGCTTACAGTCAGGAGTAGCGAGCAGACCCAAGATAATATGGATTTTGTGATGCTCCTCCAGGCGAATTAGCCGCGTTTATCGTCAGGAGTATTGCGCCCCAGAAATCACAGAATGATCATGAATACCCAGTTGACCAAGCAGACCGCATCAGGTGTTTCAGATGGCCATTTACAGTGATATTTTGTGAAACTGCAGAGAAAATGTTAAAGGTGTGGTCGCAACAATTGTTAAACGATTACCACAGTTCCTATATGGGAATGCTTCATGTACAGCCCGGGGCCGGCAGCTACTCCAAAAATGCAACCGTACCTCGCGTGGTAGCGTAGCGTCGCAACTGTTCCTGATATGCCTAATGAATATGGGAGGACAGAAACGTCATCATGCTGCATGATAAAGCTCTCCGAGAAAAAAGGTTCGGGGCTATGCTAGCCCGAGTCATGCCGAAGCATCTTCAAGAGTTCGTGGATGTTCTGCTTAGAGCTTTCCGTCCCAATCCACGAGTCTTCTGCTTCTTCGGAATAGTTGTGTAGCAATACACCTTTCACTTGGCTTCACTTCATCGAGGGGTCTGTTGTCTAAGCACAATCTTTTAGCATGCTGTCTAGCACACCGGGGTACACCTACTTGGCAGCAGCCATCCTAGGAGTCTTATCCCATCTTCTTATCTTCATCCGGGGAGAATGGCACATGCAAGCTCCCATATTGGTAAAGATCTATTCTGTCTTTGCCCTCGCTATCTTCATCGTCGAATACCGCCTTGGAGCAGATGTAAACACTAGTTTCAAGACAACTACGTTCGCAATAAGTTCGTATGCGACTGGGCTATTCACCAGCATCATCATTTACCGGAAATGCTTTCACAGACTCCGCCATTTTCCCGGTCCTTGGCTAGCTGGTGCTACCAAGTTCTGGCATGTATGGCAATGCCGTACGGGGAAGAACTACCTCGTCCTCGAAAGGCTGCGCCAGCAGTACGGGCCTGTTATTCGGACCGGACCAGAAGAACTCACGATCATTGATGCTGCCGTTCCTTTGGCAGTAGATGGTCCGGGGAACGAATGTACCAAGGCGGTCTGGTACGACTTTCTGCTGCCTGAAATCGCGCTGAACACAACTCGGAGCATCAAAGATCATAATTCCCGTCGGCGAATCTGGGATAGGGGCTTCAGCCCCAAAGCACTTGCAATGTACGAAGAGCGGGTCGTAGAATATGCAGAGGTCCTTGCAAAACAGATCGAGAAGCTTGCATACCAAGGAGCGCCCGTCAATGTGTCTGACTGGTTCTACTGGTTCACTTTTGATGTCATGGGCGAATTTGCCTTTGCGCGATCCTTCGGAATGTTGCAAGACGAGAAATGGCACTTCGCTGTTCGCTTATTGAGGAAGGCGATGAGTTTGCTAGGACCCTTTAGCCCGGTGCCGTGGATCGCGCAGATCGCATTTTACATTACGCCTTGGATGTATATAGTTCGTGATTGGCTTGCCATGATGCAGTGGTGCAGAGATCGCATGAGCGAACGGATACAGGTAGGCCAGTCCATGTTTCTGGGCGTGATATTCGTGGTCTAATAAGTCGTAGGCGAAAGTAACAAGGCCGGATGTTTCACACTGGCTCATCGATGCGTCCCTCCAGAAAGGCTCGTTAGAAGCCGATCGCGAATGGTTGAATGGCGATGCTGTTACTATCATTATTGCTGGAAGGTAAGTCCCCTGAAAGCCCCTATTCCAGTTCAGAGTCTCCTCTAATTTTGACTGCCTAGCGATACCATTGCGCCAGCCCTCGTCTTTGCCTTTTATGAGCTCACCCGAAGCCCGTGGCACCAAGACAAATTACTTTCCGAACTCGAAGTTGTGGACATCTATGATCGCGTCCAGCTCCAAGGTTGTGCCCACTTAACGGCCATCATTAACGAAACTCTGCGTCTATACCCTCCAGTGCCGACTGGAGGTTACCGCCAGTCTCCGTCCTCAGGGATGACCATCAATGACACGTACATCCCGGGAAATGTCACAATTGTCGCACCTCGTTACTCCCTAGCACGGCTTGACTCCTCATACGAGTGCGCCGAGCAATTCATTCCGGAGCGCTGGACCACGCGGCCCGAAATGGTTAAAGACGCGCGAGGGTTTGCCCCATTTTCCCAGGGTCGGTTCAACTGCGTCGGCAAATCGCTTGCTATGAGCGAAATGCGGTTTGTTATTGCTCTGTTGGTGAGAAAGTTCCAGGTAGAGTTCTGGGGACAAGATCGAGGCGAAAAGTTGTTCGCTGATTTAAGGGACCAGTTCACGGCTGCGCCAGGACGCTTAGATTTGCGGTTTCAAGTTAGAGAGTGACCAGTCTGGTGTTGACCTCGATAATACATTATACGTCAGTGGATGACTCTATGGAACAGACTAGCTACCTACCTAAAATTAGATTATCACTTGTAGAGTCATTGTTGAATAATAATACTAGATAACCTGTCACCTTTTGACTCCAAAGAAGTTGGCCCATGATAAAATATGGAACGTGCAACATGATAACTCAATGCTTTATTACATGGCAATGGATGTTTCCCTCATCCAGCTTCTAGCTCAATTCAGAACAAACGTATTCCGGAAAGTCAAGTGAGTCATAGGGGTATCTTACTGGACAGGGAACCTCCATACTGATATTTTTGATATATAGGACGTGATATTTTCCTTGGTACATTGTAGTTGTTACGGCAGTAATACTTGCAATAAGTCTACGCGTTCACCTAAGATATCAAGCCATCCCTAAAAAGCGGTTATACTTAACGAAGGGTATCTGCAGAATGTTACCTATCTATTTAAGGTGCAAACGCCGTCTCTCAGCTCTCACTTGCGCTTCATCACAACCTAAATCTCCTCATCTTGCATAGGTACATAGATACCTACCTACATCGTAAGAAAACTTCAACTATGCGCGAGTGTATTTCCTGCCACCGGAACCTGCCTCCGTCGTCTTACACGGTCCCCGGCGAGTCACGATGTGCGGGCTGTGTTCGTGGACATATCTCATCTGCCGGTGACTTTGACAGTGGCAGATACAACATCTCCGCCGCAGCTAGCTTTAGTAATCAAGCGCTCGATAGTCCCTTTTCTCAAGGTTCATTCCGGTTGGTGGCTCAAGGGAGGTACACCTTAGGCGCTCGCAAAGGCCAAGCATGCGTCGCCAAGTGGTTCAAAACCGGCGCCGTCTTCGAGGCAGACTACTTCACTCACGACATCAAAGCCGTCGATAAGGCCCTAGAAATTATTAATCGATTCAATGAACACAACCCCAGCGGCACACGTATCAGGATCAATGTCCCTAATATATGGAAATTTGATCAGAATTCCGGGGCCCGGGCGGGACAACGTGTCCTAATCGAACCCTTCATCCAAAACTACCAGAAGTTCAATAGCAACTCCGGATGGGCCGATGAAACAACGGCGTGGGGGCAGGCCATGCAGGCTATCAGCCACTTCAGTTATCATGTCTCAGGAGGCCAGTTTGTTCTTTGTGATCTACAGGGCGGTATCTACCAAAACCAAGTTATTCTCTCCGACCCCGTTATATTATCGCGGAATCGCGACTACGGAGTGACAGATCTTGGCCTCGAGGGTATCAGGTCATTCTTCAGTCAACACCGTTGCAATAGATACTGTCTATCGAACTGGACAAAGCCCACGACCCCATTTCCGTTCTTTCACCCAGTCGCCGGCACATTCATGAAACGTCGTTAGGTACCCACACGTCCTTCACGGCCTGGCATTGAAATTATTGCCCTTAATGACCATGACAGATCAAGTTGCACGAACGTATAGGCATGAATCCTGATGTAAGATGAAGAGAGATGAATATATTGCGGTAAGTAAGCACACATCCGACACGCGGAGAAGCTAACATTAACAGCAGACGCAGTGTTGGTCGCATCTTTTAGTTACCTACCTTACCTACCTAAGTACCTTACACAAAATTAAAAAGATTCATTGCTTAAATGTCTTGATATGATATTAGCGTGTAGTGATATAGATGTTAGTTGTTTTACTTATAAGTATTACCTGAGATATTGTAGACAAACGGGCATTGTGTACCTATGTAGACTGCGACCTTAGTTCTAGGTACGTAGATAATTTCTGGCTCCTTGCTAAACAATAAGTTTCTTCCCTTTATCTATGGTACGCCACGAGGAAATAGCGTCAAATAATAACAAGCTCTTCATTCGTAACCAATAGGCTCTCAGTAGATTGAAGACGGAAAACCCTCTCCTAGTCACCTATTAGCAAGTATAAGTCAGATAGGGGGAACGCTAGCTCACGTTGGTAGATTTGATCTCTATGTCCATCTCTATGCTCCACGAATTAAACTGATCCGACCTTTTCCCTACCAGAAAAGCCAGTTATCACAATTTTTATTGGGAAATAAGGGGGTTGTTATTGCGGTTGTAGAACGTGACTAGACTGACCAATGAAATGACGTATATACAACTGTGTTTCCTGATTGGGAAGGCTGACGTCATGATGTCTTTTCATGTGCGTGAAAGTTGGCGAAGAGCAGCGTCACACCCTAAGATCGCGATTCAGAGGACAGCTTCGCCAAAAGAAAATCCCAATTCTTGGTCTGCTGATTCCGGAATTTTTGGTACGACCTTATGTCGAGGTCGTTGACGTAGTGTGTTGTGTGGCGGCTCCTAACAGAATGGGGTTGGATACAAAAGCTGGTCGCGCTCCCCATTTCAGTCCCGTATGGGATAGAGTCACGATAATAATCATCTACACAACGCCAACTAGTTGTTCTCAATTTAAGAAATCGAGAAGGGTCAGGCGATTCATCACGACATATCAGAATATAAACATCGCCAGGCCATAAAACGCAATTATGAGTATCACAGCGGGAATCAGTCACTTCTTCCAATCAATCATCGAAATGGTACAAGGTCTCTTGGCGGCCGTGGTCCATTTCCTTCAATTGGTTGCCAACTCGGTCATTGGCGTCTTCCAGACTTTCATTCATTTCGTTGAGAGCACTCTCGGTTTCGCAATTCGTAAGTCCAAGCCCGGAAGCTCTGAGCGCGTCGTTGTATATGCTGACTTCCAATAGACAATTTCTTTATCCTTGGAACGATCGCTGCCGCTGTGTTCGGGTATATGCTTTACACTCAGAGACAAGGGACCGCGCCAGCTAGTCGGACAGTCAAGAACAAGTCTACTTAACTTGAGCACCTACTTAGCATGGCGCAGCAGTGCAGCACGAACCTGTTTACGAAATTATGTCTGAACGAATAATGCTGGGACAGGTGCTGAAGCGCGAAGAGGGGATCCAGATATGAGGAATTAGGTACTTGGGTTAGATCTTTTTGCGGGGCTGATTTATAGGAACCTACCTTATATCATTAATATTGCCATCTACCTTACAATGAGAAGAGTTTTGAATGGTACGCGGTGGAATAATACTAAGCCAGTAAATTTCCAAGCAAGAAATTTTCACTTATAATTCATGGTGAGAAGCTTCTCGATGAGATGCTATTCATATAAATTGCGCTCACCTACTTTCTACATAGGAGAGATACATACCGTAGCGGGAAGTGGGGTAAAATTAAAATGATTTTAAAATCAAATAATTATTAAAGTTTAAAAATGTTTTTAAGTTTAAGTATAGCTTCGCATTTTTTTTTTAATGGGTAAATATATTAGCTTAACTTTTTTAAGCGTATTTGCGTTATAAGTAATGAAACCTTATTAAAATTAAAAACGTTTTTTAATATAAAGGTATTATTTATATTATATTTTCGTTATAAAATATTTTCTATTATAAACCGCTTCGTAATTATTTACTTAAGTATATAAAGTTTTTAATATAATTTTTAAGTTAAAAGTATATTTTTAAAACGGCCTTTAATATAATAATAAAGTAACTTAATTTTATTAGGTAATATTTTCGATTTAATACTTTAATTTTTGTTAATTATATATAATATTAAAATAATAAAAGCGAATTAAGTTAAAATAGGTTTAAAAAATCTTTTTATATTATATTATATATTAAATAATAATATTTTAAAAATAAATAATAAGTAATTAATAAGAAATAAGCGGTTATATATATTTAATTATAATAAGCGTATATAAATATATATATTATATTTTATTATTAAATGGTTATATAATATAATTAAAAAGTTAGGTTATATATGAAATAATATTATAAATATTTACGTTAATCTTATATTCCTTAAAGAGTAAAGATATAGCTTTATTTTATCTTTATAATTATGGCTATATTTGAAAATTTCTTATATTTTATCTTATAGCCTTTTAATAAATGGTAATTTAAAATATATTAGTTTTATAATTAAATAATTTATTAAATCCTTTTTAAAAGAAAATATTAAGTATTGTTAAATATTATAAGAAAGATTATAATTTTTTATTAAGGTTATTAAAGATTAAAATAATATATTAATTATTTAATTAATAGCATATATAAATATTTAAGGTATTACATAGCATTATAATATCATTTTAATACATTAGCTCCGTAATAAACGTATTACTTATATTCATTATTATTTAAAAATATAATTATTCTTTTATAATTAAATTTATAATATTATAAATCTTAAGCTTTTTATTAATATTATATTTACTCATTAAAATTTAATATTAAAAGATTAAATTACCTTTTTTAATTATAATAATCTTATAGAATAAAATCTCCTTATAGAAAAAAGCCATAATTAAAAGCTTTAATATTCTTTTACTAATAATAAAAGAAAGCCTTATTTCTTTTAGCCAAATAAAAGCAATAAAATATTAACTTAATTATATATTAAATCTATTATCCCATTAATTAATAAATGAGTTATTAAGTACCTTAAAATTATAATATAATTAAATTATATCCTAATATATTATAATAAATTAATAAGTTTTCGCCTTATTAAGTTAAGTATTATAAACTTAAAATTACCTCTAAATAATTTTAATTTAAACCCAACTATTAAAATATTCCATTAGATAAATAAGTATATAATATATAAAAGATTTATAATAAGTAAATATTACATTAAAAATATAAAGAAAGCTTTTAAAAAATATTAAATAATTATTCCTTTAAAGGTATTTAAAAATAATACTAATATAATACTACTTATATTATAAAAGGTTATTAATAATAATGGTAACTTAATTAATATTTTTTAATAGTAATATATAACGTCTTAGCTTTTTAAAATAATTTAAATTTTTAAATAATCTTTATTATATATTACCTTTAAATCCTCGTAACTTTAAAATTAAAGCTTACTTTATTATATTAAATATTAAAAATATAATATAACCTTAAATTAATTTAATAATATATTATATATTTATTATATTTTATTATTTCCTTTATTAATTATATTTATTAATTTTGTGGTTATAAAATTAAAATTTTAAAAGATTTTAAAAATATTAGTGATTATATTTATTATTATTATTACTAATTTTAACTATAGCATTAATCCTTATTAAATATTGTATAATATTAAAGATATAATTAAATAATAATAATATAACTAAGGTTAAAGATATAGTTAAATAATTAAGGTTATAAATGGGATATAGCTAATTAAAGTAATAATAATATAATTAAGGCTATAAATATAACTAAGTAATAATGGTATAATTAAGGTTAAAGATATAGCTAAATAATTAAGGTTAAAAATATAATTAAATAATAATAATATAAAGATTTCATAGGGATTTATATAATTTTAAATATTTATTATAAATGTGAAAGTTATTTAATGATATTTTATATAATATTAATTAATCCTTTGCTAATATACTTTAATAAGATTTATATTATTATTAAAAATATTATTATTATTATTATATCCTTAGTTATTATATTTAAAGTTAATATTTATATAATTTAAATTGTTTTTTTAGTTATTTTCCTTTTAATTAATTTTATTATTTAACATATTCTTACCTTATTTCTTTGCTATAGGTTTAATATTTCCTTTAGGCTTAATATTTCCTTTAAGCTTAATATTTCCTTTAAGTTTAATATTTCCTTTAGGCTTAAGAAAGGATTTTGGGTTAAAGGTATTTTATATAAAAGATATTATTTAAGATTTAATTTATTAAATAAAAGTTATATTCTCTTTATTTTAATTATTTTAAGGCTTTTTTACTAAAGGGATAAATTTATTAATTAAGTTTATTTAATGTTTCTTTATTAAAGAAATAATTTTGCTACTTAACGCGGTTTAAAATTGCGATTTTTGCTTATATAGTTTAAGCTTAGTTAATATTTAAATCTTAAGTCCTAATAAATCTACTATATTCGATAAGTTAAAAGTATTAAATAAAATTAAATTATTAAATGTAAGGGTTTTTTAAATAATATTTAAAGTATTGGTAAAATTTATAAGTATAAATAGTTTATTTTTATTAAAACCTACTATTTCTTTATTATTTAAAGTTTATTATTTATATTAATTATTTAAGCTTAATATTTCTTTATTTAATTTTTTATTATTATTAATTTTAACTTATTTATTACTTAATGTATTTAAGTTTAACATAATAAAAGCTTATAGCATTAAGTTAGCATTAAAGTTAAAGTTAAAGTTGGAGTTAAAGTTAAAGCCTTTATTTATAATCTTTACCATTGTTTACTTTTTTATATTAGTTGTTTTAAGCTTTAAGGTTTTAAATTTGCTTAATTTAAGAAAGGCTTAAGTGAATATATTCAATTTTATTTTCCGATTTATGTATACTTTAGTAATAAATGAAAAGTTAAATAACTTTTTAACCTTTTAACATTTATTTTTATTTATTTATTATATCCTTTTTTATAACTTTAATTCTTACTTAATGTTATTATTTAATCTTTTCTTTACTTTAATAATTAAGATTATTTTTAAAATTAACTTAATGATTAAATATCTTAGAAATTATATTAGATTTTTTAATATACCTTTAAACGTTTTCTTTTTATTAATGATATAAAATATATTATAATTATATATAATTTTAATTATAATAAAATCTATTAATTTCTTAATAAATCTTTATATAATTTCCTTATATATATTATTATTAAAGTTATTATTTAACATATTTTCATATTCTTTATATAAATTATAAATATAAAACTTTATGTTATTAATATATTACTTATAAGTTTTTTAATTAAGATAAGGTTTATATATGTAAAGCTTATTAAATAAAAATTCATATTTTAAGTTATGGAAAATATTTTAATAATGTTTATGAAGGTTTTTAAATAGTATTAATAAAATATTTAACTTTAAGAATATTTTTAAAAATATTTAATAAATTGTCTTTAATATTAAGAATATTATAAAGTGCTTATACATTTTAAATTTGTATTGTAACTTTATAATAATTATTTTATTGTTAATATATTATTAGCCATTTTTAACATTTTCTTTTTAAGGATAGCTTATATATTTGGTTTTATTAGTTATAATTAAATTGTTTTTACGGATTAATGGTAGGAAAAAATCTACGGAATTACCTTTATTAAATAAAAGTTTAGCCTTTTTACTTATTAAATAACCTTTTTTATATATAAATATAACTTTAATAATATTTATTACTTAATTTACTAATATAAAGGCTATTGGATTATTAGAAACTAGGTTTAATTCTTTAGCTTAAAACTTAGTTATATTAAATAAAACGGATTTAACTAAAGGTAGTGTTTATAAAGGGTTTATTAAAGTTTAATCTAATTATTATATTAGCTTTTAAAATAAATAATAAGCTTATATTTTATATATATTAAGTAGATTTAACGCCTTTATTAACTTAAAGCGGAATAAGATTATTATTATCTTTAAAATTATCATTTAAATTATTATTATTTAAAAATAAATATATAAGATCCTTTATATTTAATTTTCTGTTCGAATTAAATTTGAATAAGTTATTATTAAAATACTTTATTATAAGTATATTAATAATATAAACTTATTAAATAAGGAAATTAAAAGATAAATTTAAAAGAAGCTAATAAATGTTAAAGGTTTTTTATTATAGTTTTAAATACTTAAGGAAATTAAAATAAGAATTAAAAAAGGCTAATAAAAATTAAATATCTTTTAACTTAATTTAAATATAAAGAGGAATTAAAAGTTAGAAAATTTAATATATTAAGCAATAAAGATTAATATAAGTAAAATAAGGTTTACTAATTTTTTTCTTTTAAAAGAACTTTACATTTAATATGATATACTTTCCTTTTATAAATATTATAATATTCATATATTAAATATATTAACCTTAAAATATAATAATTATTATTAAAGGGTTTTAAACAAATAACATAATATTTATAAATAAGTAATTATTATTAATAAATAACTTAAACACTTTATTAAGCTTCCTTTTAATTATAATATACCCTTTAATTTAAAATGTATTTACTTTATTATATTATTTATTAATATTTTAAATTTTTAATTTAAATTAAATACTTTATCTACCCCTTAATATTTATCTTTATTCTTTTAATAATTATTATTATATTTAAATTTAATTATAATCATATTATTATATATATATTTTTTATTTTATAATATTTACCCCCCTAAATTATTATTTTTATATTTTAATTTTAACTTAAAATTTTCTTAAGTTTAAGTTTTAATTATGCTTTAATAAAATCATAAAAGTTTACATATTATTATAAGTTACCTTAAAAAAAATACCTTTATATCCTAATTAAGCTTACTTAAGTAAATAGCCCTACTTAAATATTTTAATAATATTACATTTAATATATTAAGTAAATAATAATTTATAAATAAAGAAATGTATAATTAAAATTCCTTTATAAATAATAATAATAATAATAATATTTAATATCTTATTAATAATTATAATAAAAAAATATATGATTAGAATTTTTCTATAAATAATACCGATAAGGATAATATTTAACGTTTTATTAATAATTATAATAAGGAAGTAAATAATGGTTATTATATAATAATCGCTTTAATTAATAATAAAATAATTACTAATATTAAAGGTAATAATAATATTAATTAAGAGAATATTAAAAATAATAATTTTAAAAATAAAAATAATAAAGGTAAGTATATATTAGTATTATTTAAGTATTAACTTATAAAATATTATATAAATATATTAATTAATATATATTAATTATTATTAATTTAAATGTTATTTAATTTAATATTTTAAATGAAAATAACCTTATTATTTCTCATATTATAATAAACTTAATTAATTTTATTAATGTTACGATATATAAAAAAGTTATTAATAATAATGAATAACTAATTTAAATAATATTTAATAAAGATAATAATAAGGATAATAAGAATAATAAGGATAATGGGAATAATGAGAATAATGAGATTATTATATAAAAGGAAATTAACATAATTAATGAATTAAATTCTTATATTTTTAAAGGAAAATTCAAAGCCTTTAATATATTATATTTAGTTAAGATATACCAAAATAAATTTATTTAAATATTTAAATTTTATATAACATTTATTACGTAAGCAAATCTTAAAGGTATTAGTTATAAAGCCTAAATAATATTTTATAAAATCTTTTATTTTATCTGCAATAATAATAGGAATATGGTTAAGTAAATTATAAATTTCTTAAAGTAATTATTTATATTAATTATTCATTTTTAAAAGTAATTATTATTAATTAATATATATTAAGCCAAAATTTTATTAAGGCTAAAGAAAATATTAATTAAAGCTTATATATGTAAATATTAAATATATAAATAATTAAAGGAAAGATATAATAAATTAATAATATTAATTAAAGATAAGATATTAAAGGGTAAGAAATATAAGATTAATAATTTAAAAGTAAAGGAAAAATTACTTATTATAATAAAATTTAATTTCTTTAATCCTTTATTTATTATTAAAGCTTATATATTTTTGAATATTATAAAAGATATATATTTTAATTTGGTTATATTTATAAATTATTTAATTAAATTATATTATTTATATTTTTGGTTTGAATTAATCTATACTTTTAATAATTATTATTTATATCTTAAATTTAATATTATTATATTATTAGGTAATTTTGTATATTATTGCTATATTAATATTAAATATTATTATTATAAGATTAAAGATAATATTCTTAAGATTATAAAACTTTATATTAAATAGGTATATAATTTTAATTAAGATATATATATTAACTTTTATATTTAATAAAGTAAAGAAATCTTAGCTTTATAAATATAAGAATATATTTTCTTTAATATTTATAATAAAAAGGATTTTAATGTAATATTTAATAACGTTATTTTAAACCTTTTATAAGGGAAAAAGGAGCTTATATAATAAGCCATTGTGATATATATCCTTAAAATAAACGTATATTTATTATTTAATATATATTATAATTATTAGTTTGGAAAAATACTTAAGAATCTTACCTTTTTAAATTTAATAAAAAAGATTACTTTAATATTTAAAATTCAAAATCTTAAATTTCTTTAATAAGATAAGAGAAATTAATATTATTATATTTAACATATAATAATATTTAAAAATAGGCTTATTAATAATTAATTAATAATAACGAAGAAGGTTATATTGCTTTATTATATATATGCTATTTATAACAAGCTTAAGGTTAATTATTATAATAAAAATAAATTTGAGAATAAATAAAATTAAAGCAAACCTAACTTTAAGCTAATTAAATCCTTTTTATTCCTTAGTTTTATTAATAATTTTGAAGTATTTTCTAACTTATATTAATTATTTATAAGATTTTATATTATATTAATTAAATTATTTAAAAAAAATCGTTTTTATCTTAATAATATATTTCCTTTAATATTTAATTTATATATATTTAATTTTAATAATATTATAAAGGTATTAAGAATATTTAAAAACCTTAATATTAATGTTAATATAATAATAAATAACATTAAAATATATATATATACGTTTACTCTATGCTATATTAAAAATATACCATAATAAGTTAAGAATAATAACTTTAAAAATCCTTAAGCGAAGAAATTTTATTAATACTATTATATTTTATTAAATTAAAATTTACCTAAGTTAACTATTAATATATTAACCTTTAATATTAATAAATATAGTTAATATTATCATTAAATAAAATAAATATAATATATCATAATATATAAGTATATTACCATATCCATAAAAGATATATATAAATTATAATAAAATATAATTAATTTATTTTTATTACTTAAGTTTATTTTGCTTATATTAAATTTAATTCTTTTACATTTATATAATCTTACGTATTTAAAATATATTAAACTATCTTATTTAATATATATTCTTCTTTTTAATAATATATTAATTAATAAAGCTAAAATTATATATATTTTTTTATTACATATTTAACTATTTTTGCTTAATTCACGTCACTTATAATCTTTAAAGTATTATTTAATTAATTATAATATATTTTTATATATTTTTTAATTTATTATTATCCTTGCATTCCTTTATAATTAATTAATTATTAATTATATGAAATTAAGTTTTATTAAAATGGCTAATAAGTTTAAGAATTTCGTTAATTTAGTTATCTTAACTTATATTATAATCATAAAAAATAATATATTTTTAATAAGGATAAAAGTATATAAAATTAATTATAATAATATATCCTTAATTATTATGTATATTAAAGAATTATTTAATTAACTTTTTATAATTATTATTATAATCATAGGGAATTGTAAAGTATTAGAAGCTTTAGGTTTAATATTTAATCCAATTAATAATAATAATGCCAATAATAATCCTAAGGGTAACCTTAGGAATAATCTTAATAATAAATCTAATTAATTTAATAAAAAAATAAATAAAAAGAAAAAGGGAAAAGAATTAAGTAATTTTAAAGATAATCTTAGGAATAATCTTAACGATAAGCCTAATTAATTTAATAAAAAGATAAGTAAAAAGAAGAAAAGGAAAAAATTAAGTATATAATTTATAAATAATATAATATAGCTTAATATTTATATTATAATTTATTATTTCATATTCTTAAAAGAATATAATTTAATAATAAATTATATTACCTTAATTAGGGAAAACTTATATTAATAAATATAATTTTTAAATTTCTTATTATTTTATGCTTTAAAATTTTTTTAAATTACTATATCCTATAATTTTATTTAAAGTTATATACCTTAACTTTATTAAGATATATTTTTTAATTAATAAGAAATAATTTTTTTAAATATCATATATATGAGATTAACTTTTTTAATATTAAATATATTTTTTTAATAAAGTAAAATATATAAATAATAATTTATTTTATACTTTATAATAAATTTACTTAAAATAATTTAAAGTTTACCATTATGATATAAAAATTATATAAGAAATATCTTAATCTTTTTCAAAAAGTCTTTTCTTAATTTAATCGTAATAAATTAGTTAATATACTTAATATAAAAAATAAAAAGTTAAAGATTATAGCTTTTATTAATATAATATATATAAATCCTTTAGTTATTAATTATATATTAAAAAAGAAAATTAAATATATAATATATTTTATATATAATAAAGAACCTTTATTTATTAAAGAAAAGTTTATATTTTCCTTATTTCTTTAAAGCTTTTAATCTATTTATTTATAAGATTATAGCTATCCTAACTATTATCTTAACGTAATAAATTATAAGATTTAAATCTAATAAGTTTATAAGATTGCTTTTAATAGTTAATATATACTTATAATTCTATTATCCCTTAACTATATTAATTAAATAAAGGTTAAGCTGCTTAAATATATAATTCTAATTAACATTAATTAATATAAAAAAAGGTTTTATCTCTTATTATATTAATTATAAATAATAATTAACCATTTTAATTATTAAAATTAAGGCTATTAAGGATTAATTTATTTTTAATAAAGGTAATTATGTTTAATATTATAATCGTAATAATTTTGAAAGGATAAACCATATATTTATCTTTAAAATATTTAATGAACGTTATATATTTATTATCCTTATACCTTTAAAACGTATTAAAAACTTTAATTATATATTTAATTTAAAAGTTATATAAAAACTTAACTTTAAATTAATTATTATTAATATTATAGTTATAAAATATATTAAACCATATTTTATTTAAGTTAATAATATTGAAATAATTTATATTAATTAGGATATTAAATGGTTATAAATAAGTATTTTTACTTTTAATAAATATTAGGATATATTATAATAAATTTATAAATTAAATAATTTAAAATAAATGTTTTAAACATTTTAAACTTTTATCTTTTAATTTTAATATAATAAGGTTAATATATTATATAAAATATCTACTAATTTAATATTTTTAATTTACGTAATAATCTTAAAACTTAAGGGATTTATCTTAATTTTATAACTTTAATAATAAATTAAAAAAATCTTTTTAATAAATTATATTTAAATATTAATAATTTTTAAATTACTATCCCTTTTAAATATTTATATAAATTATATAATATCCTTTAATTTATATATTATACTAAGTATAATGTTATTATAAAATATATCCCATAATAAATCTTTATTATATCTTAATATATATCGTTAATAATACTTTAATTAATAAACTTTTTTTATAAATTTAATATATCTTTAAGTTATTTAAATATATATTATAATATTATAATTATAAAGAAAAAGGTTTATATAATAAATTATATTATTATAAATTATAATCTTATTAATAAGGTTTGAATATACCGAATTAATTAAGTTTAATAATATTAATATATTTTTAACTTAAAATTATTAACCATATATAATTATTTATAATATAAAATTATTATATTATATAAAACCGTTTTAGTTATAATTTATATTTTAAAATGGTTATATATTTATAACGCTTTTAATAAATAAACGTTTTTAAATGGAAAATAATTATTTAAATAAATATTTTATTTTATAATAACGCTTATAAGAAAAAAACGCTTATAAGAAAAAAACGCTTTTAAGAAAAAACGCTTTTAAAAAAATAATACTTTTTTAAAAAGAACGCTTTTAAATAATTTATTACGTATATTATTTTTTACAATAATTATTTAAAAAAAAAACCGTTTTTTATTAATACTATTTCCCGCTAAGGTACTCACCAGTCCCCAAATTAAGTATTAGTTATGCACTTATCAAAGACCAAAAGTTTCACCATATTTCCTAGAAACGGATCCTCCTTTAAGAGTATTACGTGGACTCATGGGCCAGAACCATTGTGAGCACAGCTTGGCAGGTTTGAGACTTTCTCAATTGATTATAGCGCCCGAGGTGTCATAGCGTTCGAGGCCTTCGGGACGTCGCGCGATTATCTGATGTCGCGTAAGTGGATCGCAGTCATAATACATCTCACGCTATGATCAGCTTCAGGGAGTTCACGAACCCTTAATCTTGGCGACGCATTGCGCCAAGACTTCACTTCACTAAAATTGTCCCATTTCAAACGACGGTCAGCTTCGTAGCAGATAAATCCTTCAGGCAGGTAAAATGATAGCGCAAGCAACGAAGAAGCCACAGGGCTGGTAACAGGGGCCAGTACCCCTGCTTCGCGCCGCATTTGAAACGGCCTAGTAGCCCTCCTCACGATACTCATTTCACTTTAGCCAGACTCCCACCTGATTTCTTCATTTCGAGTCCAGACTACAAGAAAATTTCCACCAATTCCAAAGTTCGTCTGATCTGACCCTTGTCAGATGGATCTACTCCCAGGTTGAATGGCGCCGACCCAGGGCAATGGTGGATCGACATGATCTGCCCGTCGCGAATACTACGGCGCAAGATCCAAATGAGGCTCGCTATGGTGACGAGGAGGTTGATATAAGGAGGGAAATCCTCCTTCCACTGGTTTCCCTCTCTTGCTCTGCCAGACTCATCATCAGTCTTTATTCCCTCGAAGCCATTTTTGCAGTCATTCCTTTAAAACCATTTACATTCTTTTTTTTTTTTTTTTGACTTGAAGTCAGCTCACATTCGTTACCGCAAGTCGGCTTTCGCGAACATCTATACTCACGTATATCAAGTATCTGAAGTTCCATTACGAACCAATTTCTTCAAAATGCCTTCTAGACTCACATCTACCTTGTTGGCTACCCTTGCTGGAGCCGTCTCTGTTTCTGCCCATGGCCATGTCACTCTTGTGAAGATCGGCGACAAATCTTACCAAGGATTCGACCCCACTTCTGCGCCTTACGGTCCTCAGCCAGACAGCATCACTTGGAGCAACGGTGCTACGGATAACGGATTTGTGCTCTCTTCCGCCCTTCAAGACCCTGATATTATCTGCCACTTGGACGCTACGAACGCACCTCTGTCTGCCCCGGTTGCCGCAGGCGGAAACGTCGAGATCACCTGGAACCAGTGGCCTGACTCCCACAAGGGACCGGTCATCGACTATCTAGCTGATTGCGGCGGAAACTGCTCTTCTGTCGATAAGACCACCCTTAAGTGGTTCAAGATTGCCGAGAGGGGACAGCTAACGCTGGGTGCCGGCAGCGGCCAGACTGGAAAGTTCGCCGATGACTTGATCATCGAGAATAATCTCACCTGGACAGTAACCATTCCCAGCTCCATCAAGGCCGGCAATTACGTTCTGCGCCACGAGATTATCGCTCTTCACGAAGCTGGTACCGAGGGCAAGGCTCAGATGTACCCTCAATGCATCAACCTCGAAATCTCGGGATCCGGTACTCAGTTGCCGGATGGTGTTGTTGGAACTTCGCTTTACACATCTACCGACGCTGGTATCCTGCACAACATCTACAACGATGAAAAGCTCTCGTCCGCGTCGGATTACAAGATCCCTGGACCTGCTTTGGCTGTCTTCGATGGGTCCTCGGCTGCTAGCGGCTCCTCCGCCTC
Source organism: Hypoxylon sp. PDH2405 (assembly GCA_023628415.1). Classification (NCBI taxonomy): domain Eukaryota; kingdom Fungi; phylum Ascomycota; class Sordariomycetes; order Xylariales; family Hypoxylaceae; genus Hypoxylon; species Hypoxylon sp. PDH2405. The sequence continues at coordinate 491,757 of JAMAKT010000015.1, forward strand.
TGCTTCTGCTAGCACTGCTTCTACCAAAGCCTCTAGCACAGCTTCATCCAAGGCCACTAGCACAGCTTCATCCCAAGCCACTAGCACCGCTTCATCCAGCGCTAAGGCTACTGCTTCTACCACGAGCGTTGCGGCTGCGGCTACCACTACAGCCTCTCAGGCCGCTGCCACTTCCTCTGCCACTTCCTCTGCCGCGGTCGCCACCCCAACTAAGAAGACATGCAAGAAGCGCCGCCATGCCCGTCAGCTTAAGCACCTATAGGGTACTAAAGAGTAGCGCGCCAGTAGATGGTCGATGAGATTACGGGCTTCAATTCAGTGTATATAATGGCTTTGTACGTTTATGAGGCGACGGAATATCGATGTATAGTATATTAAATGAATAAAAAACTCCGAGTTTGGCATATGTTATCAAACTGCGATTCGAAGCTCCCCAAGCCCGTATCAGTGCTGCATCCAACGAGTATATTACGGTCGTTGCCACCAGTTCAATGTCATATTCACTGTCTTAGCGCGAATAATTTGGTATTGCGAAAGCCATATAGCGGGGGTTCTTGCTACCAGCGTTCATTGGGTATTCCTCTTTTCAAGGAGGTATAAAAAGCCCACCTATCATAGTTAGGTGATTTTACTATGGCATCGCATCGCGATGGCCGCGTAGGATCATGCACGCAATATGCTGCATTCCAACTACACTGATACGGACGCGGGGGAGTGGGGGATAGGTTACAAAGGCGCTTCGCCGGCGGGGGTCCTCGTCGTGGCTACATGGTGATATTCTAGACATCTTTTTATATTACCTACCCGTCAGTCATCTGGAACGTCTAAATGTTGCTAATTGTTCTACAATATGGCTCCAGACTCTTATGATTTCGTGATAGCCGGTGGTGGCACCGCCGGGCTAGTCCTCGCTAGTCGTCTTTCAGAGGATGACAATCAGTCCGTCCTTGTGCTTGAGGCCGGGTCGGACCAAAGCGATAACATGCAGGCCAAAATTCCCCTCTTCTACTCAGCGCTCTTCGGCGGGGTGGCAGATTGGAATTTCGCAACTGCCGCTCAGGTACACTTCCCTACCCACAAAAATGATCGTGATGTGTGTTAATCCTATAATTCCGCCATCATAGCCAAATCTTCTCGGCAGGACTGTCCAACTCAATCAAGGCAGGGGCCTTGGCGGCTCGAGCATTCTAAACGCTCAAGTCTTCGCCCCGCCAACGCAAGGGATTATTGACTCGTGGGCATCACTCGGGAACTATGGCTGGGACTGGGACTCGCTCCGTGGGTTTTACGACAAGTCTTACACATATCCCTCTATCCCTAGGTCTTCATGGGAGACACTAGGCATAGGGAGTTCGCCGACGCAGAATGATAGTCATCAGGGCCCAATCAAAACCTCGTTTCCGCTGGCGACGCATCCTATTCGCAAGGCGTGGGCTGAAACGTTCGAAAGGCTAGGCCATCACAAGGCCGATGACCTCTGGTTTAACGGATCCGTGGGGGCATTTAGCAACCTTGCGAGTGTTGACCCGATTTCTCGGGAGAGAAGCCACGCCGCCAATTGTTATTACGATCCCATCAAGCATCGCGAGAATATCCATGTTCTTACTAACGCGACAGTCGAGAAAATACTTTTCAAAGAAGGGTCAACTGAGGCGATCGGACTTCAATACAACCACAACTCCATCACAAAGAGTGTTACGGCTCGCAAAGAGGTTATTATTGCTACTGGTGCCCTACAATCGCCGAAGATCCTCGAGCTTTCCGGCATTGGCAACCTCGACATTTTGGTACAGCATGGCATTGATGTAATCAAAGATCTTCCTGGTGTTGGAGAAGGTTTGCAGGATCATCTTGCCGTCGACCTCGGCTTTGAAGCGGAGGCGCTGGAGACCAGGGACGCCATTATAAGACGTGAACCGGAGGCGGTCCAACAGGCAATGGCCGAGTACACGGCGAGTCGGACTGGCATCCTCACTTCGTCGGGCATCTTGACGTATGCCTACATGCCCGTGAACAATTTACTATCACGCGACAACCATCAGCGCTTACAGACGCTGTTAGAGGAGAATCGCTAGAAAAAGCAAGATCTTGAAAAACGGGAGTTAGCCCGCGCCTTGGTATTCTACGAAGTCGCTGAGAAGACCTTGCTCAATCCGTCTATGCCATCGGGTGTCTATATCAGTTCGCTTGGGCAAAATCCACTTGAGTCTGACCCCGAGACGGGCCAAAGGACATTCAAGCCACTCCCCGGCAAACACCTCGTTCTGGCTGGAATACTCGCGCATCCTACCTCAAGGGGTAGCGTTCACATCCGGTCCAGCGATTTGTCTGACGCCCCTGTGATAGACCCGAAGTACTTAAGTAACCAAGTCGACATCGAGATTTTCGCGGAGCATTTGCTCTACTTGCAGTCCTTAGCCTCGTCTCCACCCCTAAGTGGGCTGCTGAAGCAGCCGCCGAAGCCATCACGCTCTATTTCGCACCTGGCAGACTTGGAGGCAGCCAAGAAGTATATTCGAACCCGAGCAGCGTCGATGTGGCATCCGGCCGGGACGTGTTCTATGATGCCCGAGGAGATCGGCGGCGTCGTTGACAATCGTCTCAGGGTACATGATGTCAAAAACCTCCGCGTCGTGGATGCGAGTATCGTCCCCGTGTTGCCGCCGGGTAACTTGCAGTCCACTGTTTATGCTGTTGCGGAGAGAGCGGCGTGGCTTATCAAGTCGGACCATGGGCTGTAGTGTGGTGATGATTAGATGATAGTTGGCTGCCACGTATAATTCGTCGGGGATGCGATGTTCGATTAAGCTCTTGCAGGTAGCTTTGCTAATTATGCGATTCAAAAAGGGCGACAAGGACCAAGCTTCTTCAGTATAAGTATCCACTTCTATTAAGACCCAAGTGGATGGAATCACAATACGACGCGTCTATTTGCAGTATGGTTACATTATTGCGTCGCCTAATAGTTACCCTCACTAACCCCTTATCATTTATACCATTTTTGACTGCTTTACTCGAGCCTCCCCAAGCGGTTGAACACTTGCTCAAACTTGAATCCCTTTGATTTCCCGTAATGAAGCCGTAGTTGATACACTTCATGATAAATACACCGCCACAGGCGAATATCTCAGCTTTTGCTTTCCCTAGTTCCTTAGACCTCATCAGGATCCCGGGAAAGGGAAACACCGAGATCCTTTGCATGAGCCAGACCATTCAATTGAGCGAAGGCTGCCTGCCAGTGCGTTTTGACAGACACAGGAACATGTGTATAGGGCGGCATTGCTTTAGGATCCGATATAATGATCAAGGCGATCGTATCATTGAACCATTCTACCATGGTGTCGTACCCATAGTTTTGGGTAAGATAGTTCGCGACTTCGAGATTTTTGGCGTTTTTGAACGTCTCGGACTCCGGCCTGTACCAATCAATATGTCCAAAGTAAAACATGGAAGACCGAACGCCAACTTTGCTCAAGAGGGTATCTAGCACTTTCTCAATAGAAAAGCTACGCCAGTCAGCTTTGGGTTCCCAACTGAGTCTAGGGGGTGTGATCATCAGCTTACATCTTATGCTCGAGAAGCTTCAACTCGCTATCTGCGGCACCCCTCAGTAGCGCAGCGAGATCGTGCGGCTTTGTTGGACTGTCTTTCCAACCGCCTATTGCAAAGGAATACGTAGTGGCGACATAGAACTTGCCAGTGGATTGGTTTCTCTGTGACATGTCGTACTCGTGGGGCTTTGTGCGTGCTCCACTGATCATGGTAGATGAGCGCATACCAGTCTCATACCACCATTGGCATTGTTCTTGTGGTTGGTACCATGAACTCATGTTCTTCCCAAGCCCAACTTCATCAACCCAGATCTCCAACGAGAGGTCATTAGTAACGGCACGAGGTCAGGTTTGAATAAGTCTACACGTACAGGATCATAACCTCCGTTAAGGTTCTGGAGGCCGATCACAATATGAATCTGGCCTTGGTCCTGAGAGTCGAACATATTTCTTCCGATGTTCAAAAAGTCGGACCTGCTACCGCTTTTATCAACACTCGGTGTGAACAAACCTGTAGATTCAATATCAAAAGACTGGCCTAAATCGCAGCGCTGCCATAACCCTCCCATGTTAACCGTAAACCCTCCCTTAGGGACAGTCATGGTCCAGTTGAGAGCGTAAATTGGCTTCCAAGATATTTCCGTGGTCGGGCAACGCACTCGAGATTGCCAGACAATATTCCAACTGACATCTCCATCCCTGCCGATAACAGAATTGGCGAGCTGGAAGGTCATGTTACTCTTCTCCAGGAGTTTGAGGTCTTCCACGCTCTCATAGAGAAAGATTGTTCGAGTTTGATCCGACATTTTCGATACGTGTCTTATAGATGAGGCTTGTAGGTTTTGTTGCAGATCAAGTGTTCTTCTGTGGAAGGGTAACTAATTTACCGTGTGCTCATTGACACATTGCGATTAATGGGAGGGAGGAGACGTATTTATAGACAACCACGTCAACGATACCAGACCGGACAACTATCGAATGAATCTCTCAAAGTGTCAGCCCTCAATATCGCTCAAGCCTGTCGAATACCATGACGGCATCGTGGTAGTAGAAGCTGGGAAGAAAGACAGTAGCCTCCTCTCCAAAAGGCAATATCTCCCGTCTCTATGCTCTAGTAGTCGGCGATTATGGAAGGGCGAATGACTATCCCACGATGTATTACATTTGAAAGTATAGCCTTCCTTAGTTCGGACCCTTAATTAAAAGAGATAAGCGGCGACCTCGTCATTCAAATGCATCCAACATCAGTGAAAGTAATAGCTTGGCTAGGAAGCAATGCTACATCAGCTATTGCTATCCTAAGCATCGGACGGGTAATAGAGATCTATAGATTTTATAAGCTTTTGAGATGAGCTATTGAGTCCATAGCTTGTCAGGCTTTGGTGGTTGAACACAACGTACAAGCCCTACTTACCACCCCGTAACACTACCTCATGGCAACTACTAACCGCTTAGCAGAAAGCTTTCTACATCACGAAGTAACGATATCAAGAAGCGTCGACGGAAAATTTGCAGTATAGGATTACGAAAGAAGAAAAAATCAAGCAGGCTGAGATAGGCTATTCAAGCAGCCGGTCGTTTACTTAAACGACCTCGATTTGTCAGATATAAGTGACAGCGAAGTGCTAGAGAAATAAGAATGACACAATTGGCTATGTCCCACTTTTAATAAGCACGTAGGGAGGCAGCTGGTAGGCTACGGCCGGCTATAGCATCCCCCGCCGTCGAGCAGGGGATGAGATTCAGATCTATCATATTCACTCGTAATCGTAGTCAGGTCTATTTACATGAGCTATGCATCTAACTCATCACGCATACCCGCCCGTCATCACTGTGCTGGGACTAGATTACTGTCTGTGCAAGTGACCTGCGTTGGAACGCCACATCAAGGTTCAGCCCATTAACAGTGGCATCGCTACCCCCCTTTTGGAGCAGAGGGGCGTTGTACGGTCCCGAATCCTTCGTGCCGTAGTTCCCAGAACCGGGGAAGCTGTAGCTTTGAATCCAGCCTCGGTTGCCGAACTTGTGCTTGACGTCGCAGCTGCTGTTTCCGTACGAGCGGCGGGTCGAAAACGATAGGCTTGTCCGGGACGGTTGTGATGATGTCGGCACTTCCGGGCTCGCTGAGGGACAAGTACGCATCCTGGTCGACGAAGTCAATGCCGCCGCCGAAAGGTTACAGCCGAGCGACCATCCGTTGCCGCCTTCGGAGAAGTCGCCGTTGGTGAAGCCCTGCATAGCGACGCACTTGTCTGGTGGAGGATCATAGCATTGGCCACCAATTCAACAACCCAAAGTATATTATCGTCAATTAATTGAAGTCCTCCTATTAGAACAGGACGACTCTGTTCAGCCGTTAAATCAGCTACGGGTTATCCTGATGCGACTCTATACCGAAATATGTGGGGAGCACTGCTCGTAGAGAAGTGGAAGTTCAATTTCAAGCACTTATGTGCTCTACCATGTGCTGAAATAGAGACCCCTGTTGGTGATACCCCTAAGGTACCTAATCTTCGTGTACATATCCCGTAATCGACATGAGGACCTGAGACGCCATCTACAAGTACAAGTTGGTGCTTCTGCTAGTTTTTCTGTTTCATGCTTTCCCGCAGAATTGCAACCTGCTTCTTGATCTCTACCCATAGAATGAGATCATCCAAATCGTCATGGTCATCTTCAAGCACCCCAACCCAACCGTCGTTCATCTCCTGCATAAGCGGCTTTTCATAGCTGAAATCGATACCCTTCTCCTTCCTCGCGATAGCCAACAGAGCGGCTACGAAAGCCTCTTGCATGTACGCGAAACTGAATTCATCCGTGATGTCTGCTATTGCGGTGCAGAGTTTATCGGGGAAATCAATCTCCTCATTGTCGGCAAGCTTGGACTGCCAGAACTTGCAGTAGGCTATGCGCTGCTCTAAATTCGGATCAGGAAAGAGATACTTTCGGTCGAATCGCGATGGACGTTTCTATATACGTATAAGTCACTGTGAGTAGGAGGAAGGCTGGGGTTTGAACATACCGAAATACCGGGGTCCAAGCGGTCAAGATGGTTCGTGCTACCAATCATGAAGATCCCATCATTGCTCTTCAGCCCATCTACCTCATTTAAGAAATAGCTTCGCACATTATCGGATACGATCGTGTCGAGGTCCTCGAATACCAAGTAGCACGGAGCAAGTTGCCTTGCCTTGCTGAATATCTGGTTGATTGAATATTCCGGTCCGGAGTACTGATTGAGTTAGCATAGACATCGGAGATGAGCTCCAAGAATTCTTACAGAAGTTAATGTGCGGACATATAGAGTCGGAATGGGATCTTTCCGGCTGTAGAGCGTGTGCATCATCGCTTTGATAGATATCGTCTTGCCATTTCCTGGAGGTCCATAATAAATGATACCTCTCTTCCACGGGACCTTCAACTTATCATATGTTTCTCTCGAATCAAAGAATGACAGATGATCATTGATGATAGCCTTCTTCATTTCCTCCTCCAATATCACCGAGTCCCACGACGCCTTCATGACGCTTTGGTACAAATCGGCGCTTTTCTGCCAGTACCCACCGTCGAATACCCAGATTTCGCCGTGGAGCTCATTACTCCATTGACCAGCAGCAACACACAAAGCTTCCGCCTTATGCTTGTCCGTGGTTAGAATGTAATAGTTGGTGATCTGAGGATAGGAAGCCAGACCATCTCTGCCATCAATCCGATAAACAATGAATTCGGAATCCTTCCATTTATATGCGAATTTTCCGAAGACGATGCGGTCGGCTAAAATCCCGGTGCCACCATCAATGCGTCGTGCTGGTGGAAGATAGACCTTCCAGCTCACTAGTGATGGTAGACTACGGCTGATATCTTCAATGACAGCGAAACTCGCATGTCCGGCGGATGCGTATGCAAGCAAATTACTGGTAGCCTCCGGGGCGATGAGTAGCTCGAGGTTCGGGTATTCTTGTTGCAATGCCTGGACGATGACGGTATCTGTGTTCACTCTCTTGGCGCTGGAGTGATTAAAATAAGCCTCCGTCGCTGGTTGGGAAGCCATCTTGATTACTTGTTGTGTGTGTGTGTAAATGTAGGCCATTCAACTCGGAGTTAATATCAGGACACTGGAAACAATTAAGGCCATTAAAAGCCCCCTGGACGTGCTCAGTTACAGAATATGGCTGCCTGGTTGCCGCCCTATTGATCTGCGATCCTACGCGGGGCCGCGGAGGCTGTGCTACCACACCACTGTCAATTAAGATACGAGCTCCGTACCCCTAGCTTCCGCCAGTAAAAGCGACACAACCCATACGAGGAGTCGTCTGCCGGAGCCGGGAAGCTAAACAATTGGTCATTATAAACCAGTCATAGTATATCAATTGAAACATACTCACAGGATAGCAGTAGAAAATGAGATAGCCCCTCTTTATTGAAGGTCTTTCTAAAATCGCTCGAATGCAGCTCCCATCAACACTAGCTGATGAGAATATCGTTACAGAACCAAATCCATCGTCTACAGAGTCCGTCGTAGCTCAACTAAGAATAGGCAAGCAGTGTCCATGAGTAGTGAACTACCTGTTCGACGTATTGAAAGCCCATAGCTGATATCCTATGTAGTAAGCCCGGGCTTCGCGCAATGTCTAAAACAGCCACGAAGTAGCCATTACCTCTGACTTACGGAAGTATTCGTGGATGATCGCGGAATATATAGCGCCTCTTATGCTTAGAGATAGCACATGCTCAGAAATGAGGATTGAGTTCTTTAGGTACCTCAGAGCTTGTATCGTCCCGCTAAAGTCCCGCCAAGGATGGTGGAGTAGCTGACTAAGAGGGGTCGGACAGAGCTGTGGCTAATCAGCTATTGTGGCTGAAAAATGTCTCTGTTCTTGAATTGAAATTCGGAACCTTCGCTCTAATAACGGTTCACCATCTTCCTCTCAGTGTTGCAATCAGCTATATCTATCACGCAGTTTAATCATCATGATAATCCTCTATGTCTAAAGATGGCTCACTTATCAAGTAGCGAGGACGGTGCGGCTGAGAATACCCCCGCTTTTGATATCATCCAGCATGGTCACAAAGATCTAGTCCAAGCAATCGCATTCAACGCATACGGCGATAGATGTGCGACGGGTAGTGTTGATGGTAAGATTCGCGTCTTCAACCGACATCAGGACGGTGTTTGGCGATTATGCGATAACTGGAAAGCCCATGCCGGTGAAATATTAGAGGTTCGTCATCTTACTCTCGTAACTGGTGGCGCTGTGACTTCACGCTAGTAGCCTAAGATCAGTTCTAACGAAGCACATCCAGCTTCAATGGCTCCCACCCACACTCTATCCAAACCTGTTAGCTTCTCTCGGCATAGAGGGCCGCTTTAGACTGTGGACTGAGAACCCATCCGCTGCCCCTGGAAGACGCTTCAGTGCGAGAGACGGGAATGGCAAGGATGCCTCCGAACTCAAGTCTTCTCGGTATCCCTATAGGTCATTCTCTATCAAGCATGACGAGGTCACACGGTGCACCTATATTGCTCTCCTTGCCTCGGATGGTCATCTCACGGTCTACGAAGGAGAGGAGCCAGTGTCTATGTCTCTTCCGGACTACACGAAAATCGACGATTTCCAGGCCTGTCCCAAACCAAATCGCGGAGAAGAAACATGCTTCAAGGTCCGCTTTGACCCAAATCCTGAGCCATGCTACACTGCGCTGAGAGCCGGCATGCCGATAGATACATTAAGCTTGGTGGTCTCTGGATTAACCACGGTCAAGATATTCAGGACACGCGATACAGTAACCAGCTCTTTCGGTGCTGCGACTAGAAGTCGAGAGTTTTACTTAGCTGCTGACATCAAAGAGCACAATCACTTAGTTCGAGATGTCGCTTGGGCCCCTGGAAACTTTAGAGGTTACGACATGATCGCCACCGCTTGCCAAGATGGCTTCGTGAGGGTATTCCGGATTGACACCCCCTTCAACAAGGACGATGGCAAGTCATGGTCTCTAGGGGATATACTAGGCAATACGAGAAGCGACGACAATACCGCTTCCAGAAGCAGTCATCCCCGCCGGCAGTCGCAAATTCCTTCCGGCATAAGAGCCGAGATAGATAAGTCTGGAACTCATGGAGAACGCACGTCAACCGACCTTCCCGGGCAGATCCACCATACCGTCAAGGTGCTGTCTAAGCTCAGCACTCACCATTCACCCGTTTGGAGGGTTGGCTTTGACGATGATGGCCAAATCCTAGGGAGCGTTGGGGACGAGGGCAAGTTGATGTGTTACCGACAATTACCTGATGGGTCATGGGCAAAGAGCTCAGAGTTGGGTATGATGAAGGCTAGGATGACAGCGCCACCCACTAATCCCAGTTGAATTGCCTCATGGACGAGAAGGCCCGAGGATTAAATCCGACTTGATGTATTGATACCCCCAAGAAATTATATTTACACAGCGTGACATCTGTAGGTCCCGCGTACAACGTGTAACAATTCTGCAAGACATTTTTAGCAGTTACCGATGTTCTCTTTCTAAATCACGATGATACCACGACGAAAGCCTTATTTCTCGCTCGGGTTTACCTTCAAGGAGGGAAAAGGTACCACGGGATGCAAGGTCTGGAGCACAACAGCTAACGAAAGACATTGACATTCCATCGATGTGCTTCAGCTGACCACTTTCTTGTTTTCGGCGTGCGACACCTCTAAAACACTGTACAAAACCTAGAGGTACGCAACGTTCACTTTCTAATAATCGAAAAGGTCATTGAGTTTCATACCGAGTCAATGTTTTTCCAGAGGTATCTCACCATCACTGAAATCATGCGCTATCCTGTTTCGTACCCAACTGGTGTTTGTGTGGGATAGAATAGCCCAAAACTGGAAGTATTGGCATCGAAAATGGAGTTTCTTAACTACATGCGGCCCCACCATATAATGGGAATTGTTTCGGCCATTTAGGTATATGATTCAACAGCTTCCTTGTCTGGTAATTGAGCTGTGAAATCAAGAAACTTAAAGCGCAATTTTGATGAAACGCCTTGTTGGGCTTATGATTGACCGACTGAACTAATTGAGTTGTTTGCGGACCGAGAGACAGAAGGGAAGGATAACCATCTCCAGCACATGATTCGACGACCGCTAGCGCGACGATTGTTCGGCTGTCGCCTGATTAAGAAGGTGTCGGCCTGGAACGCTGCAACGCTGTGCAGATCAGTGGAACCCCTGTCGATATGATAATGCACGTCTTCCCCTGACCTAGACCACGAGGGACCATCGAAAAGCTTAAAAGGAGGCGCCAACCCCCCAAAGTCGACCACTAATGGAAACATTAATGCTTCCAATAATATGGCATCCATTCGCAAGATAACAGCAGGATCCCTGGCTGTGCTGGGCCTAGCACAGTCAGTCCTCGGCGGCGCTCCCAAGGAATGTACGAGCACAACACAGTTATCATGTCATAATACCACTGCAGTCGCCGATACCTGCTGCTTCAATTATCCAGGAGGATCGCTATTGCAGACCCAATTCTGGGATACGGACCCGGTCGTTGGACCCGATGATTCATGGACTATCCACGGTCTTTGGCCGGATCACTGCGACGGCACGTACGACTCTACATGCGACAGCAGCCGCGCCTACAAAAACATCTCCGATATTCTGAAGGCGTCCGGCAACAACGATCTGCTGAGTTACATGGAGACGTACTGGCTGCCAAACGACAGCACAGGAGAAGAATTCTGGGAACACGAGTGGGGGAAGCACGGCACGTGCGTCTCGACACTGGAGCCGAAATGTTTCACCGACTACCAAGCCACGGAAGAAGTCTCGTACTATTTCAACACGACGGTCAGCCTCTTCAAGTCGCTGCCAACGTACCAGTGGCTCGCAGACGCGGGCATCACGCCCAGCTCGAGCAAGACCTACGCGCTCGCCGACATTCAGGCCGCGCTGTCTAAGAATCACGGCGGCAAGACCGTCTATGTCGGTTGCAGCGGGAGCGCCATCGAGCAGGTGTATTATTATTTCAATGTCTACGGCTCGATCGCAACTGGCCAGTTCGTCCCCGCGAGCCCAGACAACAGTGATGATGGTGGATGTCCTAGCACGGGGGTCAAGTACCTCCCAAAGAATGGCGGCGGCGGCGGCGGTGGGTCAACGACTACAACTAGTTCCACACCTACAAGCACGACGTCGGGTGGATCCTCACCAACGCCGACTGGGTCATTCTCCGGGAAGGGTTATCTGAATGCCGTAACCGGCGGCTCTCAGAAAGGCTGCATCATTAGCAGCGGTGCCTGGTACACCTCCGGAACCTGTGCGACATTCACAGCCGCCTCTTCCGGGAGCGGGTTCACACTGCAGTCTAGCAAGGGCTACTGCTCTGTGTCAGGCGGCGCGCTGACCTGCGCAGCTGATACCAGTAGTGCTGATGCCAACGTGTTCACGGCAGACGGGACGAATCTGGCGAATTCGGATGGCAACGACTGGTATGCTGATGCTGTTCCCAGCGGCTCTACTCAGGGTACTGTGTTTTCGGAGAAGGGCTCGCATGGGACGACACTGCAGATACAGTGGGCAAGTGCTTAATAGGCATGTGTTCAAAGGATGGACGTATGTATATAGACGTGCCATGTATTTGTAAATATTTCTCGCCCTTCTCTTCAAGTGGTATTATGTGAATTGAGGTAACGGCAACAGACCATCTTCAATGAAAAACAAAGTATTCCTTGACATCCTTGGCATGGTGATTGCGATAGGTGCCTGGCAGGTATGTATCTCACCTCTTAATCCCTTGTCAACTAGGTAGATCTTTATACGTAGTAGTACGTGAACTCAGTTTATACTCATCTTTAGCTGTATATCCTCAGGATTCTAATTATTCGGATTATATTACTACCATAGGGTATCATCAGTGTTCTAACTCATATACTATATCTTTAAACCCATAGCCTACAAAGGCGGTCGTTCCTTCGCATATCCTCCATTTGATATATGCCCTTTTCAACATCCATCCCATCTCCAGGTCCGGCCCGGATATCCTCCATCCCGATGGCACGAGCACGAGCACGAGCGCACCTATCTGGGTAGGATATGATCTGATCTCCACTAACATCTCTAGACGGTTCTATTATCGCCTCCATCTTCAATATGCCTCTTTCACCAGTGTAAGCTCTTCCTCCATGAATATAAGCTTCCCTCCAGGGCGCAGTGGCTATGTTATTTTCTGTTCCATCCTCGCCCAATGAGGCGAGGTTGGCGGATCTCGCATCGGCTGCACTTCTGTTATCGCGACAGCAGGTTAAGTTACAAATTAGAGTGCGTAGGACAGGAATCGACGCTGCCATTATGGTGGTGGCAATCTCTGCCACGTCGCGCATTATAAGCTGAACTCCGAAGTCTAGAACCCCAGCCATTAGTGACATGGCAAAACGTTCTTAGAATATTCCTTGACAATATAACCCTTTCCAGTAGTGATAATTGTGAAAGAGGCTTACAGTTGAAATCATGTTCGTTAATAACAGTCAGCCCAAGGGCTTTGACAATTGCAGTAACCCCAGCGCTGTCAGCTATTAGCATTTGAGTTGACCAAGTCCATTCAAAGCCACCAGAATAAAAAAATACTCACATAATACCCATACTCATCGCCACAGCGAGGCCTATCTTCTCTTTCATATTAATTTGCAATTTTATTATGGTTTTCCAAGCAAGGATAGCGAAGACGAAGTCTACGAAGCCCGAATAAACTGAGGAGAATGGTGTTTAGAAGGTATTGACTAGGAAGTTCACGTTCCCAGTAGTTTGATAGCCTCCAGTTTAAAAGGGCAAAGAAGGATATGACAAGGGTGACGTACTGTTAAAAAACATGTCTATTGGAAGCATGAGCCCCGTCGACCAACATTCTCCGTCGACAGACGGCCGCCATAACTTCGTTACCGGGCGACATATGACCCAACCCACGACCGCGGAATTATACATGAAAATATTCATGGTGATCATGAAGAACCAGATTACTATTCGCAAGCGTGGTGTCGCAATTCGAAGCAGAGAGATTCCGAACGAGGTCTTACTCCACGCCGAGCTAATAGAGTATAGGGAGCCCACGACCAGAGTACGTAACCCAAGGGTGTCAAGTATCTCAGGGTTGATATCGTCGTTGTGTTTTCCCATGCCAGAGGCTATGTTGATGCTTACGAGGGTACAGGAAACGACCAAGAGAATCTGAAATGAGAAGATTATGTCAGCCCAGTGACAAGACCATATATACACAGAGGTCCGCTTCTCGTTGGCGTAACTTGTCTTCATCAACTCACCCAAGATGCGAGCAGAAACCAATCATCGCACCAAAGCTGGCTATGCCTCCTATACTTAGAGGCCATGCGCAAGCCGAGAAAGAGCGTTGCGAGGGCAGCGAAAGCCCACACCACGGCATTCGCTTGGGGTCCGTTGCTCGGCGCGTTTGGGTCCTCAAACCAAGGTTCGCGCATGGCGCAAAGAGACGAAAATTGTAGAATTAACCAAGTGTGCAAATTATATTAACGATAGTAAGCTTTCCACCGCAGGATTCTTTCTGGGAGCCTTCATGAAGAGCATATGAGCCTGATACCCTTTTCCATCTCATCTGAGGACCACGATCAGGACTGAAGGCTCCCCCCGGAACAGGTCGTTGGTAAATATTATATCAATACCCGCGATCACAAAGCGTAGAATTCTACGAGGTATACCACACTTGAAACCACCACCTCATCCCTACCTTGTTTCAACTTAAGTTTTCTATACGTACCTAGGTTGCACATTGACGAGACCAAATCCTTCTAGAAGGCCTCCAAGGAAATTCGAACTATCGTCGTTGTACACAGCAACCCGCCAATACGGCCATCAAGGCAAGGACGACTCCTAGAGACATCACATTAGAAACGAAAAGGAGAAAGCAAAACTGACGATGTTTAACTCGTATTAAATCGGTTAGCGGCAACAAATAAAGAAATGAGGCCGAGATAATCGCCTATTCAGACCTCAGGTTCGTCGAACACGCAGACCCCCACGGAATCGATGCTAACATTACGGGCAAACACATCGCGATAACATCCCACGAGGGCTTGCACTTCCTCAGCACGCTTCCTTACCTATCCCTTACCTACGGGGTAAAGGCCCACCGTTACGCGAGATTGAATGAACACCTTCCTCATCAATGAAGAAGCTAGGTAGACATTCTCGGGCCTTTTTCTTCCGTATACGGACTTTTCTCATTTAAATCTCGCTGTTCCGGTTCCAGTACAGTGGTCATTGGGACTACGCCCACGCATATCGAGTTCCCAAAGAGCCGGATTCAACGAATAGGGCGGCAATGCCGCACATGGACTAGTTGTACAAGTGCAGTATGCAGAAAGCTAAGCTCCATTCATTATTAGAGTCTCCTTGATGATTGGCCATTTTTACTTTTCCTTCTCAACACCTTCCTGTCTCATAAAGTGAAATATTCAGCATCAAGTTTCAGGTCGATGAATCTATGAATAGCATCTGCAATGTCGTACCTGTAGTCACATACATACATATGTAGTTAGTAGCGTACTATGTATAGCGGGCAGGGATCAGGTGCCGATAATCCACGTGGGCCCCTTGACGTCAACACTCCGACCTAGTATCGTCGTGTCTTGGCATTTCTTCATCCTTCCAGAACAAACGGTGACCGCCAACTAAATCCGACAATGCCGTAGTAGAAAAAGCCACAGCGTGTGGCCTTGGACTACCTTTCAAGTCGTCTGAGCAAGAAAGGGTAAGTAGGTAGTCCCGGTGGTAAATTTGTTTCGAAGTCTTCAGCAGATGTTAGCTCAACACGTCACCTCGAATGAAGGTATTGACCGAGTGCCTCAGGAAGGCCAAGACGGCGGACCCAAGGAAATCCTATGGCGTACTCTAAGTCACAACGCCTTCCGGCGCAAGGACCGTGCCGGGCACCACGTTTCCCATGAGCCCTCCTTACCCAGCATACCGGCCTACGAGGTCCCGGCTGTCAAGAGAGCAGGTAAGAATATTGTCTCAGGACCTTCACCAAACCTTACAGACACACTTAACCACATCTTATACGCGCATATAGCTTCAGAATGAGAACATTACCTATGTACAGCTTACTGACTTCCTCCAGCCCAAGTCGCATTCGCCATCGTCGCATGCTGGTTCGCCGCCGGCATAGTCTACGGCTTCGCCTCCCTAAAGCCCATTCTGATCGAGCGAGGCGTATACGAGCACCTATGTCCCCCGGACACCACGCAGCTCAATGCAGGCGACAACGGCAGCGACAAGGTGCCCTGCGACGCGCAGGACATGCGCCTGAACTTCTTCTTCATCGTCGCCTCCATCACGACCAACGTCTCGTCTCTAATCGCCGGCTGGTGCCTCGACCACTACGGGCGGCGCCTGTGCTACGTCATCTCGGGCGTGCTCATGATCGCCGGGTGTCTGCTCATGGGTCTCGCGTTCCAAATCTCCGAGTTCGACGGCTACCTCGTGGCCAACATCCTGCTGAGTCTCGGCGGCACCTTCGTCTTCGTGCCCAGCTTCCAGATGGCCAACGCGTTCCCCAAGTACTCCGGGCTCATCGTGGCGCTCGTCACCGGCGCTTTCGACGGCTCCGCCGCCATCTTCCTGTTCTACCGGTTGGCCTGGGAGGCTAGCGGCCGCACGTTCACGCCCGAGCGCTTCTTCTTTAGTTACACTATCGTCGGCGTGCTTCTTCTGATCGGCGAGTTCACGCTCATGCCGCCGTACGCGTACCACAGCGCGCCTGCTCTCGAGCGCAAGCTGGAACAGGTGCAGGACTCTACGCACGACCTGCACGACTCGGACGACGAGATCGAGTGCCCGAACGAGCTGCTACGCGTGCGTAGCGAACGTAGCCAACAGCGGCTCTTGAGGGCTGAGCGGATCCAGGAGTTGGTTGGCAACGTGGAGCAGCGCAGCGACCGGGTGCAAATGGAGGAAGAACGACAGGCGGCTAGTGGAATCTGGGGTGTGCTGCACGGCATGCCTGCGCACCGACAGATGCTCACTCCGTGGTTCTTCTTGCTGCTATCGCTCACTGTACTGCAAATGACGCGTATGAATTACTTCATCGCGACTATCCGAGCACAATACCGGTACTTACTACGATCGGAGAAACTTGCCGAGCGTATCAACCATTTCTTCGACGTCGCGCTTCCCGTCGGCGGTGTCTTCGCGACTCCATTCATCGGGATTCTACTCAATAATCTAAGCGTAGCCGCCGCGTCCGGAGTTCTCACGCTCTTCATCGTGCTCATCGGCGTGCTGAACTGCCTACCAGAAGTATGGGCGGGATACGCAACGGTAGTGTCATTCGTGCTGTTCCGCCCCCTGTACTACAGCGCCGTCAGCGACTTCGCTACCAAGATCTTCGGTTTTGCGACGTTCGGCCGTATTTACGGGACCATCACGTGTGTTTCGGGCTTGGTGAATTTCGTGCAGTCCGGACTCGACTTGCTAACTCACGGTCCACTCCATGGCGACCCGACGCCCGTCAACATTGGCTTCGCAGTGGGTGGTACCATCCTGGGTATGGCGCTGACCATTTACGTCATGGTTCAGGGCCGGAAGTACCAGAAGAAAGAAAAAGAAGCTGCCGGGCGGATTCAGGAGCGGGTCTTCTTGCTTCCGGGGGAGAGGGAGGATGGAGAAGCGGTTACACGCTACGGTACTATAAACGGTACTATGGGCTAACTCGTGGGACAAAAATCAACAGCCGCAGATCTTATTTATAGTAGTGAAGGAGGAGAAATATCGATTTCTACAAGTCGGACTAAGGAAAAATTCAAGCGGCTTCACGTTAGATGAAAAGATTGCATATCGCATGTTCGCGGCGTATAGGGATATCGTCAAAACTCGAGGGCGTTGGGATCCCAAATTACGATAGAATGGCCAACCAATTGTCATTAATGTATTATAATATTAATAATTTAAGCCTGATCCGTAAGGAGGATAAATTAATATATTATAATATTAATATAAGCCTGATCTGTAAGGAGGACAACATGCACCAAGTACGGTTGGAAAGGGGATGAGATGATCAACATGGTGTAGAGTAAATTAGTCAATATTCTTATCGAAATACTAACCAGCGCTACTCAAGCGATATAATGTGAAATTTATATTCTTCCCAGACTTTTGGCAAATCATCGTTTTGATACTAGGGCACACGTATATTCTAACTGAGGCGCAGTTTTGGCTGCATGAATTACCGACACGCATAGAGACGAGATAGCTTACGGCTCAGAGTCTTAAAGGGAATCTCTCCCTCAATCTCGCACCAAACTTGAAGATGATGATGGGTATAGGTATCATGATCATGCCGACGAAGCCGAGCACCGAACTGCCCCAGCCGGTTCCCAGATTACCAAATAAGGCAGGTCCGCACAAGGGGAGGAAAGCAGCAATGACGCTACGCAGCACAGTGAAGGCAGCAATCCCCGAAGCCGCGTACGAAGGATACGCGTCAATTATATAGGCTTGGGTAGGCATGAAGACGCCAATCACGCCAAAGCCGAGAGGGAATAGGCCTATGATCGGCACAATCCAGTGGACTCGGGCTTGGGCTGACCATCCGTACCAGAAGAAGGCGAGCGGGCAGAGGAAGGAGTACCAAATCGTAACAGTCAAACGGAATTCAGGCTTGAATACGCCGCCGTTGGCTTTCGTTAGGCGCACAACGGTTCTGTCTGACAGCATCGAGAAAGCCCAGAGACCAGCCATGTAACCCAGACCAATTGATATAAAAACCAAGCCGGATATTCCAGTGCGCCAGCCATACTGCGTCTCAAAGGTGGGAGGTATGGAGTTATACATCATGTAGACACATCCGTAAATGAAGGAGACGTACAAGGACTGTATGAAGATCATTGGTGCAAAGATGAGCATCTTCAGTGGCCTTAGCATACCCATCTTGAGAATGGTCAGTTGAGACACCTCCCGTGACTCTTCAGCCTCGTAGCAGGTCTTAAGGTCGGCTCGTTTCAGTTGCTTTCGCATACGTTTGACCTTTCGTTGCATGAGGACTTTATGGTTCGTCTCGGGGAGGAATACGGCCAAGATAAGGGTGATGACAGCAGACGGAATCAGTACGATCCAAAACGACCAACGCCAGCCGATAGAACCGGCGATGAACGCCCCTATCAGGGGTCCCACCGTAGGGCCAACGAGTGGACCAAGGGCCCATATTGAGAGAGCGACGCCGCGCTTCTCAATGGGAAATATATCACCAATTATCGCACCTCCGAGAGTCATGCACCCGCTACCGCCAACACCAGCCGCGAACCGAAATACTATGAGGAGAGGGAGGCTCGGGGACAAAGCGCATCCAATATGCCATAGGCAGAAGAAGGTGTTAGAGAAAGTGAGCACGCCGGCGCGACCAAAGATTTCGGAGAATGGAGCCAGAAATAGGGGACCCGTGGCATAGCCTAAGAGATAGATACTGACTGGGAATGGACCAATCGCGGGGTTTTCGTTATGAAAGTCCTTGTTGATATATGATATAGCCGGAGCTAAAATGGACGACGAGAAGGGTGACATGAAGGTGATGATAGCCAGAGACCAAACTATCACCCGTTTTCGAGTATCGGAGAAGTTCAGGGGCATTTTTGGGTCATCTTGACTTTCCCATCCAACAATGGAATTCTCAAGATCAGATAGCGGAAGGGTCGTTTGCGCAATTCCGTCTATTTTCTGAGTAGCTGAGTTCTCTTCGTTGGAGTCGTTCGCCTCGTTGGCCACTTGTGTCGGCCCACTCATCAATTCTCGGGCTACGACGCTGGTAGAGCGAACCTGTAGCATTTGCTCCCGATCCAAGACCAATTTTCCAGTGGAATAAACTGATCGTATCTGGTCTCGATCTAGAGCAAACGAGAAACGAACAACGTCTAGTGAAGGACGCACTGGGGCCATTGGTGGTCTTAAATTAGTTTGTGTACCAGTTTTCTCTTCAACCCCTTTAGAGGTGTGGCTACTATTGTGTGTTCCATTCTTAAGCTTCTGTCCATCGTCCTGTCCTTCTTCAGGTTTTGATGTATGACAGCCATCGTCTGCTTCACTTCCGGGTCTAGGTGGAGGACCCTGCTTTTCATTTGGTTCGGGGTCCTCCCCACCTGACTTCGAAATATTGTTGTTGTTGTCGTCTGATTTATTCTCGAGTTTATTTTCTGACACATTCTCTGGTTCCTCTGGATTAGGCTTATTTTCTTCCTCTGGGTTTAAAGGGAGACTTTCAATGTTCTCGGTTCCACTCTCGCTATCTTTCGCCATAGCCGCCATGAACCTGGCGTTGGTAGTGACCACTAGGATAGGTATCGATACAAACCAATTGAACCAGAACATTATCAGTAGCAAGTATACGCATCTTTACTTAAAGATTCGAATTAGGACGGAAAAAAAGACTTGAGATAGAGATACGAGATGACGGAGTTATGCAATATGATCGACTTGATACATAACTAGGTTCTCGTATGTGAGTCTGGAAGTTAGGTGAAAAGCTTGCCGGAACACTCCAACGTTCCTGTTATGAGAAACCAGGACGGCATATTGAGTGACGTTCATTTCTAATCTCGGGTTGCCGACAGCTGCAGTAGCAAAAAGTTGCCCCTGTCGAGTAGAAGTGATTCACTTACTTTGGGAAGAAACTCAATCATAGCGAATGGAAATATTGGTGCAATGTCTGGTGGTTCCGTACATTGGGTTTGAGTTCTCAGATACAAGACCGGGTCCGGCTCCATGGCTCTATCACTCCATTGCCATTGGTTGTTGAGTCATCGACTTACCTACGAATTAAGGGATGGAAATACGTTGGAATCTGGCATAGCTTCTAAATTCTACGACCTGTATCATGGTGTAGTGATGGGATTGGGGTATTTCCATATTGCCATATCCGTACACAAGGACCTGAATTGGATTAGACCGTTTGAGTAAATTGCAAGGTTGAGAGAATAACAAGTTAGAAGGTACCTATAGGAGAGGGATATAAACAAACAAAAGCTGCAGTTGAGGTATCATTCCCGTGCGTAAAGATAGGAGAGAGGTTCTATAGTTTCACCAAGTTTACCGGATGGTCGGGTTGTGCGATCAGCTGCTCGGATTTTGAGACTGGCAGCAAACTCTAAAGCTGTAACAATTGACTCGTGTAAATCACCCGCCGTGATGCTGAGGTCCACAATTGAAGCTTTCTTTAGTACACATCGCAGCATGTGATTGGTTATAATTGATCGGCAATGCCCCTGTACATACGTACACTACTGCGTACCCCTGTAGCTCTTTCAGTACGGTAGTGTACCTGAGCTGGCGACGTAACGCATTTCGTGGTACCCACCAGCCAATGTGGCATCTTTTTTTATAGTTCGCCGAAGTCGAGTTCAGGCTATCTTATCATTTCAGCCTTATTCGTCAACACCACCACTTGAGACCACGACGCCCAATTCATCATTGCCGACTCTAATGTGGTGACCCATCGGCGGACAACGGGCTTCCTCGCCGTCTCTTTCACCTAGCTAAAAGAAAATGCCCAAACCGCAAAGATGCCGACTACCGTCCCAACCTCGCAACTCTCGCGTACCGAGACCTTATACCTTACCGGCCTTGCATTAGTCTGCGTTGCTATTCTTGTGCGAACCTTTGATGGTGAGGGTGAGCCTCTCGTCGCATCTCTAGCACTAAGCGGTCTTGCGTTCGCTTCTAGTTATGCTATGATACGATGGTTAGGGCCTACCTTCATCAAGGCAGGATTAAAGGGTCGTGACCTATCAAAGGTGAACAATGCTCACTACATTCCGGAATGTATGGGCGGCATATGCGCCGTAGTCTACCTGCTGATAATCATTGTCTTTATACCCTTCCCGTTCTACAAGGACATCGTGGTCGCTACTAGTGGTGGTGGAAACCGTGATGTGGTGATGAACGTTGAATTTGTGCAGAAGGGAAGACTGCTTCACAAGTTCCCTCACAGCAAGGTATGAGGCCTCCCAACAGCTCTAGCATAGGATACCACACTGACACAACTTACCTCCTACAGCTGGCCTCGTACCTTTCTGCCATAATTTCACTTCAGTCAATCACCCTCCTAGGCATTGGCGACGATCTGTTCGATATTCGCTGGCGACACAAGTTCTTCATTCCAGCCTTTGCCTCGATCCCGCTCCTCGTCATCTACTTTATCGACTTCGGCGTTACCTCGATCGTGTTACCTACCTTCCTCCAACCTTACGTCGGCCGCGAATTATTCGACCTTGGTATCCTCTACTATGGATACATGTCGGCTTTTTCTATCTTCAGTCCCAACAGCATCAACATTCTCGCTGGAATCAATGGCATTGAAGTCAGCCAGAGCATCGTCATTGCACTCCTCCTCGCATTCAACGATGCGCTCTACCTCCTTACCCCGTATCCTCACCCGGCCACCGACTCTCACCTTTTCTCCCTCTACTTCCTCCTACCTTTCCTAGGTGTCAGTTTCGCGCTCCTAATCCACAACTGGTATCCCGCCCGCGCCTTTCCAGGTGATACCTATTGTTACTTCGCCGGCATGGTGTTTGTGGTGGTTAGTATCCTGGGCCACTTTTCGAAGACCCTGATCCTGCTCTTGGTGCCCCAGATCTTCAATTTCGTCTATAGCACACCTCAGCTCTTCGGACTAATTCCGTGTCCACGTCACCGCCTACCGCACTTCAATGCGCGAACGGGACTGCTCGAACCCAGCGTGACCAAGTGGGAGAAGGACAAGCAACCCCGCCCGATCATCGAGAAGGCCTTGCGATTACTGGCGCAGCTCAAGTTGTTACGCCTGAAGGAAGACGAGCAGGGTCGAATCGAGGAGACGAGCAACTTGACGATTCTGAATCTTTGGCTTGTCTGGCGAGGACCAATGCGTGAGGACAGACTGGCAATGGAGATTACGGCTATGCAGGCATTACTAGGCCTATTTGGCCTCTTCGTCAGACACCGACTAGCCCTTCTAATCTTCAGGGAAGATAACTTAAACATCGGAAGCTCGGCGTAGCCTCGAAAGCTGGAGTGGAATAGATTTCAATGGATACCCCTTGTTGCATGTACAAAAATATTGAAACACTGGCTGGCATACCAAGCTTTAGCTAGACTCCGTACATAGATGAATGTCCTTCAATGAAATGCGAGGCCTAGCATTATCTAGGCCGCTGATTTACAAATCGTCTTTAGTTCCCCAACTAAACTCGTAGAAACCATTCAAATCCTCGAAGATTCTGGTTACACAGAAGATGCTACCGGAAATGGAAGTATGGATGAAAAGGGGTCAACTGTTCCTCCTGCACAGGTACAGTACCAGTCTCTGCGCTCGGAGCTTCGGCCGAGACCACACACAGGAAATAGATTGCGCGTACAACGGTACAGTAGGTTAGGTAGTTTCGATCTAGATATGATAGATCAACTTTCCCCCTTTTAAACTTGAGATATCCCACGCTGACCGTCTGTCAGACGACAGTGGTAAGACTTGTTTTTGAAGCTGCTGTATCAATGTAGCTACCTAATTATTGTGATGTTTGCTGGTTTCATGTATGTGTCTGCTAAATATCTATGCATATGTCATGTCTATTAGAAGGGCCTCGTAAGTATATGTACGTCGTAGTGATGCCAAGGCCATGCATTAACTAGCCCAGTACAGCAACAAGAGGTATAAATGCGTATACGTATGGATACATGCACGCTATCTAGAATCATCATAGTTAGCTAAAAACGTAACTGATGATACGATCAGATATCGGCATCTACCGAAGAATAGGAAGACGTCATGCTATCCCTAAACGCAGATTATAGACTCAACTTTCGACATTCCGAGTCTAATCACACAATAGTGCCAGCACAGCACATGCGCCAAAATTCAAGCAGCAAGACATCTAAAGGAGGGGGGGGGAAGAACCCAAACTTAGAATCTGTCGATCGCAAGATCGTCTCCTTTTTCTCTCATGTGTTCTCAGCAAGGCAGCCATTGTCCTATCTTACCGCTATAACGGCCACCCTTCCCCTTAACACGCATGCATCTTCTTCCTTCATAGCTACCTACTTTGCTCCCCCCCCCCAACAGCATGCCATCCATCAACCGTTACGTAGAAACCATTATTAGCTCTGGCTCTCATTGAAAGACGATCTAAATCATACGACGTCATCTCGTCGCATATGCATAGCAGGAATCTGTAGCTGATTCAGCCGTGCGCAGTGCGAAGTGCGAAGATTACGAGCACAAGGAATAATGGAAATGTATCGGAAATCTAGATATCCCCGAACACAAACGAATACTGCACTCAAAAAATAAACAAGAAGTCTTTGAACAAATATTTCTGGGGTGATATTGATGATACTCCCGTATTAAACGGTGTCTCCGCAAAGATGAAGCTGCGGCCCTACTCATCTCGTCATGCAGTTTGCAGGCATCGTTACCCCCCTTACACGCGCCGCCACCGAGCTTTGAGCTTCTAGCAGTAGTAGTACATATACGATATACGAATCTCTACACCCTTTTGGACTCCGCTCCCTACCAGTCCCTGAGACTGCCCGATTTTTTTCAGAGTCGCATTGCCTGTTATCAACGATACTAACAGTCGGAAGGGTCCAGTCGTCAACATCCAATCCAGTCCGAGTCAAATCAAGTCAAGCCACGTGAAAGCCTTCACATCCGAGCACGTAAGAATGCAATTCGGTACGAATCTGGCGATTGCGAAATAAACCGATATCTTTAAAACCCTCAACCCAATGCTCCGTCATGGACTACCCCTTACCCCTTTGACAATACCGTCCCTAACGCCTGACGAAAACGACACTGCTCATTCGGCATGCCCGCCACTTCCGGATTCTAATAATCCATACCAAGGCCTCTTGACCGAGGCGAAGCTGAGAAGAGATATGCTTGACCATGTGGAACGGTAGGAATACCACCAAGCGATAGTGCTTAAAATAGACATCTGATAGCCTCGTTATATATTACAAGTATCTTCGAAACGCCAGAGTGAACTGGTTCATTCCGTGGTTTTGTCGGCAACAGAAGTTTCGAGCATCGCAGTGTCAGCAGTTGGCGACTTGGCCTCTTCTATAACGGTAGTCGGTGGCTTTAGCGCAGGTGCCGCTGGCTTCGCTGCAGCGGCCTTGTTCATCCTGCTCTTCGTATAATCGCTCAAACTGAGTTTCTTTTTAATTGGGCTGGGTTGTACTACGACGCCATTTACTGATGTTGGTGCGAAAGGGCTAGGTAGATTTCCAGCGGAAAACGGTGACTGGGCCGGGGTCCCAGTTGCGGACACAGGAGTGGCCACATTAGAAGGCGTGGAACTGTTAAACGCAGGCACAGGTGGCATTTGAACCCGTAAATCAGGCGACTTAGTCTTGACCGGTACAGTCGTCGTTGGAACGCCGAGAGGTGCTTTGCTCTCTGTCGGCGATACAGACACGGCGTCCATCATGGGCGTATCAGTAGATGAATCAACATGTGGCGAAGTCGGCTTCTCCTGTTTTGTTACTTCTGTGCCAGCAGCCATAAAACCATGGTTCGTCGTGGGAGAATCCAAATCCATCTTAATCATAGCGGACGTGACCGACGTAGGTGAACTGGCTTGAACTGTCTTCCTTCGTTCCTCATCCGCCCGTAGTCGGTGCCGAGTTTCAAGCAAGCGCTTTGAGAGGGATACTACCCGTCTCTTTGGTTTCGATGTTTGTTTAACACTGCTAAACCATTCACCATCGACCGGGTCTGTTTGCACAGAAACGTCCCGATACTCTGGACGAGGCGTCTGTGAGTGCCGTGAAACAATCCGGGCAGCACTGCTATGTGTGTCATTGTTCTTATAAGGATTGGTCGTATTCGGCGACACTGCGCTAGACGGCGAACCTGACATACTTCGGGAGGTACCGGCATCGATGTAGCGGCGCTCTGGAGCGCCGTTGGGAATTCCGGTTGGATGGTTCGAAGAACCCCTCGGCTTGGATTTAGTGGTTGAATTAGAATTACCAGTACCATCTGAGACGCGCTTCTTCTTCCGCGGAGGTTGTTGCTGTTCCATACGGCGGAACGTATCTTCAACCATCTGGACCTTTCGCTTGTCTCTATCCGTGAGTTCTGTTAATACACCTAATGTGTCGAAAGAACCTTGCCGTGGCGCAGGAGTCATATCTCGACTAGGAGGTTTACTACGTGACGAACCGGAATCATTGTCCACCCCATCATCGCCATGACCCTCACTAGGAGCACGGCTATTAGTCGCATGACCAGTGCTTGTTGGCGAGATGGCGCTTGTTTTGGTCTTCCGGGGCTTCTTTTTTGCGCTCTTGATGTCTTTTGATTGCTGTTGGGGTTTAAGTATATATTTTCGGTGGAAGCGGGTAAATGCGCAGCCATCTCCCAGATCGCACGCACACCCACCATACTCGCTGAGGATAGCATGAACCCATGAGGCAATGCTTTGGTATGTCTCTATCTCCTTCTCGTTATAATCTGGCTGAGTGCCCGATTCCTCATCTCCAAGGCCGAGCAACTGTTCCCATCTTCGTGCTACATCTTTCTGAAGATTGAACTCCCATGGTATTGTGATTTGCTCAGACGGTGCTATCCGACGGTCGCTCACGAGCCAAAAGTGATACTCGGAACTGTCAGATAAATAAGTGTCCAAGACCGCATTTGGTTTGCAACTTCGCCGCACATAACGAGCGAGAGAGCCTTCCTTTCGCGTGTCGATGTAGAGAGGGAGCATGGGATGGAAGAAGACGAACGGGAGCGGGGAGCTGAGTTCTTGCCATCGGTTATCAGGATCTTCGCAATAGTCCTTCTGAATGCCAATCTGTCCATTTAGTTCCATCAACGGAACGTCTTTGTCAATAGGTTTCAAAGTTGTTAAATGTTGCGACTGTACAAAAGTATCTGGTGCGACAGGAACTTTCCTGGACTCTAACCGCGGCGAGGCCTTTATCGAGTCAATATTCGGCGGCAAGGATCGGAAGACATCCTTGAACTCGCAGCCTGTCTCTGCCCTTAATTTGTCCTTATCCCGTAACCATAGGGATAAAACGTTCGAAATGGATAGGCTGGCAAATGAGTTCGTTTGGACGATGGATACATCATCGTCATCTTTGTATAAATTTATAAAAGCACTCGAGTACTGCATCTCAAGCTCGTGTGGGAAATCCGGTGGTGTTGTCGCGGGACTAGGCGGGTGACCATGCGGATTTCCGGCCTTTTGACCGTATGAAGGACTACGTTTCGGATTCTGAGAACTGATGGATTGGGTCGGACGGTGAGTACTTTTAGATTTTTTGTGTTGATGAGCGGGAGCATGGTCCTGCAAGTGTTTTGTATTGGCCTCGGAACCAGTGTAGCCATATGGTGTCATGTCTGTTGGTTTGGCTTTCTTTTTGTTATTCTTAGGGGGAGGCCGTTTGACTTTCCTCTCAGAGGCTTCCGTCGTGTTGGGTTTACTTCGTCGCAATTGCTGTCGCTCATTGGCACTTTGGCGATCAAGCGGCCGGGGCTTGCAATCAATACAGGAGTGAGCGAAGTCCTCTCGTAAGGCCTCGTCGATAGTGAGGGGGTAGTAACATTCGATATGCTGCCATGTATCGCATGTTTCGCAATAAATAGTGTTCCCGTCATCGTCAGTGAAGTCACAAATACACTTGATCGTGTAAGGTTCTTCCTCGATCGGCGCCTTATTAGAGACATAGTTCGGTAAGGCAGGTGTGGATTTGGGACTAAGGACGGCCGTCTGACTCGGAGTCACTGATTGCGTCGGCAAGGTTAAGATCCTGTCTGTCATAATCTAACATGCACCTCACGAGGTGATTGTCGGTGAGGTATATGTAGAGAGATGGCGTTTTATCGTAGGAGCCCGGATGGCATGACGACGAATCCGGGTTCGACGTGATTGTAACCGATTTCAGGGAGCTCGAATATAGGGTTATCCTCTCGTGGGAGAGTCATGCGTCGAGATCGAAGGTGTGGCAATCAAACACGCGGGCGCGTTGAAGAGATTGTTGTTGTTGTTATTGAGTAAAATGACGCTGTACACGTCTGGACTCGAATGCGGGCGCAGATGAGGACACAAAGGACAGCACCGAAAACAAAAGAAACTCGGTATCTCAATATAGAGCAAACGAAGTGGCGTGGTCGTCTGATTGCAGATAGCAAGGAAATAACATGTCACGATAGTGAGTGTTGGATAGAATCGGTAGAATAGTGATTGAGAGCGTGTTCGCGAAAGGCGTGGCGACGGGAAATGACAATTTCGGGCTTTTTCGTTTTTTTCTCTTGGGGAATGCGCCTCGAAGTAGAATGGAATTGGAGCGGATCGGGGATGAGTGACGAGTTCGGAATTAAGTTAAGTTTAGGAGTATCTTGAAAGATTCGACGCTTGGAACCCAAGGAAAATGTAATTCGTGTTTGACTTGTCGCGGGAGAGTGAGGATGAGGGATGAAAGAGAATTGAGGAGTATGAGAAGGGAGAGGGTAGAGTAGCAGGAGAGTTGGCGGGCGAGAGAGAGAGAATGCGCGCCAAAGAGATTACCTACCCAGGTACCTCCTACCTTTCCTAAGTGCTGGGCTGCCCTGCAAGAGCGGAGAGGGAGCGCGAGCGTTGCAGCTGCAGGGCACCTGCAGCTCCCACTGACAATTTTGAGTAGTGGTGCGTGGTGCGTGCTATCAGCACCAATTGGCGTGGCTCTTGGGGTGGTGGCAGTGGGAGCCAGTAGGAACCAGTGAAAGAGCCCAGTGAGAGCGAAAGCGGAAAAAATAGTGCCTGTGAAGGCTAGTACACGCTGATGTACCTTGTACATCTAGTACAAGACGCTAGCTGGACTGGCTGTGGGCTGTGGTGCAGCAGTGCCCCATCGCGCTCTCTCATGTGGCTGCTGCGTCCTTGCTCCGTCCTGCTGCGTTCTGTCCGGATATGCGGGGCCACATGGAAGCTTTTAGTGCTAGAACCACCAAAAAGAATGGCCCCGTCCAAAACTCACTTTGGTCGCCCATCACGCTGATGAAGCGAGGTGCAGCACTTGCAACCAGTAAAAAATAAAAGTGGAGAACAAAGCTCGAAAAGGAGAGGGTGAGCGGAAGCGGAAAAGGAAATGAAATGAAAGAGAGTCGAGACACGACCAACCTGTTCTGCCTGTTGTACATTAGTAGGTGTACCAAGGAAACCAAACCACAATAATAGATAACGATAAAAGCATGGACCATTCAGGATGGTAAAACAATCCTATGTTGTGTTATTTAAAAAGCATGAAGCGGAAAGCTCGAGGAGAAGTGGGAAAGTATGCGCGAAAGGAGCAAAAGCTGCTGAGGAGAAAGAGGGAAGCCACTCACTCATTCACATGGACTGACTGAATGCGGAGGTATTGCATGCTCTGGGGCATTGGACAATCCTCGAGGCAGACGCTAGGCCGGAAACGGAGTGCACCACAGCGAGAAAGATCAGCCAATGAGGAAGAACATTCATCCATGCATGTACCTTTTTCTCAGGCACTCCAAGGCATCAAGAAATCGATCCTGCTTTCAACACCACAGCTGAGAATAAAAAAAATGGCGCGATGATAAGGACCCGTCAATTCTTGTAGCGAGGCGACCCAGCCGACTTGTGAAGTTGGATAAAGAACCTTCCAAATCATATTGAAAATAAATCGTGTGAATTTACCATATCATCTTTATCCGAATTGATTTATTCCAAATGGATAAAGGCGGTATCTGTTGTGATCCAGAAATAAATCAATTCGATGATGGAAGAATACATAAAGTGTAGCGTGTTGGAAAAAGAAATGAATCCAGCTTAACGGTAAGTAGGCAGGTAAGCCCATATTAGGTGGTAGAGGGAAAGGGCACGGATGGATGAACGACACACATAGAGTTGTGGATGAT
Organism: Hypoxylon sp. PDH2405; assembly: GCA_023628415.1. NCBI lineage: Eukaryota > Fungi > Ascomycota > Sordariomycetes > Xylariales > Hypoxylaceae > Hypoxylon > Hypoxylon sp. PDH2405. Next base: position 521,213 of record JAMAKT010000015.1, read on the forward strand.
ATGTCTTCGCAGGTACAAGCCTGCAATATGAGGGGGAAAGAATTTATGTTATGACAGTAGAGTCAGCGGAGGTAGCCTCTGTATGTAGAAAGCCGAGTCTAAGACATCCTTGATACTGTGTGCAGCACGATGGTTGTTAGCTAGCAATTTGACTGGCCAGCCGGGGGTGAGAATTGTCTAAAGGTCCGGGGTTTAAAGTCATAGGACTTTTCTAGACCGCGAAGTAAAAGACGGTCATGGCATTAATGAAATACGGTAGGGATATGCCCGTTTCAAATAGGTATATACAATACGTTAAGGTCAACTATCTTATACCTCACAATGAGCTGAAAATTGCCAACTGGATAACCTAAATGCTAAATACATGGATATTAAAGGGTAGATATCCAAGGCACCTTGTATCAATGGATCAATTCATTATTATAAAGATGGTAGATAATAACGTCCAACGACCTAAGGCTTCGTTCAGATTACCAGGCAATAATAATTTGTTCTAGACTTAATTCTAGCACAACTCGATGGTTGTAATGTAATATGGCCACGAGTCTAGGCTTCTGAAAACCCTTGGGATCAGAGGCGCTTCTAATACAGCGGGAGAAACAGTCCGAGTACTCTCTTCCATTCCCATGCAATTGGGTCCGTTTGCTGGGAGCACCCTGACATACAAACCTACATAGAGAATCCAATGTTCCGTTTGGTTGTGTTGACCCGGACTTACGGCATTCTTCCTGCAAGATGATCGTGTGATTGATATTGAAATATATGTGATTCGTGGGTAAGTCGACAGAGCCTCGCTTTTGCTGCAAACACCATGAATGTCTTGGGTATGCTTTCCTGACCGCTTCTCTCAAGTTGCTATTCACCCGTCTGCATGTGAGGGACAAGCTGTTTGGCTATGTGCTCATCGTTACGGCAGGGTGCTAGGACGTTTCAACCAAGATCCGATACTTGGATTACAAGGTCTGGATGGACCTCGTTGGTTGCATCCCGACCTAACAATGCATGACATCGTGGCTATGCTCATAGTCTGATCTTACACGCCCAATCATCAATCCAGGAAGTCCTATACTCGCGCCAATTAGACCTCATGCTGTAGCTACGCGGGTCGATATCACTTCTCTCTCGGCTATGAACTAGGCAAAAGTCAAAGATGTGAGCATATCAACGTCAACATTACCACTCGCATCTTCCCTCTCCACTCGTGCACAAGATTTCTTATCCTCATAGATAGATAGATTCTATCCTAACGATAACTTAAGAACAAGCTAAGGTGAACGAAAATTGAGGTTGGCATACAATGTGGCCTAGACGCCAGTTGCCGGCGAGCTTGACCTCCATTTCCTTGTTTGATTCATTCTACTAGTCGTGGTGCAACTTCGCGATTCCGAGCGCGAGGATGATGGGGTATCAGGAGCAACCCCTCAGCTTGGTAGAACCCTGCCACCTGCGCATATAATACAAAGTGAGTAATATGCTGATGTAACTGCTACGTATACTGTTAGTGGTTCGTCTAATACATGTGCTTACGCACGTCTGAAATTTATCTCGAAAACCAATGCTATAGATCATTTTAAACGATTTCGTCGCAATGAAAAGTAATCTAACATACATGTAATTTACGTCGAACATCGCAATACCTAGCTAGTTTCGTGTTGTAGGCGAAACGCATCACCAAGTCTTCTTCGTGGCATCGCATAAAGCGATGTTCACAACGAAAACATCGGACAACAAAAATTGCGGGAACTACGATTCCGAAGAATAATAGAAGAGGGTTAGCTCCGCGATGTGCAATGCAGGCTTCCCCCCTTGAGAACCCTAATTCATGAGCTAAGGTTCTCCTCCCAAGGTAAGTATGAATTTCAAAGGGAAGAGATGAGTCAGAAGTGGGAGGGAAGAGAAGCCTTTTATCATGGGGGAATGCACGGGGCACTGGAAGGATGGCTGACATCTACGTACCGTATGTACCAGGGACTTTTATTCCATTTTGAGGCAAGGCTAAATTGGAAATCGGTTAGACAATCAAATTCATCGAATCAACTGATTATTAGGCCCATTTTTTACACTTCGTACTATGTTTGTCTCCATAAATCGGAGCAGATAAAGAACAGCAGTACGGTTATGTACTGAGTCAGGGGAGGTACATTCCTAATGCTATTGGAACCAGACTTGGTAAACCTGCATCAGCCACTTTTGCTGATTAAGCAAGTCTAAGTAACCTATACTTTCCGATCTATCGTCATCAACCCGATGTTCCTTTCACCATCTACAACAGTAATTCAACTACTTTCTTTCCTAGCTCCAGGAACATTGAAGCTATTGATTAGCATATTAAAGTTCTCTTCTCATTATCTATCGCCGTCAATACAACGGTTTGATTACTATTGCACATTAAACATTTGATCTAAGCCCATCGTCCATGCATACCCGGTTGAGACAGCATCAGCATAGAAGAATCTGTCGATTTCGACGAAGATTAATATGATATTAACCGTGGGTCGTGGGAGCTCCAAGATCGTGGCGTTGCCCTGGGACGCGTCCCCGAATTCTCGGCCTTAATAATGTCTGCACCCTGTGTTCCATTTATTATCAGTACTCGATTATCCGTGTATGGATTTCTATTTAGAAGAGGATAAACGTACTTTTTCAGCGACGGCATATACCGCCGCCTGTATATGTGCACCTGGGATCAGCGGCATAATTCCCGCATCGACAACTCTCAAGTTTCTCGTGCCATATACTGTAAGAGAAGGATCTACTACTCCACCTAGATCCCGTGGCAGCATAGACGTTGTGCCGCTTGGGTGGAGTCCGGATGCGATCATCTTCCGCATCGCCTCGTCGAGCGCTGTCTGGTTTCGTGCGTCCGTGATGCCGAGCCCAGGTGGCGGCACGGGCATCAACGCAGCCATTGGCGCCGTCTGAATCAGGCGGTCGTTAAATGTGAGCGAGAGAAGAAGCAACTTGCAGTCAACAGAGTGCGAGCAGAAGCGTGGATCGACGAGGGGGGAAGAGTTCTCAAAGATTGATGAAGATCTCGCATGAACAATTCCTCGAGAGAACGACTGCATAGTGCTTACTGCCAATTGACCCCAGGATGTCGACATGACTTCGTATGCCGGCGTATCGATTCGTGCGAGGAGAGAGATCAGCTCACTTTTTTGTGCAGCATACCCTGCGCGAAGGGTATTGTCGTATGAAGAAGGGAGATTACTGGTCGCGTTCACTGCCTCATCTAACACCTCCTGCAGGCGATCCGTCACCCAAGCTAGAGCAGGGAAAGCAATAGCATCGACCATTGGTGCCGTCCATGGTCCTATTCGATATGAGTATCTGTATGTCAAGCTTGTACCAGCAATATGACGTACCTGTACGGTTGGCCAGGTATTGTTGTCGGACGGCGTCCCGCGTACTTCCTACGATGTCTCGCGCCGAAAACAAATCTGGCGCGGTGTCTAACTAATGGTCAACAAGTGTCCAGGAATCTAGCGACAGCAGACACTCACACTCATAGACGGGTTGTAAAGTAGGGTGATCTTGGAAATTGCTACCTACTCCTGGCAGATCGATTGCGACGTCTACTCCTAAGCTTCTTAGGAGCTTAGCCGGCCCGATACCAGATATCTGCAGCAATACGGGCGAGAAAATAGCGCCGGCCGCGAGGATTACCTCCCTGTTACACGCAACCGTAAATCTACTAGCTGTCGTATTCGTAGCGAACTGAAGGAGAAAGCGATGTTAGCGGAGACGGGCATCATAACGACGACGATGACGCTTACCTCAACACCGGTTATACTCAAGCCAGTTGCACCGGGAGTGTAAGTCGAATTCGGAAAAGTCGCATTATTAGTATCGTACAGGACCCGGGTTACGGTATAGCCCGTAATAATGTGTAGGTTCGGACGATTCAGCACGCCATCGAGGTACGCAGTACGCGCATCTGACCGGGATTGGTTCTTCGTCGTCATGCTGCTAGGAACAACAGTGGCACCCGTAGCATTGCCACTATTACAGTCTTCGTTGGCAGGTATCCCGAGTTTCTGGATGCCCTCGAGGAAGTTGTCTTCATTTCCAATTAGTCATTACGATATCTAGCCCATGAAGAATAGAGACGACATACAGGACTGGTTATAGTAGTAGTTAGGATAGCCGACTTCAACAGGCCCCTGCCCGCCATGTGTTCCAAGAACCGGATGGACACGTATTGGAACCTCTTGTCTTGAACCATTATTCAAGGAGTACTTCTCGGACTGTACAACTCACTCGAATTAGTTCATTTATCATGGGTAGAATGATGGATAGCAAGGGCTCTGGAGATAGGTAGGAATAGGGATCCCCCAGCTTACCTTCCGGAAATAAGGCAGGAGACCTGACCATCCCCAGCCGGGATTACCAAGGTGTTCCCAAGCGTCAAAGTCTGCCGCTGAGCCCCTGGTCCAGACGAGTCCGTTGATTACCGTGCTGCCCCCAACAGCCTTGCCCTGGCTTAAGACGCGAGCTTTTCCATCAAGAAATTCCTGCGCAGCTATATCCAGCTTTACCTCGTATCGACGCGGATCCTCGAACCCGATGTTTCCAGGTATTGACACATCTTCAGCGCCGTCATCCCTAGTGTTGTCGTTAGCTGGAGAAGGGTAAGGGGAAGGAAAAGGCTTGGGGCAAAAGTGTATCCCTATCCCTGACCACTAATAGGGGACCACAACATACAGGTCTCCAGCCTCTATTATGAGCACAGATACTAGCGCCGAGTGTCAGTATTAGGAACTTGATACCTTTGAGTTGATGACCGGAACTCACCAGATGGGTCCTCTGATAGACGATTGGCAACGACGAGACCACCTATTCCAGCGCCGACAATAACATAGTCATAGCGATCTTGGACCGGCGATGTGCCATTGGCCTGCGAGTTGATATATATACCTGACGTAAAGGGAAGCAAAAGGCTAGCAGCAAGCACGAAAGCGCCGATAATAGCGAACCTCATCAGAATGACGCTTCAATGATTATATCTAGAGAGAGGTCAATATGTACGTAAATATGATTGTGGCTCGTAATGATGGGACCTTTTTTGACAAGACGCAAAGTAAATGTTAATTGTGCGGAAGATTCACTCGCGTTATTTTCGGTTTGATAAACAAATAGCTCGGTTCAAATAAAGACTCGATACACTTGCACGCCAACTGATCCAAGCTGCTGGTACCTTAAGCCCGTTACTGTAGAGAATCGTCATCCTGGACAACATAAATTTAAGGTACGATGACTCTAAAAACCCAATTATTCACCTCTAAGAATAACGCGTTAAGGTCGAGTACCCTGCATCGTCGGTAAGGGGCATATCCAGGATCATTGTCGCCATAATTTCATTCAAGTATATTCATTTCCCGTAGTTACCTACGTAACCGTTACCTTTACTTAAATAGTTCATTATTGTTAATAAATAATGATTGGTGTAATATTTCTGTCGTATGTATGTTTGACAGAAATAGGGGCTCAAGATATCGACCGATTCTCAGCTGTCGTATCGAGCATATGATGCTCGTCAATCTAGAAGTTGTCCCATGTACGAGCAGCGAAGGTATAGGACTCGCCTATCGAAAATTCTAATACAAGACTTAACTAAATGAAATATATCATCTCCTTTTAATGAAGTCGTCGATATTCATGAAAGTTGCTGTCACAAGCCGGATGCCAGGGTCCATAACCTCGCAAGAAAGCGTGTCTTAATAACAGCCCGAACCCAACATCACATAACTCACTGTTAATATAGCGTTAGGATGACTTCTTCATCGCTTAATTAAATCACGATGTGAAGAATCCTTTTCATGGGATGACTGGTTGAGATTGGGTACGCGGAGACAAGGTGCATCATAATCAGGAAATTCGTCCCCTTTGACCATAGCCCCTCAGTAGAGGAAGACGTGCCTGAAGTATATACCCTTGTCGATTCATCTATGCTATTCTTGTAAGGCCGCCTTGGAAGCTCTGAATATTTCCTCTATGAACTAGAAATAAGGGTATTTGGATGGTCTCTATGACTTGAAATTTGGTGCTAGAGGTTTTGGTTGCTGAAATATTTATTTAGTATAGGATACCTCCTTGAAGGTATGGCCCTTAGACCGGGTCTGGTCTAGACAATATGAAAAGTATAGACAAAGAAGCCTCCTGTAAGTATACTGCAGCCGCGGTTTCGATAGGTTGATGGCTTCTTGCGTGTCTTCATAGGTGCTCCACTTGACACATGGCTGATTTGGGATACTAGATCTTTTAGATATAATTCTTCGGTACCTGTCATCCTTGAATGAGGAGAATTTGCCGACTTTCGAGCTTCTGCTCAAATGCCATTATGACTGTTTGAATAGATTCTGTTAATATCGTATTTCCTGTTATAGGCTTATGTCACGATCTGCAGGCATTCATCTTGAATTAGAAAAGGCGATGGTTTTTGATAACTAGGGCTTATCCTTTCGTTGCACTAAAATCAATCCTTGTACATTAGACGGGACCTTCAAGATGTGTACAGTAGATGAGCGATTTAATTATTGAGCTCCAAGATTTCGTATTCGCCGTCTTGACGACGACTTCGAGCTAAATGCTGCTATAAGTTGCTTAAATGTGTGAGAGGGAAACCAATAACTTGGCACTGCTACGCTTCTAGGCCAATTAAGGATCGTCTCCATCGGTCCCTGGAACCTCTACCTCTCAACCTCTTATCAGATGAACCTGCATGTAGCTAAATATGCATGTTAAAGCGCTAAATCACAGCTCTCGAGGGTATGTAGATGGCTAGACACAGCTGATAGAATGGGTTTACATAAATTGGAGACAAGTGCATTCAAGTTTATTAAGTACGTCCAAGTTGCTCCATCGAGATGCATTGGCATTCGCCCGAGAGCTACCGTAAAGGGTCGGGCTTCCGGATTAAGAGCGCGGTAGGCCATCTTCCTCGGTCATTTGACAAATCGAAAAGCTTGCGAAAAGTACGGGAGTGTCATTATTTCGAGATATAACCCTTTCGCCTCGAAGTGCTACGGGGAATGAGAAAGGATGTCTAGTGAGAACTTTCCCCACAACTAAAATATCGGCGATTTGAGCAGTGTAATACGAAGGTGTGGCTATGTTCTACAAGCTGTACAGAACTGAGCGATTTCTGCTGTTGGTTGGTTGTGTAAACATGACACTGTTCAATCTGCCGGAAGCTTGGTTTTCGTCTGACAAGAAATTCGAGGTGACGAAGGCGAAAGACGAGAAAGGAAATCCGACGGGCTGTCACTTCCAAGGAAAAAAGTCTTCATTTTGATGTTACGCCAGCTCGTGGGGTTCTGTGTAGACTATTGGGCGCATAAGGCAGGTGTACTGGGCGATCGGGCGGTTGACCGATGCCGATAGCGGTGTAATTTATTTCTTTAGCGTCCACGGGTACCTGTCACAGCTCTGTTAGCGCATTCTCTTATCGGCTGTTATCGCAGCTTGAGTCACTGGAATTTGAATGCTATATTAAAGTCGATTTTCCCACCGAACCGAAAACCTTCGCGAACCTTCAATTCTTCTTGAATGAGCTCGACGAGATTCGATATGTGGTGGTAGTCTCATCACTTGTTGAATGTTCTACCATCCAAAATGCTTCGCGCGCTATGACAATGCAACTCACGGCCTGGAAGAGGGCAATTCCGATATTGAATGTGAGTGAAGCCGCTATGCGCCCCATGTTCCATGTTCGATCTTTAGAGAGATAAGCGAAGTGCGATTGATTCAAACAAGTCTCCAACTACCTAACGTATCACGCCACATCATAAGCACGGAAGAGCAGCTAATGATTGTTAGACGCCGTCAACCAAGGACCTTAGCAAGATTAATGGCTCAAATTCATTGTCATGGCGGTCCGCGCGGAGCACCGCAAATAGCGGTGGGTACTCGGTAACATTCACGTCTCCGTATACTTCCATTTCCAAATCACAAAAGCAAAAGAAGAGTCTCGATAGGGTATTGAACCCCTTCCATTCAATTAGAACTATTTTGTTTGACCTTGCCTTAGGACTTCTTCGTCTCGGTCCTCGAGACTTCAGTAACTAAGCGAGATGCCAAGGCATATATAAACAAGTTTGTGCCGCTGCTGGAAAAGAAGGGGGCGACAGGTTTTAAACAACGCGCAGCACGGACCGACCCAACAAGCAAGAAAAGCCCTCCTGAGAAGCTAGCTATAGTTGATGCTGCTGCCGCGAAAAAGGATGTTGCCCACGGACTAAAGCCTGAAGCGGATCTCGCTATCCAAGTACCTATGTACGTTGCTCTGGTTAAGTTCCGTGCTCCCCAGGAAGTCAATGACGCTATTCTCAATGGCGTGGGGAAGACTCTCAGCCAACTCCGGAAGCTTGGATTGGTTAGCATTGTCGTCGTTGATTGTGGTAATGTTGGAGAGGATGAGGCCGCTCATCGTCAAACCGCCACTGTGCAAGCTAACCGTATCGCTATGGCGATCGATAACTATGATGCTCCTGGGGCACGGGTCATTGACTCGCCAATTACTATCGAGACCCCGGTCGAAGGAGATACTTCACCTTTTACATCACGTGGCCTGTTTGTCGGCAACCCTCAGGATTTGATGGCAGCGCTACAAGAGGAGGTCATCCCAATTATCTCCTCTTTCGGATATACTGCCGACGCCTGCACGGTCAAACCAGTGAATGTCAACGACGCCATCTTGGCCCTTACTAGGCAATTGTCGGGTCTACAGTTTCTTGGTCAGCCAACCGAGGACCCCAAGGCGATACAGACATCGAGGTCTGCCGAGGTCTACCGACTTATCGTCTTGGATCCCCTGGGTGGGATTCCCGCCAAAAACCGAGCCACCGGTCGGCATTTATTTTTGAACCTTGAACAAGAATTCCCGGAGGTCCGGAATGATTTGACAGCCGAGGTGCTCTCGAACGCGACTGGCCAAAGTTCCTCACATAGCTTGCAGCATTTGGAGAATGCCGAGCTGGCAAAGAATGTCCTCTCCTTGCTTCCGCCGACCTCTTCCGCGGTCATCACAACTCCACAGGAAGTAGCAAACGAACGAGGTCCAGAAGACAACGGCGTGGACTGGGCGCTTGTCGGCACAAGACGCGGACAGAATCCGTTGATACACAGCCTTCTGACGGACAAGCCAGTGCATTCCTCGTCGCTGCCATCCGAACGCTTCAGGCAGTTCACGTCTTCGACTGGCAGGGCTCAAATCGGTTCATTAACGACTTTAGCAAAGCGCGGAATGCCGTTAACCATACTACCGAACCCTCGGGTCACTCCATGGAAACCACCCCAACCAGGGCAGAGAGGTCTAAACCTAACGGATCCATGTATTGACCTGCCTAGACTTGTTAACTTAATCGAGGACTCTTTTGGTAGGAAACTTGATGTAGACCATTATCTGAAGAGGATCAATGGAAATCTAGCCGGCATTATTATCGCAGGAGAGTATGAAGGAGGAGCATTGCTGACATGGGAGAAACCCCCGGGTCTAGATGGCTCCGAAGCGGACATCTCTAATCGACTCGTGCCATACTTGGATAAATTTGCGGTCCTCCGCAAGAGCCAAGGTGCCGGAGGGGTGGCTGATATTATCTTTAATGCCATGGTACGAGACTGCTTTCCGGAAGGGGTTTGCTGGAGAAGTAGAAAGGATAATCCGGTCAATAAGTGGTACTTTGAACGGTCGAGGGGCTCGTTGAAGTTCAACGATATGAACTGGACTATGTTTTGGACGACTCCGGACTTGGCACTGGATGGACAAAAGTTTCGGGATTATGAAAGCGTCTGCCGGGGTGTCGAGCCGTCATGGGCGGACAAGAAAGCCGTAGTCGATTAGACGGGTCGAATTACGCGAGGTATGGCGAAATATAGACGAGCGGATTGTGTCTACGGTGTTCAATCTAAACTATGACGTAAACTACAATTATTATATGGTAATATATGTCTTGTTGCCACCGGTGCTCATCAATGCCTTAAGTCACATGGTTGTCGAGATTCGACATATAGGTTCTATTCCTACGATAAAGCATATTGTTTACTTCAGCTCTATCCTATGGAAATCTCTGCTTTGAAATCCGCTGTCTACCTAGGAATATATGAACTATGCGGTCTTATCGATTACAATGGTGAGGAGAGTTAAGCATGGGTTGAATCCACTTTTGCACAAAATCGTCAATGACCTCACCTACGTAGGCAGGATGGGTTGCCTACATGTAATCCATGTTCATAAGGATCATCAGGTACTGTATGAAATGGGACTACACGTGTATAACCCACGTAACCATATCTGCATACAGCACAAATCATCATATTCCCATTACCTTCCTGAGCATGTTGCACCCCAAAACTGCATCGCGGGGCGGCAAGGCGGCAAGGCGGTCAGGGTGAGAAAACCCCACCATCGTGGTTGGCATTAGTCGTGGTGGGGGAGTTGATGGGTTTTCAAGCGGGGTAGATGGAGAGCTAGGGGCGTGTTTGTATAGCGGAGCTTGCTAGACTCGGTTACTTGCTTGTGAATACATAGCTTGTACATCTCAAGGGTCTCAAGATAGAATGATATACTGTAAACTCAAAAAACACGCGAATAAAGTCATAGATTATAAAACTAGACACACAAAGGTACATGAATTTTAGTTCTAAAAGCTTAACTTGAAAATAATGGATTGTGTATGTTTGCATGCACCTCCTAATTTGACCTCTTGCCCATTGTTGTGGGTGAGGCTTTGTTGTGTGGCGTCTATTGAGGTAACTTCCCTGAGCCAAGAGACAGCAAAAGCCTTACAGCTGGCACGGACGCAAGTCGAAATGTCCAGAACTTTCCGAATAAACTAAAATACACCCGGGCGTGAAACAAGTGAGGGGCTACTCTGGGAAACGCTAAGGTTCAAAGTCCTTTCGCGATCTCCCACTTCACATTTTCGGGCAGCTTTTTTTTTACTAAGAGTTCTTTTTTTCACCTTTGCCGCAAACACGATATTCCAACAAGACACCACTTGGATTTTTCGTTTCTGCTACACTTAGGCCGCATTCGACACATCGTTTTTGTCTTTGCCAGATACGAATTTTACCCGTAATTCTAATCCGGCACAAGGTAACGGCTCGCGACCTTTCCTGAACACCCCGCAGTCAAATATCACTTTTATTTGTTTACCGTCGGTCTTGTTCCACACATCCCAGCAAGATGAGCGTAGTTGGTAGGTTTTCACATGCCGTGCAGAAGTGGCTTCCTATCGATGAATTGCGGAAATAGCTGACCCTCTCGAAATAGGTGTCGATTTCGGAACCCTGAACACTGTGATTGCAGTCGCCAGAAATCGAGGTGTCGATGTCGTATGTGCTACCCTATCACATCTTTATATATATCTAGAAAGCCACGGGCAAGGCTGACAATGCATACAGATCACCAATGAAGTCTCGAACCGAGCGACACCGTAAGTTAACAATGACCTTCTTACACTTCATATACATCATATTCTAACATAATCAACCTATAGTTCCCTAGTTGGGTTCGGACCCAAGTGTCGATATCTCGGCGAACCGGCCAAGACACAAGAGATCTCCAACCTCAAGAACACCGTCGGTTCGCTAAAGCGCTTGGCCGGACGAAAAGTCGACGACCCCGACATCCAGATTGAGCAGCGATATGTCTCAGCTCCTCTCGTCGACGTCGGCGGCGAAGTTGGCGCTGAGGTCACATACTTGGGTAAGAAGGAGCGGTTTTCAGCCACCCAGCTGATTGCTATGTTCTTGAGCAAGATCAAGCAGACAACCCAGAACGAGCTGAAGTTGCCCGTATCTGACCTCGTCATAAGTGTGCCGCCGTGGTTCACTGATATACAGCGAAGGAGCATTCTAGATGCGGCCGAGATCGCCGGCCTAAAACTCCTCCGCGTTATGAACGACACCACTGCCGCCGCCCTCGGCTACGGTATCACCAAACTCGACCTCCCTTCGGCCGAGGAGAAGCCCCGCCGAGTAGCATTCATTGATATCGGCCATGCTGACTACTCTGTCTCGATTGTCGAGTTCAGAAAAGGCGAGCTTGCTGTCAAGTCTACAGCGTGGGACCGCCACTTCGGTGGCCGAGACTTCAACCATGCCTTGGTTGAACACTTCCACAAGGAATTCAAGGGCAAGTACAGGATTGATATCAAGACTAACCCCAAGGCAATGGTCCGTGTTGAAGCCGCTGCCGAGAAGCTGAAGAAGATTCTGTCCGCCAACCAACAAGCGCCTATGAACATCGAGTCGCTGATGAACGATATTGATGTTACGGCCATGATCACACGACAGGAATTTGAGGCGCTTGTGGAGCCGCTCTTGCACAGAGTCACGGTGCCCTTGGAACAGGCCCTCGCCGAAGCCAAGCTCTCTAAGGAGGACATTGACGTGATCGAGTTGGTCGGAGGTTCCACCCGTGTCCCTGCCATCAAGGAGCGCATCCAGAACTTCTTCGGAAAGCCGCTCTCTTTCACCCTCAACCAGGACGAAGCCGTTGCTCGGGGTTGTGCGTTCAGCTGCGCCATCTTGTCGCCCGTCTTCAAGGTCCGTGACTTCGCTGTCCAGGATATCGTAAACTACGCTATCGAATTCTCCTGGGAGAAGGACGTCGACATTCCTGATGAGGACACAAGTCTTACTGTCTTCAACAAGGGCAATGTCCTCCCTTCAACGAAGATCCTAACCTTCTACCGCAAGCAACCATTCGACTTGGAGGCTAGGTACGCCAACCCCGAAGAGCTGCCTGGCAAGATCTCACCTTTCATTGGACGATTCTCCGTGAAAGGTGTCAAGGCAGACCCCAAGACCGAGTTCATGATCTGCAAGCTCAAGGCTAGGGTCAACATTCACGGTGTCCTTAATGTGGAAAGTGGGTACTACGTCGAGGACCAAGAAGTTGAGGAAGAGATTAAGGATGAGAAACAAGGTGAGGGGGACAAGAAAGATCCTGATGTAAGTCATCACAATTCCCCTCTCCAATCGTAGCGCAAGGCTTGGATGGCACCTATTATAGAGTATTGTTGGCTAATTAATTTATAGGCTATGGAGACCGATGAAAAGAAGGAAGGAGAGAAACCTAAGACCCGGAAGGTAAAGAAGCAGGTTCGTAAGGGCGACCTGCCTATTGCCGCTGGCACGACGTCCTTGGACCAAAACACCAAGAACGCCCTTGCTGAGAAGGAGGCGGCCATGCTTATGGAGGATAAGCTTGTTGCCGATACGGAAGAGAAGAAGAACGAGCTGGAGACGTACATCTACGATCTGCGGAACAAGCTGGATGACCAGTACGCCGACTTTGCCAGTGAGGAGGAGAAGGAGAAGCTGAGAGCGAAGCTAACGGAGATGGAGGTAAGATTAAATCTGGTAGCGATTATCGGTCCTAGAGGCTAACACTACATTCAGGATTGGCTATACGAGGAGGGTGAAGATGCCACCAAGGCCGTCTACGTCGCAAAGATGGACGAAATCCGAGCCATGGCTGGTCCCATTGTACAACGATACTTCGACAAGATAGAGGCAGACCGCCAGGCATTGCAGGCTAAGCTCGACGCCGAAGCTGCGGCTAAGAAGGCTGCCGAGGAGGAAGCCCGAAAAGCAGCCGAGGCTGAGAAGGGCGAAACTACTACGAAGGATGAGGAAATGACCGACGCGGAAGCGCCGAAGCCCGAAGTCGAGGAACCTCAATCGTAGGATTGTGCAGAGGATTCTCCCTCCAAGCGACAATGCATGCGTTGAACACCACATCGCGAATGCTAGGTTTACTTGGCCGAGCATTGGATGATATACGCACGACGGGATGAAAAACAAAGGAAAGCTATAATGACTGTACGGTAAGGGAGAGTCGGCGGCGGAATACTGGAACAGGCATCGTCTAAGGGGGGTTCGATCATCATCATAATCATCATTCTGCGGTGGTTTTCACGAGGAATAGAATTTTTCGGTTTTTTCTTCTCTCTTGCGGATGGAGGAGCATCCCCCGGCTCGAGTACGCAAATTCTAGATAGACCCAGACAATGAAGGTTGTTGAAGATAAGTTTGCTCTTTGACGTGATTGCTGTAGATGTGAGATGTGGTTTTATATGTTGAGTGCCTTGGGATGGAGGCGTAAGTACCTTGGATATGGCGCGGAAAGCTGTGCTGTGTGATGGTGATTAAATCGGAGCACTGCTCTGTAAAGGGGATGGGAAGACAATTTAACATGCATACAATGGAGTTACCTAAGGCATATAATAAATTCAGGAGAGAGGCTTCGCCATCGTCATGGAATTTTACATGCCTTGGAAAGTAGCCTTCGAGATTTGAGACGAGCACTTGAATCAGTTTGCTAAATATGAGGTCCGATTCACTCATATACGATAAGAGAATGTATGAGCTATCGTGAGCTATACTTCCTTCCTCTCCCTTTGATAGGTATCTTTTTAGAGCACTGTATAATAGAACTTTGGTCTATGTCATAGCCCTACGCATCACACCAAGACCCAACTCCAAGCAAGTCGATATCGAGTTTGTCCTTTGACAGACAGTTCTGAGGCCCCTTGTGCCGGCTTTCATCTTCGACCTATGGTACCTGTAAGTCTGTATACTAACATGGAAAGTAATGATGTTCTATCAAAGTAAACTCACCTTCGGGACTTCTTTGTAGGTACCCATCTCTAATGGCTTGTCCAGTGTGTTCCTTTGGGCCACTGGATATTTTCCCTGCAAAGAGGTAACTTCTCGGGTAACCCGAGGAAAGCCGTTAGTTACCTGGGCACTTTTGGAAACATCATTTCTAGATTATTATCGTTAGTTTCCTGAAAGTAAGCATCTGAGGCCCTATGCTGCGACTTACTTTGAGTCCATTTCGATACGATGGAAAACGTAACTTGTAAATTTAATTTGTTTTGGTTCATTGTGATACTGAACCCAAGCGAACTATTGACGCTATATATATATATATATACCTTATATATAAGAATCCTGATCGTGACAATGATCATACATGAATTATCGTGGGCGGGATCATATGAAATCATCGCGGCAGTGATTATATTTCCTAATTTGGAAGGCCTTTAATTCCTATGATAGGTTGAGTATTTAAGTAATGATCACTTCTAGGAACCGGTACCCCTCCCTAGCATGGTTTCTCATCTAACCAAAGGTATATGTACACAAGGATTTGCAGGTTGCATATGATATATTATGTAAGTTGGTAAATAATCGTGAACTCGATCGAATTGAAAGGCAACCAATCTCAACCGTCTATTCGCATGTGCATCGACCTAATACATACAGGCCCGTGGTATGTGAATCTCAATACTTCTACGTAACCTACGAATTTGCCGAGTGCCTGTAAGTGTTTTTGCGGGCCAATAATATTTCCACTTCTTCCCATATCAACACTACCTACCTACCTGGTAGAGTATCTATATACCGGAACTGCTACGGCGTGGAGCATCCTGGAACGAAACTGTCTCGAATTGCCTAGACGGCAACTCCTAGAGCTACAATCGAAGGCAACGCAGATACTTTATCATAAGAGGATGATCCTCTACAAACCTTTTACCTGTTCTAAGGATCTCACGTCAGGTCCTGCGCCGATATACAAGTGTAGTATTGTTGAGCCAGAAGGCGAACTGTAACAACACGCGAGAATTCATGGGAAATGCGGGAACTTCTAATAAGTCATTCATGGATCTGTGTAAGTGCGTTTTTACCGTCGGCTTATTTGGCCTCCATATTAATCGATATGTTCATAGTGCAACTGCCATGGGGCTGTTATGTCAAGTATTCTGGATACACATTGCACTTGTTGTGGTCGCCAGCAGTGCACTAACTGCGAAGTCTTCGTCCAAAAACCCTACCCCGTTGTAGATGGGGAAATTTCTGGGGATAAAGATAGCACTGCATTGAACAAGAACGAACCGCAGGTCAAGTTATGTTCGACGGTATCTCTTGAAGGTCCATCTCAAAGTGATGCAAGCTTCGCCGCCCAGTCGAACCAAGTCGATACGCATTATGCTTCCTCGACTTTACCAGAAGTTCCTGATCTCTTGGGTCCCGATATAAAGGCGTCCCAGAAAGAAGTTACATCAATATTGGGAGTAGAAAGAACTACTAGCCAAAACATTGATCTAAGCTGTAAGCCAGAGCGACAAGAATATATCACTGATAACGCCCATCAGACGGATACTGGATTGCTAGCCAAACATCCACTGGAAACAACCGGCTTGCAAGAAGATCTGGAATCGTCTGATACTGTTATCGAATCCGAGATAGAATTCCGTGAATTCTCCCCTTCATCGCAAGACGAAGAAGGCTCGCGCTATGCAACGAGTCAATCAGATGCGCAGGACTCTTGGCAAGATGATGAAGAACTTGGCGATGACCAAGTAATTGAGAGTTTATCATCCCTTGAAATTCCTTATTTCACAACCAGCTTAATGTTGCTGATTGTATCACAATGGCTGGAATCACTACAAGATGAACCTTATTATGAAATCATCGCTCGAGTATGCGATAACACCTTGAACCAGCCAACAGATGGTGAGACCATACCCGCACGAGATTCTGCACCACCGAATACCACAGAAAGTTCTCGAACGAGAGGGACGGGAAGGAAGCGGAAAGCTTCAGATTTGGAAGGAGACGAATATGCTAATTCTGCATTGCCAACTACGACGACTGAGACGCCCCTAGGGAAAACCGGTACCAAACCAAAATTCGCCTGTCATTTTTGGAAGATGAACCAGTACTTGTACGCAGAGTGTAGATGCGCTGGTTACGGCAAAGTATGTCATTTAGCTGAGCACTTGCGAAAAGAACACAGCCTGAAAGATCACTCCTGCCGTTTATGTTGGTGCCCATTTGAGAGTGCTGAGGCTTTGATAGCCCATAGTGGTGATACAAGGGGAAATGCTTGCCGACCAACAGGAGGCACACCTGTCCACAGGCTGAAAGTCTCAAAGGCTCATATGGGTGACTATAAAAAATGGTACTGGGTTTGGGAGCGACTCTTCCCACTTATTGAAGAGAAGCCCAAATCACCTTTCTGGGAACCCCTGAATTCTGACGAACAACTGTTTTCGAGCCAGAGAGAATATCTCGCGGCTGATCTTGCAACCAGGCTTTCACCTGACACTCTCCAAGTTGTCATAGATTCCTTTACAAGGTTCTATGATCAATGGAGGACAAATCCTCCTGAGCCTCGACCCCTCCCGCCGCTTCCAACACCAGCATTGACTCAATCTAGTGATGATGCTGAACGACATAGATCGAACACTCTACGTGTAGCCGAAACTGACGGGAACACGGGATCGACTTTGGATGCGCAAGAACACCTTGGAACGAACGTGGATACCTCGGCGTCATGGACTGACAATATACTCAATGGTGGCGAATTCAGTTGGAGCTCCCAAGAGCCTTTAAATAACATTGACGGCTCTTCAACGGAGATGCGTTCGTTTGTCGAAGCATCACCGGCTTTCCCCGAAGCAAGCCTTGACGTATGGGGCACTCCACTCACCTACGATGAATCTCTTGGGCTTAACTTATCGTGCTTCGGTGTTAATGAGTTCGAGAATTTGGATCAGCTCGATTATACAAGTTAAGTCAGCCGAGCGCAGACGACGGAGAACGGAGCATCCTCATGCTTACAAGGATAAGGCACCGAGTTAACCGCAACTTAACTCCAAATATTAGGTGTGATAAAAAGCTTCGTGTTAAAGGATAGTGCTATAGGCTAAGGTAGGGCAGCCGATAGCAACGAAACCGCCAAAGCGTCAATTAAATTGAGGATGTACCTAGTATTGAAATGCATCCATGGATACTATATGCGTACTATAATACACTACACAATATACTGTATTACCACTATAACTACAGTGAGCCTAGCGCTACAGGCCACTATAATTATAGTGCCTTACGGCGCATACGCCCTTATAGTTACCTTTCAGCGAATCAGATCCAACGGTGGCTTATTACATAATACTTATCTCCATTCAGCCTCAATATCTTACACACACACACATACACAACTGTCTATTTAACTGTCAGTACGTACGTTAATCTGCTATTTAGATTGACTGGCTGACTGTTGATAGATTAGTTAACTGATCAATCAGTAAGTCAGTTAGCTGTATGGCTGTATGGCTGTACAAGAAGCCTCGCTATAATTACAGGTGGGTGCGCGCTGTAACTCACTATAATTCCAGTGAGATATAGCGCTATACTGCCCTAAGGATAATTGAATACACATCAATTTAATTGACGCTTTGGCGGTTTCGTTGCTATCGTCTGCCCTAGTTATGTATCAGGATATGATGGGGATCACTGGCTTGATTGGACCAAGCATCACGGAGGAAACCTCCACTCGAGGTGGATGCATTGATGAATTAAGTGACTACGATGATAAAACTCTCATCAGCAGATGGTGTGCCTTGGAAAAACTCTACGCAATGTTTGTATGTGTGGACTAAAGCCCATGGTGGGATACCTCCTAGTTCAGTAAAGCCTTGTACTATACCTACAACATGTTGCATCTCACAGGATTTTCTTTCCTGTGACGGTGTAGACCTCATATCTGACATAGGCACCCGCCTCAACCTCCTCGCTTGCTCGTTTCTCGGCCAGATCCAGCTCCTCGTTTGTCATTCCCACACCCTTCGAGGCCAACACGCGCAACCAAGAGAAGATAGACGTCATGGCGTTCTCTGTTGTCTTCTTCCTCGTTTCTGGCAGCCTGTCAGAGCTAACACAGTCACTGTCGACCGAATCTAGTCCCGCCGCTCGCATATCCCCTGCTAGATTACTCCAACCGCACTGGAAGCGGTCACGCATCTCGTCGCGCCACTTATCACTCAGCGCAACGACGGTATCAGTCGGCGAGGATTCTAAGGCTCCACCCCGAAGAAACTTCGCTGAGATGAAGTTGCACTCTCCCCATTGCAGCCATCCGCCAGGCTTCAGCAGCTTCGTCAGGTTGCGAACAATGTCTGTCCACTCAGTCGGTAGTACAGCCGCCACAAGCATGCGGGCATGCACCAGGTTATAGACTCCATGGAGCTCTTCTGGAACTGGCTGTTTCATATCCAAAACTTTCAGGCTGATATTCTCGGGGAGTGATTGCGGGTACATGGACGCAGAGATATCATATCCATCCAGTGTAGCATTGGGGAATGCTCCTGATTCCTGTACGCACTGCAGTAAGTGACCGGTTCCTGTGCCGATGTCTGCGACGCGAGGACTGGGAGGAAGGGCAGCGGCAATGCAGGGGTGGATGAGGTAGCCTATATTCCTGTATCATGGATGAGTGAGGCTGCGTGCTCCAACACTGTATGCACAGATGCCGAACAAGACCGGCCATATTTACCTAGTCAGGAGGTCAAACTGTTCATTGAGCCTGTGGCATGAAGTCAACTATTCGATGCAATTCGACAAGACCATGCGCGCAATGGGTCCTATCCAAGGCCGGGGAGAATTGTGACATCTGAGTCGTACCTGCGTGCCTCGGCCGTGGTTCGGGTGAGTTTGTCTCCGTAAATGTCGTGATGCATGTAAAGAGTCTTGGAAACAGAGTTGTTTGGCTTCTCATGAGCAGGAGACGAGCCAAGAGACAGGCCGAAGGGAGGGATGGAGTGATCCTGAGGGAGTTCAATGATGATGCCGAGGCAATCCCTTGGCAAGAATGTTGGTGGCGGAAAAAGGTTCATGGATAAGTACAATGTTACTGTTACAGAATCATGTACGCAGAACGCGACGAACCAACGGCTGGTAATCAAACATAAGGCCGCTGTATGAGAGAACGACGTGTTTGGCGGAGCCGGTGACACAAACTCCACTCTCGTGCTTACGATGCACAGGTAACATTGAAGGCAACCATGTATAAGATAGGGTCGGCGGTATAAGTACGTAGAGGCCGACGCACCAACTTGCATAGCGATATATTCACACCCTCTACGCCAACATGGCCAGCTGCAGGTGTAGTCATATCGATGCTCCATCCCTTAACTCATTTTACAAAGGGGTCAAATGAATATCGGTACCGAGCGCAATGACCACCTGGTTCCAACACGTATCTGCTGGCAGCCTTAACACGACAAGTGAGGTCAATTCTATCTTTCTACCTCTATTCAACCGGTGCTCCGGTGATGCTTCTCAGGACAGGGCCATAGACCATCACTCGTGTACACCGCTTCCACGCTGAAATCGACCATGACAGTCGAAGACATAGAACACATCCTACCGGCTAAGCTTCCGGAACCGGCGGCCTCGGGTTCCTCATCAATCCCAGCAGATGGAGAGGAGGGCCAGAAGACCTCAGATCAGGTCGACAAGGTCGGTTGGGACGGACCTGACGACCCTGAAAACCCAATGAACTGGCCAACCTGGCTGAAAGTGGTCAACGTCGGTCTGATCAGCTGTCTGACTTTCATTACTCCCTTGGCGTCGTCCATGTTCGCGCCTGGCGTGCCACAGGTTATGAAAGAGTTCAGTAACAACGACGATCTTCTCGCCGACTTTGTCGTCTCGGTCTACGTTCTCGGCTTCGCACTTGGACCCATGTTCCTCGCGCCCATGTCCGAACTGGTTGGTCGTGTATGGATATATCACGCTACCAACGTCGGCTTCATCGTCTTCAGTGTCTTGTGCGCCGAGAGCTCCGGCGTGGGCATGCTTACTGCCTGTCGATTCTTCCAGGGCGTTTTCGGTGCCGCGCCGATTACGAACGGTAAGCGCATAGACTCTCGACTCTGCCCCGTCTGCTTGATGAAAATGATAGCTAACGATGTGTGACCATCAGGTGGGGGGACTATTGCGGACGTCATCGCCCAGGAAAAGCGTGGCGCCGCTCTCGGAATCTTCGCACTGGCTCCAGTGCTTGGGCCTGTCATCGGTCCAGTCGCAGGCGGCTTCCTCGTTGCTGCCAAGGGCTGGCGTTGGGTATTCTGGGTGCTCGCAATCGTCGGTGGTGCGCTGGCTCTTCTGTGCCTTGCTTGCTTGCGGGAGACGTACGCTGCCGTTATTCTCGAAAGAAAGGCAGCTCGTCTCCGCAAACAGACAAACAACAATAGCCTGCGTTCCCAGATGGATCGGAACTTGAAGGTCAAGCAGCTTTTCTTGCGGGCTATAGTTCGTCCCTCCAGGATTCTCGTCTTCTCGCCGATCGTCAGTGCGCTATCACTCTACATGGGCGTGGTTTATGGATATCGTACGTTTCATAGCTCATTTCAGTCCGTCAATTGTGTAATGAAAGTTTCGCTCCTAGATACTCGGGCAGATAGCCCGACATCGCTGGTCCCTAGGTACTTTTGCTGTCTCGTCGGGCTTCATCAGGCACTGTCAAGCGAATGCCTTCGTGTTGATCGTTACCTTGACTGCGCCATGGGAGGTTGCTAATGCAGTCTGAACAGAGTATCTCCTATTTAGCACATTCACCAAGGCTTTCCAGACTCAGTATGGATTCTCTACGTCCATCGTCGGCCTGACGTTCCTGGGCCTCGGAGTAGGCAACTTGGTTGGCCTTGCGGTCACCAGCAGTCTCCTTGACAAAATTCTCAAAGACAGGTCCAAGGTCACCGAAGCCAATCCCGACGGCGAACGAAAGCCGGAGTATCGCCTCATACCCCTCGAGTGGAGCTCCCTTTCACTTCCTGTTGGACTTTTCCTCTATGGGTGGACAATGCAGTACCAGGTTCACTGGATTGTACCTCTCATCGGCACAGCCATATATGGCTTCGGGCAATTGGCAGTCTTCCTCTGCATCATGTCCTATCTCATTGATGCCTTTGGTATGTACGCTGCCAGTGCCCTGGCGGCAAATACAGTCGTCAGAAGCATTTTTGGGGCAGTGCTGCCGCTCGCAGGGGCGCGTATGTACAGTGTTCTGGGATACGGATGGGGTAACAGCTTGCTAGGTTTCATTGCATTGGCTTTGGTTCCGATTCCTATTCTTCTGAACAGGTACGGAGAGACTCTGCGAAGGCGATTCAATGCAAGCCGCATTTAAAACCTTTTTAAGGGGCAGCGGGACCTAAGCTTATTTAAGCTTAAAACATACCTTATAATACACATTAAAAAACTAAAATTAATTTATTTCATTCATATATGACATACATTAAGGGATACTTTTGTCAAAACTTAGGCTTGTGGCTGGCACTGTGAGCGATTGTATTAGAAGTTTGAGCAATAATTCCTCGTCAGAGTACAAGCGTACGGTCACAACACATGATGTATTCTTCAATTTCTAAAACCACGGCGGGTTAATAGAGAACCTTCCCCCATCACTGAGCAACACGGCTCCATTGATGAATGATCCACCCATTCCGACCAAGAATAAGAAGAACCCAGCCACATCATGAGGATCGCCAGCTCGTCCCGCAGGTGTGTTGCCGAACCGCATGTTTTGCATGACTGGCAAAGGTGCCGTCATCTCACTGTGGTAGTACCCAGGAATACAGACGTTGCTCCTGATATTCCAAGGAGCCAGCATCGTTGATAGCGTGTGTCCCAGATGGACGACTCCGGCTTTGCTCGCGGCGTAGGCAAGCCCGGTTAGGCCCGACCTTTGTATGCCTCCCATGGAAGACATGGTGATAATCTGGCTGGTTCGCATGTCTCCTGGATTGACGTTGGATTGTGAATGTTCGAGGGACCGTGTGTTGGGGTCGGTCAGCTGGAGCTTCTTCGCTGGCCAGCCACGTCGAACATTGCCCTTCTGGAGAAGATGAAGGAAGGCGCTCGATGTACCAATGATAGCAGCGAGGTTAGTATCTAGGACGTTGAGGCTACCTTTATGAGCCTCCAGGAGCCCCTGCTGCAGGGCCTCGATTGTGTCCGCGCTCTGCAGGTCGAAGAAAGGGTTCGGAATGCCTGCATTGTTGACGAGGACATCGATGTATCCTGACTCCCTTTCTATATGCTGGACCACCGCGCTCACGGATTCAATGGATCTCACATCACATTGAAGGGGAACGACCTTCACTTGGGTCTCGTCGAGTTCCCTGGCAGTATTGGTGATCACCTCGAGACGGCGCCCGAGAATGTAGACCCTGGATGCACCAGTCTGACAAGCTGCGGTTGCCATAGCCTTGCCAATTCCTATCATGCACAAGAGATATTATTAGTGAGCTGTTTGATATATTAATAGGTAAGAGGGGAGTAAGGAGGGCGGTAACTTCTCACCGCTGCCGCCACCAGTTATAACAATGATCAAGCCATCAGCTAAGAACAAGTCAGTGGGGCTGGTTTTCGTACTGCTGTGCTCCATTTTCTGCTCAGAAATTTGAAATGAAACGTAGATAAGTAAGATCGAAATTAAAAGGATGGGAAATGCCTGGGTTTGTGAGTTATTAATACTTGCAATAGGTCGTGCGGAGTTTTCGGTGCGTGTTATGTTGGCCCGATAAAATACCACCTCCCTACCTACTTAGTTAGGTTAAAATAAAGCATTTTACCTAGGAATTTTTTAAATTAAAAATATAAATAATTATTTAATATAATAGGGTTGGCGCGTATTCGCAGATTATAAGGTCTCGGGTCTAGACCTAGTTCTTAACAGGCTGTCACATCGCGAAATGTTAACTTCTCATTTTCACCTCCCTTAATTCAGGAAGTAAATTTTATCCGCTACTAATCTCATTTTGATGTTCTCTCTAGGCTGTCGTGAGCAAGGGCTGAGCCTCCACTGGGTAACGCCTGATCAGGCTTGAGGCTCAGCCCCTGCTTCGGGTTGCTCAGTGCTGCTCAGTGCTGCTCAGTGCTGCTCAGTGCTGCTCAGTGCTGCTCAGTGCTGCTCAGCCCTACTCCTACTTGCTTAGGTAGCCATCGTTCAGCGGTGCTCAGCTTAAGGCGGCACCACCTCAGTGATGGACTCTAAGGAATGATGTGTATTAGAGGACTAAGTGATGAAGCTGACGATAGCTTCAAGTGATCGTCTATATATATACGTAGGTGGATACGGAACGGATAATCCGTATACTCCGATACTCAGCTCCCAGAACGGAAATAGCATTTGGTAGCCCGTATTTTCGGGCCTGATATTGTGGTATTAAAGCGTCTGTTTGTAGAAGCTTGATGCTATCCTGGCAAAATTCCATTCGTGAAATCATCTATTAGGAGGCGAATACCTCTATAATTAGGTATATAGGAAACTATGGGCTATAGTAAAAGTCTGGGATGATTTGTGCCATAGAGAAATAGCAAACCAACCTTTAACTCCACCGATAGTGGAAAGGGGAATATCTCAAAGAGTTGAATATAGGACAACTGTGGAGTTTCAACCATTCACACCACCACTTAGTAACTCGGAGTAGATGCTTGAACGTCGGGGTTCGAAAGAAAGAAATAAGTAAGACTGAAACGGAGATCTTAAAGGAGTACTGAGAAACATCGACAGTCCGGAATGATAATTACCTACGTACCCTTTCACTTCGACCCATAATTTCCTATACCTCGATACGAACTTTACCATGCCCACTCAATGGGATGGAATGGTGCTTCCCTCTCCCCAAGCATATCCTCCAAAATCTGCTGATTTATCTCTCTATCGCCTTCTGCCAGCCCCAGATGGACGTCTCTAGGCATTTCCTCTGTGATCTCGAAATACTCATGCGTGTCTGGCCTAATGCCAGATGCATCAAAGTCTCCTGGTGATTCTCCGCCAAAGGGTCCAAAGTTATCCAAAGGGCCGGCGTGCCCTTCAAGTAGGGTATGATTCAATGCTGCGTTCTGGCTCAAGATGGTTGAGGGCGCAAGTTGCGCCTCACTGTTGTTGGTCAAACCCTCGAAGTCGTCGACAATATCCATGCTAGAATTTATAGCTAATGGCACCCGAGGTCTAGCACGAACTGACCGATCTTCAACTAGTTGATGTCCTTTTTTCCCTAATATGATACGATCACCTATATCAACTACATTTACTCTCTGACTTTCGTCTCAGTCATTGAGATAATCAAGCAACTCAGTAACTTCCTCTGTCGTGTACGCGCGGTGATGGACGAAGATGGTGATATTAAAAGGGTATTCAATTTGCTCGAGCTCTCGAAAGATTTCCCAGTCGTCTGCTGTCCATTCTCGGTGCGATTGCAGGAGGTGCACAACAGCCGAATGCCCGGCTTTTTTCGCGCGATACATGGCCAAAATGTATTGACATTGCCCGCTTAAGAAAAAGGCGGTATCTACTATCAAGCCTTACAATGTGCCATTATCGAGTTCTATCAGTCAGCAATGAAGTATATTTCCCTACATCGACATAATTATCAGTAAGAAAATTCCTGGCCGACCAGCTTCTCGCTAAGCTTCCAGAGCCTTTGGGCCTCGACGGAGCTTGTTGCCCAAGGTCGCACAGTGTCCTTCCGAGGATCAGCCAAACGGCAGGGTACTAGGTAGGCTCCGTTATGGGCTTTGAACATTAGCTGGAGACGTTTTTCAGTAATCGAGGATTGGGGTTCACTTACCAGTAATCTCAGGATCGAAAGCCCCGTATACGTACACATTAGCGCCTACCTCAGTCGTACAGGTGTGGATAACGTCGTCGACAGCCCATCCAGCAGCATTGCCCATAACGCGATCGAGATCGCCTACCCAATTTCCAAGTTAGCGCCTGCATAAAGCCATGGCGTTTATCACGGCTCAAGTAGACTTACGCAGTAACACCATGTCATGATCATCGTCACCAAATAATTTCAAATGCCCCGCCAAGTTCGAGACGACAAGGCCAGGGTGAGCACTGAATGCAGAAAGGTTATGCTTCGGGCCCAGCTTCTCAGCTAGAGAGATGGCCATGAGCATGTTGGCAGTCTTAGACTGACCGTAGCTCTGCCACTTATGGTAGTATTCGCCGTCCTGTTACACAGTCAGTCATGGCCGGAGATGACGGAGGAAATAAATGTGAAGAATTAATACATACGCGAAAGTTGTAATCGTCGAAACGGAAAGGGCTTAGTCGATGGCCTTCGCTAGTGACATTGACCACACGAGGAGCAGATGACTTCAGGAGCTTACCCATGATCAAATTGGTGAACAGGAAGGGCCCGAGATGGTTTGACACGAGCTGACTATCGTAACCCTCCGGCGACGGAGCCCAGTTGATAGCCATAACACCAGCACTGTTTACAAGCACGTCGATGCGAGGCACATCGTCCCACCCATTGACTTTATCAGCAGCAGCGCGGACCGCCAAAAGCGAGGCCAAGTCGATCTCGAGCATGCGGACCTTGACTCCAGTCGCGGAAACAGCGTCAGCAGTCTGCCGCACCTTTGAAGGGTTACGACCGGCAAGAATAATCATCTCTGGCTGAGCACGCACGATGCCGAGGACGAAGGCTGCTCCAATTCCACCTGGGGAAACACCAGTCACAAGCACAATTTTGCCCTTGATCTGGGACGCGTATAAGTCGGCGAGCTCGCCAGCTGTTCTTGGGTCTTCATTCATGGTTAAAGTTGGCGGTGAGGGACACTTCTAAGAAGCACGAGTCGATGCAAGACGATAGAACTTGTCTGGATTGCGGATGAATCAATTGCTTCTGTCGTCTAACTAGGTAGCTACATATCTACAGCTTTATACAGATTGAAAGACATAACGAGTGAATAGTCACACGATGCTTCGTCTCCTGGCCATACGATTTGGTTTTGCGTGTTTGGGCTTGGATAGGGGGAATAGGGGGGTAATTCCTGATTTCTCATCGAATGTATCATTGGTCTGTTTTAGGTACGTATCGTCTTGGCTACCTATGTAAGGCCTAAGCGAGTGCTGCAGAATCATTTACCGGGGTCTTGTATAAAAGTTAGCCAATGAAAACTGATAAAAAAAATTAGTCATGCACCATCTAGTGCATATATGCATATAGCCGCATGGCTTTCGTTGTAGCACTAGGGTACTATGGTACCCCTAAGTCCGGCATGATGGGACATAATGAGACCCGAACGTCGGTGTTAGGAACACTGAGGATACCTGTAATCTATAGAGTCGGGCTGATTGTTCAAATTTGATAAAATGTCATTCTATGAAAGCCTTCCAACTTGATGGTAGACGTCATGCCTAGGCCCTAACTCTTAGAGCTTACCTAAGCCCATATCAAGTGGGTATAGTCGCATTTAAAGACGGAGACAAAAACGAACCGAAAACTGATGGTAAAACATAAAAAATGAGGAATTATTAGTTTAGGAATAGTACTATAAACAGGCCATTAAGAGGCACAATGCATGGACGGACTCGGTAACGGGAAGAAGAATCCTGCCGATAGTCGGTATTAAGATATGTATTCCATATACGCTGACTAGAAAATGTACACACTCACTGTAGCATGAGACCCTTTAGTTTACGTGACTACCTATAAACAATCTCAGATCGTCTGCTTTCAATCCCCTCTTTCAAGAGTCCATCGGACCGAAGATAACTGTTAAAACTGCCTAAAAGGGTTGAGACTAGCTAGTTGGACCAATGGCAGCCGCAGGCGACCTTGAGGTGGAGAATCTCCGTCATGGGGTAGTCTAGCTCCCATTCTTTATTCTAACCTCGTCCAAAACTCGGATAGAAATATCTTCACGATATAATCTCAGTAGCTTGTGCCAGAATATTTTTCTTTTGAGCATAATAAATCTGCTATTAGCTCACAGAGACTTACACCATGGCACAGAAGGCCCTCCGTCGTCGCGACCAAAGCGCCGGCTACGGACTTCGAGCAGTACTTTCCGCTCAAGAGAATCTAGGGTCACCCGTCGCAATCCCTAGTCCACCTGAAGATGTAAGTCTATGAAATCACAAATCATGCACATAGACTGAACCGTACTCTTAGGCGGACTCAGTGAAAGCTAGCTGCGACTCGTTCCTCTTCGAGTCTTTCACAGTCGAGGATGCCTGGGAACTCGGGCACCTCCTATATGCTCGGCTTCTCCCATTTTCAGCTCAGAAGCCCACATTAATCTCGATCTCGTTGGCCAACAGCGGTCAAGTTCTATTCCAGTGCGCCGTGGGCTCCGGTACTGCGCCAGACAACGAGATTTGGGTGCAGAGGAAGAGGAACACAGTCCTGAGATTCGGTACAAGCACCTGGTTCCAGCATTGTAAGTATGCTGGAGACGAAGAAGCGTTTAAGGCGAAATTCGGAATGAGTCCGGAGCAGGCTGAGAAGTATGCTATTCACGGTGGCGCTGTGCCTAGTAAGTAAATACCTAAATCACCCCCAGGCTTGTGTAACGCTAATCATTGCTATTTAGTTCGGGTAAAGGGGGTTGAGGGTATTGTTGCTGTTGTGGTGGTCTCTGGATTGAAGCAGCACGAAGATCACGGAGTTATTGTGGATGTCATCAACAACAATTGGGAATGATGTGACAATAGGGGGATAATGCCTTTTTCAAATGAAAAACGCCGTTCTAAATATCAAGGACCTATATTAACGAGTTGTCGTCTAAGTTCTTTCGCCAAATGAAATGAGAAGTGAATTACCTAAGCTTTACACACTAAGATATACTACAATTGGTCTGTACCGGCGACCTATTTCCGTAGGATCTCCTCGTACTCTGGGAGGTCCCATTTGACACCCTCCTTGAGGAACCATTGCCCAATGATATTCAACCTCAAGAGAGCGACCACGCCCATGAGAAAATTCATGACGCTAACGCCGAAAGGAGTCGACGGCATCATGTTGGCCCAGACACCCGAGTCCTCCGATATCCCTTCCTGCACCTGATGTATGAAGGGCCTGAGTTTCTCTTCATAGGCTTCGAGCGCAGCCGCAATACCCTTCTTGGTATCGACACCCTCTTTGCAGTGTCTTCCGATTTCGCCGGCTAGGACGTAAGCACCCACAATTGCGGAAGTTGTTCCCATCCCCGTGCTGGCCGACGGGCAGTAAGCAGCATCACCCAGGAGTGTTACACGGCCACGGGACCAGGAATCCAGTTTGACAAGGCCCAAATGTTCGAGGTAGAAGTCGTCCGCGTCCTTCATAGCCTTTAAGATCTCGTCTGTACGCCATCCAGCGTCTTGGAAGATCTCCGCCAAAGCCTCCTTTTCCTTCTTTACATCTCCCTTAGGAGTGTTCTTAAGTCTCTCGGAGTCGTTCTTGCAGGCGAGGTATACCTGCACCTTGTCCGGCTTGTGTCTTCGAACCATGATGATCCGTCTTCCGGTCGCCGCGTAGAGTGTGGCGAGGTACTCTTCACCTTCCTTCATCGGCCAAGAAACAGTGAAGTAAGCTATGTAAACCCCACGCAGGGGTTGGAAGCCGTCCGCATTGTCCACCTTGTCGATCTTGCCGGATCCCAACATCATCCTACGAGTCCGCGATCCTATGCCATCGGCGCCAACCAAGAGATCGTATCGATCCGTATTTCCATTCTTAAGTTTAACCTCCACGCCGTCATCCTTGTTCTCGAAGCTTTCGACCGACGTTCCAAAGACATACTTAGTCCGGTCCTTAGAGTGGTCGTATAGGAGCCGACATAGCTCTCCCCTCATAATCTCCCAATCAGTTGTGAAGTTCTGCAATCCCTTTCCAGATTTATTTGCCGGGAATAATGCCTTCCGTGTCCCTGCGCTGTTGACGATCTGCAAACCCTGCTCTGGAGCTCGTCTTTCGCGGAAGGCCTGCTCGAGACCCATGCGCTTCATGACTTCGATGCCGTGGCCTCGGAGATCTAACTGGAGTCCCGTGGTACGGAGGGCGGGGAACCACTCGACGACGGTGACATCGTGGCCTATCTTCGAGAGCCAGAAGGCGAGGGCGGTGCCGGCGATACCTCCGCCGCTGATGAGGACCTTTAGTCGTGCCATAGTCTGTGTCGGCATCGTGTGTGTGTGGATGGTGCTTGGGTAAGAGAAAAGTAGGTACACAGAAGGTTCGGCTCTGGCTCTGCTTCTCTTGAAGAGAACGTTTAAAAGTGGTTGAGTATCTAAGGTAGAAATTATGAATGTACGGCTCGTTAAATATCATCGGTAGGCTCTCGGGATTTTGGTGCAGCGCTGCCCGATTATCTCCGTTTATGTGCGCAGGACCGTCGAGTTTTGTCTCGGCCGACAGAATGTATCCACTGGGGATGAACTAGGTACTATAATCGGCGATAACCGGTAATTATGAGGATCATGCTGAAACGACGCGTCCTCGATCTATTTGATCATTGCCCAGAGCTTTCCTCATTCTCTCCATACCAGTTCCACAGGGGTTATTACCATATGCGTCCCGCCCGAAGGCCCAGGTTCACTCGGACATAGAACCCAAGAGGTACTTGAGCATCAACATGCTTTTACATATAAAAGTTTCCATAATGAGTAAATGAGAGGAAAGTTAAAAGGAAGCACTTCGAAAGGAACACCGATGATCTGCTTAGGAAGGAAAGGAGCAGCTGATACATTGCTTTACATGGAACTAATTCAACCAGTATGTGTCAAGCAAATCGATGCGTTAAGCAAAACTTGAACTTGGCAAGAAAAAGTTCCAATCCAAGTCCAAATCTAACCCAAAGCCTCCCTGGCTACCATCGAGACTCGTGGGTGTGAGGCCCGTATTGGTGGGACACGGCGAAGAGATAGTACCAACTCGTGCCCGCAGAATCTCATAGCATTGCTCAAGACTGTCTTTTGCCGCCTGCGCAACCTTAAACTCGCACTCAGTGCCTGCTTCTATGGCCTCAGCCTGGGCTATGATCATGTTCAAGAACATGGGGCCCTTGACGTTAGTCTCGCCTTTCCGGATCCGCTCTATGGAGAGCGAGAGCATTTCATTTACGGCTTCTTTGAGAAGTTGCAGATATTGGTTGTTACGGTGCAGCGTCCCGTCGCTGCGCTGTGCCTCGGACTCGGAGATCAGTTCACGCGTGATGACGGCCAATGCGTATCTCACTCCCTCCCTGAACATGCCTCCGCCGACGGCCATGAGCCGAGAGAAGCCTTCGTCTGGCTCGGGTCTGATGATGGACATGGCCGAGTCCAAGCTGACCTTGAGCGAGTAGTAGAATAGCGGATTCGACCGCGCTTCGCCGGCAAATGGGGTGTGAAGAGGGATCAGGAATCGCCGGACTAGATAGTCAAGCAGATTCCTGTGAAATGCTGTTACGCCGGCGTGCTCGCTCTCCTTTATCAAACTATAGCATGTCCGATATTTATCGGTGAGCTCCGAGTTTAGCGCAAGAGCATCTAGGTAAGAAAGTTCGGAGTGTAAGCCGTTTAGAAGATTAAGGATTCGGAGACGGGTTGGGAGTAGGTCTAGTAGAATCAACTGCATCGAAGTCGAGGTAAAGGTACTCTTTGGATGAGGTTGGAGACTAGTGGTTGACTCGTCCATTTCATCGTCATTGACATTGGAGGGCGCCTCTGTGTCGAAATCGTCGAAGGATATCCTAGGCGGCATCGCTGAGTCTAAAGACGCCTGCACAACCATCTCCAATATAGTCGCCCATAGCCTCCTACGAACTTCTGCCTTTAATACGGAAAGTTCCGGGATATGTTTGGGATCACGGTGTAACCCTATTTGCATGGCTATATGGATGAGCGAACCAATCGAGCCCCACACCAGGTCTCCGCCGACTGAGAAGATCTGTCGCGCTAGAATCGTCAAGCAATAGATCTGTATTCCTGTGACATCTAGGCGATCTTTCTCCAATGGACCCGAGAGCCATGTTTGAGCAGCATAGATCCATTGTTGGACCATATTTCGAAGTCCCGCGTCTTGGTCTATATGCTCGGAGAGGCTTGACCCTATTCCAATAACTAGAAGAACCTTGAAGCGTAGGTCTGTTGTCACTCTTTCCGGATGGTCCCAAAATCTCTGGTAGTCGTTCCAGAAACTAGGAGCGTGGAGTATCCGGTGAGTGGATTCGAACGACTGGAAGTAAAGAGCTGCCATCGCGTCCGCTACCTCGCGAGAGGGGGGAGTGAGATCAAAGTCAGGAGCCGACAGCAATCTGCTTGGCCGTCCTACCTTGGAACTCTTTGCCACGCCTTTGCACTTCTGCATTAGAGTCCATATCTGGGTGTACAGAGTTCCGAGTTCAGTGTCCTGTGGCAGAGTTCCCTTGGCAGTGCTAGCCGCAGCAACATAGCAGGCGACAATGGGCGCGAACTTTCAATAACTATTAGTAGGTAGATAATACCTAGGTACAGGGCAGAAAAGGGGCGATACCTCTGGAGCTGTGCCTACCCTGAGGCTCCATCCTAAAATCCTCGTTTTGTTCAAGATTATTTGGGAGTCTTTCAATCCCAACTGGCGTGAGAGTATTTCCCGGCCACTCTCAGATAGAGCGTTGATGTGGTTAGGTGCTGAAGGTTTGTCAGGGTTAAGTCCACGTTGCAGAATATTTATAAGACCTGGCTCTACATCTTGGGCCTGAATTGATGATTGATTGTGGATAGAACCAAGGGTGTTCGGAGTGTCATTTTGTCCTGCTGCTACTGCTGTTGTGGATGCAGATGATGATGTCGCTACCTGGGATTCAGATAGATGGCTATTATGTTGTGTGATTGGTCTGTTGGCTCGGAGCTGTTGGGCTTGAGTTAACGGGGAGAGAGCGCGCGCTGACGGACTTGACGCCTCGCCCCATAAACCGTCTTGGGAAGGCCGGTGCCGGATGGCTGGTTCATCGCTATACACTTTATATGTACATTGTAGCTTTGCGGAGACACAATGTGCGCAAGGCTCGTTCCGACTGCATTTGATCTTACGGCGCCGGCACTCTAAGCATGAGAGAGCCGGTCTTCGACGTCGGCGAGGTTGGCGCTCCATGGAGACGGCAATTGAAATCCTCTCGGCCGTATCAACACAATAGAGTAACATCCGCGGATGGAATATCCGCAATGATGGAGAATGTAGATATTTCCCCCCCTGAACTGAGTCGTGAGATCTTAGATCCGGACAAGCCGGACCCTGCGGGCGTAAGGGAAAATACCGAAGCGCTTATGGCCGTGGACCCGCAGAAGGTTAAATATGAGTGATATCATTGGTGGACATAAGTCAATTCACCATCCCACTCCTTTTGAACTCCGTCTAGCCCCGTTCGCGAAGAACAGTTCGATATTAAATATTGGAGCACGTCAATAGAAGACGAAGAAGATATTGATATGGGACTATCACATCAGTCTCATATGAGTCTGCTTTTTAACACAGCGCCATGCCGAGCATAGCACTCACGCGACGTCCACATTGTGCGAAGGCGTGGATTAACGTCAACTAGCCTTGATCACCACCCAAATAATGCGATTCGAAACCGACGGCACTAGCAAGGAGTTCACGCTCTAGTTTTCAAGAGGGATCATTCTGGAATCTTTTGCGGTAAGCTTAAGTGCTATCCAAATTCTAAAGGTCAATGGTCCGTGCGTGATCGCAAAATTGACTGCTTCCCCGGACTTCATTGCCTGTCCGAAATGTGCGGGTTAGCCCGCTTCTGACTCAGGGCACTCTTGGTTGCGCTCGCAAGGCTATTCTCAGATCGCCGATGCGAATTGAAGCGATTTTTTTTTGACTGGATAGCCTTCAACGTCAGTTTCTACCCCTGTGGTTTCGCGTTCGCGTTTAATATCTGAGCGCGATCTGTAAAGTTTTCCCTGTATTATTAGTGAGCGATTCCTGTGCCGCAAGCTTGCTTCAGCTGAAGCGACAGGCTTCACGAACAGCGCCACGAGCGAAGTAACTTGGTTATTTAAATACAACATACCCCAATATTCTTGTTTTGAAGCTGTGAATGTTGAATTTGGAACAAAAATCTTTACTCGGCACGATTTCATTATAAGCCGCTTCTCATTGATAACTCTCATTGACACCTTTGAAGCAAGCCAAATTTGGCGCATCGTACACCCAGCAGCAAATAAGAAGTCCACTATCTGATAACTAGCGTAATATATCACCATGGCCCTTCACGACAACACCAACCAACCACAAATCACTGTCTTCCGTGGATGGAAAGATACCGGGAAGTACGTCTGGTCGCCTTATGTGATAAAGCTAGAAGCGCGACTACGCTTCGCGGGGCTGAAGTATACTACCGACGCCGGCTCGCTCAAGGCAGCGCCTAAGGGCAAGATCCCGTACATAGACTGCCGCGATTTATATTCTACTTCTGCCCCTGCAGAGCTGCAAGAGGAAAGCACACAATCAGGAGTGCTCCTCAGCGACTCGGCTCTCATCGCCAAGACCTTGTCCGAATGGGGTGTCCTCCCAGATCTTAACCGCGAGCTAGATCCTGTTAAACGTTCTCACGATATGTCTTTAATAGCCCTATTGGAGAACAAGTTATATTTCTACCAGGTAAGCTAATCCAGGTCATCTTCAATGTTTCGGCAATTCACTAATGCTTAAGCCGTAGGGCTGGGAGCGTTGGATCCAGAACTACTACACAATGAGGGACCATGTTCTAGAGTCGATACCGTACCCAATACGCGTAGTTGTGGGTTTACTAATCTACCGCAACAATAAGGCAATGTTCCACGGCCAGGGTACCGGGCGATTCACGGCCGAGGAAATCGCAACGTTCCGACATGAGATTTGGGAAGGTCTTAGTGAACTTCGTGAGAATCTCAACCCCCTAAGGACATAGCATCGAACTAGAGCTCAACTGATTATCCTTGATGTAGTCGTGGTATCGCGATCTAGCAGTAGGGGCAGCGATAACGATCCGTTTTGGGCGTTGGGCGGGGAACATCCGACCGAGGCAGACCCCTGCTTATTCGGGTTCATTGTTTCAGCTCTGATATGTACGGCGTAAGTCAATAGCACTTGGTTTCCTACTTCCCCTCAAACCAATGCCCGTATTCATCTCATGAAAATTATACGGTCGACGAAGATAGAACGATGGTCTGAGTACGCACATTAACTGACGCATTCTCAGGGGACCTGACTCGCAAAAGGAGGTCAAGAGCTTCCCCGTCATCTTGGATTATGCGGGTCGCATCCACGATCGCTATTTTCCAGATTACGAGAAATGGGCTGTATGACGGAGATAGCGATTCATGTAGCTTGGAAGGATACTTAGTTCAAACGACAGAAAGATATTACGTTGGCTTTGTGGATATATCTAGGACACTTTACTTCATTGGGTTGCAATAGCTTTAGAGAGCGGCGAGACTTGATGAGGCATTCACATATCTGGTCTAGAGGCTGTTCCCCGGTTCCGTCGAGTGAAAACTCAATGATTGGAAGTATCCAATGACTTTATTGTCCATCCAACCACTGCTGGAACGATGATCCGGCGGTTTTATTTCCTATGATAGCCCCAATAGCCGTTCCATACTCGCTCGAGACCTTTATCATCATACACCTAATCATTCTCGTGAGTTTCTAATGATTGACCTCTTTCTCGTTTACTCACCTTCCATATGACAGTTTCCCCTCCATCGAAAAAGTCACGGACAAGGTCGTCGCTTTCGGCCCTTCCTTGCTCTTGAAACTCCTCCAACATCGCGAGGAGAGATTTTCTGCGGAAGAAGATATCCCAAGTCCACCCCTCATGGTGCGGGTAGCAATCGCTTCCTCGCTGACGGCCTACGGTTCCATCAATAAGAAAATCAAGTGCATCTAATGATAGTAGTCAGCATGAACTTACCTGCGACATACTTCACAAAGTGAGCCAAGGTCGCATTTTCGTTTACGTCCATGCCGTGGACAGCTCCATAGCTTCCTTCCTTCACATTGATCCACATGTTGCCATGATCGCGATATCCCCGTCGATGCCAACCTGCGCCTCTGACGTTGCGCCGCGACATATTGAGAGGACCAACCCCTCTTACGCGTTGTGCTCTATGGATACGTTCTGGCGGCATTGCTTCAATCACTCACTGCGCGCCTCCTTGATGATGCTTTGATTTAAACAGTAGGCTATTTGGTGTACCGATGCAGAATGATTGAACTAGTTAAGACTGTCGAATTCCAGAAAAAACGGAAAATAACGAAAGCGGAAAATGGGAAGTGGTAGATGAGAATACATTATGACCGCCAGCCCTGGACTTTCTTTTTCGATGAGGCGTACACAGTCCTGCTAGTAACGGCTTCATGTAGCCGTCACGATCTCGCTTGGCTTCCAGCATATCAATGCGTATGACGAACCCCCACCACAAAAGGGGGGGTGGATACCTTCTAATATGATAATTGATAGATTATGATACTGTAGAACATGATGGTTGAGGTTACAACTTGAAGACGGTGATCGCTGCTGACACAAATGGGGCAGGTAAATATAAATAGAATATACCTCGTAAGATACCTAGGTATTGAGCCGAATATAATGATTTCTTCAACATATTACCTTTTGAACATTCGACTTGACTTGAAAAGTCTCGTCCCAATGTCTGTACGATCACCCCACTGAAATATGTACATACGTGGCCGGCGCCATGGTACTGGGATCTGAGATCCCTGTCCCTCGGTTACAGGCCCCTGTTTAGAGCTGACAGTCTCTTGGCAGGGGGTACTTACTAGTATTCCATGAAGTTCCCTACTGGATGCAAGACAGATTATGACAAGCTATCTCGCATGAATGAATTGGTTGAAATAGATTCCAAGACCTTGAATTTTTCTCTCTGGGATTCCGGGGATAAGAAGCCTTCACCGAGTTTCTCATTAACACTAACTCGAAATACCTAGGTTGTGCTACTTAATTTCGTAAGTACCGGCCAATTTAAGGCGGGGAAGCTTTCGATCAGATACCTCGCCCGTTTGTAGAAGTCAATATCACCAACATTACCTGTTATCAATGTCAAGTTCACTCCGAGATCAGATGAATTGCATACTTCTAGATTTGAATGATTCCATCTATGGGCCAATTCTACATATCCTTGACCTTTCTCTGACTTCTGCACGCAATTTGACAAGTGCTAAGGCGAACGTTAATGACGATATAATCAACGTACACAGCATGGGAGGATGCAGGGGTAATTGGGTGGGTTGGTGGTACACGACGATGATTGGCGATACTGGTCGATTCGTATCGATAACCCCTATTCAATGGGCGCCCACGCCACGTTCTCGGCAATACTTCTCCACTTCCTTGCTCAGTGTTTGGCTCTGCCGCTCAACAAGATCCATGATATCTTGAAAATCTGGACCGAGTTCCATAGGACCAGATCGCCCACCAACACTGTTGGAGATCTCCATCATCTCCTCCATGATAGCCTGGAGCTGATTGGGAAGCCAAGTCACAATGGGGCTTCCTCCCGTGGCAGTCGGGTGAGATGTCTGCTTAAGGATGTACTCGCGAGCGAAACACCAATGACGCCACCTAAAATCGCGGACCTGGTTGAGAGCTTGGAGCCAAAGACGCCGAGATTCTTTCACCAAGTCAAGCTCCTCAGCCGTCAAGGATGAATTGCGTTCGATGCCGATAGCGAGGGCGAAGTCTTTCACGCCTAGTTCCTCAGAGGACTTCTTCACCTCGACGAGGAATTGACGGTGATTACTTGGCCGGTAGTCCCTGAAATCCCGGAGAATCTCTGTGAGCGGCGTGTCTGGCATCTGAACCTGCAGAAAGTTGTCCATCAGTGGGATCATGGTGTCATTGGCACCGCTCTCGCCCCTGAAGCTCAGGGGCTTGCCGTCATTGACTCCTTCATATACGACACCGTCAGGAAACATGGACTGCGACGTGATTCCGAAGATGAAGGTGCGGAAGCTCGTGTACGATCTCGGCTTCGACTTCATCCACATGGTTTCCATAACGCCGTTGACCTTTTGCATGGCGTTTACAATGGAGCGCATCCCTTCATTGAACGCCTTCCGCTGCTGTTGGGATGAGACCCCATCAGGATTATCAAGTGCTTGCAGGCACGACATCGTACCGTGTACCAAAGGCCCAGAATTCTTGACCATGTCGACATGCACAAGGACGAAGCCGGCCTCCGAAGACGTAGGGTCCAGTCCGTGCTCGAAGGCGCGAATGAGGCGCAAGTTAGAGTACTCGAGACCTGCATCTGGATTCTGAAGACGATAATTGAATAGAGCATACGAGCCAGCATACTCCATGAAGGGCTTGAAGCCGGCGCTGTGAAAAGTTATTAGGAGATGGCAGTTTGCCAATAAAGCTGAAACGACTTACAGCTCAGCACAACGGACAATAGGACGAGATAACTGAGCCGGGAGGAAGGATCTGCCTAGTCCGTAAGGCTCACCCTTGATGAATCTCATATGACATGGCTCTAGAAGGAACGCCGAAGCCAGGAACGAATAGTCGCGATAAAGGGCGTTCATCACGGGGAGGTTGTCACGATACTTTTCAACCTGGTCAGTTAGGTCTGGAAGATCCCGCAGTACCGTATCACCAAGGTGACCAGTAGCGAGAAGCCCTGGCTTGCCCGACAGTGTACGGACAGGCATTTCTTGAAGCAGGTTCTCTACCGCTTCAAACTCAGAAGGGAGGGCGACGATGGGGTCCATGCGAGCCAAGAAGCCACGGGTCGTTGAGACCATGAATGCAGGAAGCGAAACATCATCCGGCTTAGTGTCTTCGAGAACTTCAAATGACGATTTGGGAATAAACATGATGGCAATCTCAAAGTTAGAGGGAGGTTGTTGGTACTTCGGGGCAGTAGGGCTATATGAGAAGAACAAGAAGTTTGGGGACATCCATGCTAATACGGGAGGGGCGGTCAACTTTGCGTGCTAATATAGACCGTGGCCGGAACAGTTCCGGCCTCAACACCAAAGATTGCGGAGTTACGCTCGACCACGTCCGAGCACGCCGGGTCTGCTGACACCTTGTGGCCGGAACCATTCCGGCCACGAGCGAGACCGGATTCAACACCCAAAATAACTATCGCTAATCAATTCACCTGATAGCCGGAACAAGTTCCGGCCTCGACACCGGAGACAAAGTTACCTAGGTACGTTTGTGACACGTTGCTTGCGATACTGGCGCCGCAACATATCTTTTCCTAATAACACAGTAATGGATATCTGAGCCTAATGAGGACGTTTACGTATTGTATTCTCGTCAGAGATTGCAATTCGCCCCTAGAACTCACCGCCCACACTTCACTTTGATGCCAACATCACAGAGAAAAGGGGTACCTTTTGAGTCCAGTATCACGTGGTCGTTAGATAATACAAGTTTCAAGATCCAATTTATCAACGAGGCTATCTGGCCGCAGTTACCATATATTCCGGCTAGAATTACGTAAATACCTATAGTTCATGTAAGGTCAACTCTCACAGTCCCTTCCGCCAACAGGGGATGGGAAAAGTGGGTCTATTAACGACCAAGCCCGGTGAAAGCCGGCTGTGGCCGGAATGATTCCGGCCTCGACACGTGAGCTAATCTCCAGAATAGTCTTATGCTAAACTCAATCACGGGAGTACGAGAAGGCTTCTGGATTGGCAAAATGCAAGGCTATCTTAAAAAGACATCTACATCAACTCACCAACATATTACAAAATTATAGGCGTTGTTGGTGCGCGCGGCCATGGAGTGTCAGGGGACTACTAGCATTGATCGATGCCAATCGGATTGGTATAACTAAGATCAGATGCATCCAGGGATATATAGGACCTGAGGTTATTAATTCGGACGGCATTATTGGACCGTTGGTTGTTCCGAACAAATGATACCTCATCAAACGATTGCTTATTATCTTCCAGCTTCTGCGACCGGTACATCACCAAATGGGAATCCATTTACAATAATCCTACCCATTATTGAATACCTTATTAGAGTACCTGTTTAGTTCTCTATATAGAGGCCTACCGAAATGAGAAATAACGGCAAGGCTCCTAGACAACTTAGGAGAGCTTGGAAACAGCATTCTTAGAAATCAAACAACATTGCCTGCCTGAAAACACCAAGCAATATTCGCAAATACGTCCTAAGGCAAGCATCGAGGAGGGCAGAAAATATTTGTAATCCACCTATAATAATATCAGGTCCCCTTTGGCCTTACATGTTCAGTCGCTACATCAAGTTTTATAAATCAATTTGCGAGTTCTTTTGGGATCACTCCATTTCTACTACGAATTGCGTTTGACTATGGAATCTCCCAAAGTAGAAAACGAGGCGAATGATACCAAAGCTGAGCACTCCATCTTGAATGCATCGAACCCTCCTCAACCAAGTAACAGTATACCTATTGGGGGGTCCGGAGAAGCTCTCGAGGACGAGGATATCAAGAATTACGCTGTGGATATCGAATGGTTACCCTTTCAATGCACCCACCTTATGCTTTCAGCAGCATTACGCGACACTGATAAAATATACTCTACCTATATCAAGCCAGCTGGGACACATTCTTATCCCATTGAACCTCCCATGTCGTACGAGACGAGAGGCGCGAGAGTGGTTTTCTGGGACCTAACGGGAGTTTATTGGCTCTTGAAGAGATGTCTAGATGGCAAATTTACTATTGGAAACCGACAGCTCTCCGTCTCGATGAGCCGCGAACGAGCTAGTCCACAAGCCCCATCTGAATGCTCGCGCGCGATAAAGGTGGAAGGGCCACAGGAGATCGTTAACTATCCCAACCTCGGTAGGCTTTTTCGGCAAAATTTCGAATACGATACAGAGAGTGTTTGCGTCTCATTCGGGAAGGACAAGATCACGACGATTAAGTGGGTCTTTGGTTCTTACCAGCCACAGGCCGAGAGTGCGTATACCTTTATTCAACAGCAAGCTTGTCAAGGTGGAATGCCAGAGCATGAGAGGGAATTATAGAGAATGGTCCCGATGTACATGGCTTCCTGACCTATGTGAACTTTTAGGTATCGAGGTAGGGTAGTTTATATCCACATACATGCGCTATATACGTGTCTGATGTCAATGTGCAAACCCTTCATGGGAAGGACTGTGATAAACTGTTGGGAAGGGAGACCCAAACTTATCTATTGACGGTTATGGTATACCTACATACGAGTATCAATCCTTTATCTACATCATTTCTCAGGTCCTAGCCTCCTAACGAGTCTAGACTTTCAACATTCAGGCTTCCTGCTATCGAGCCTCGTATATATCAGTCTCTTAACTCAGTAGGTATTCTACAAATTCGTTATCTAATTGGCTAAGTTAGACCCACAACTTCCTTAAAGGGAATGTATGGCGCCTAAGGTGAGTTTTAATTGGTTATTTCTTTATTTTAGGGGTTGTACATAGACTACCTAGCTGAGCACACTGCACCACTAGCACTGCTCGCAATTCAAGCCTGAACGGCACTGGACAATAAATTGGCTGGTATCTTGTCACTTTACCCAGGCTTAGGGATAATTTCGGTCAATCAGAATACCTATTGCTCTTGATATGAGAATTTACTGCCCCCAGTCGTTAGCATTCTGTTGCCAGCATTACACCCCCTTTTCCAGCACAGCCTTGACGACGTCTCGGAACTCCCTCTTCCACGCCTCCTCACCCCTCGTCGGCTTCCACCCAAGAGACCTAGCCACGGTCGGTATGGTTTTCGAGCTACTCCCAACCGATAGCTCTGCAATGTCCTCCTCCCACATAGACAGCTTGGCCATATCCGGTATTCCAACTGAGTGCACCTGTCGGTCAGGCAGTTGACCTTCTTCGTATAAGGCGTCCGCTATCCCTTGCGACACCTCGAGCCACGAGTGGCGCCCATTCGAGCTAAATATGATGCCCTTCTTGCCTGTGGGCAAGCCCTCGCCGCCCTGCTCTAGGATCCGTCTGACAATGAGCACGTAAAGTTCCGCCAAGTCTTCCACATGGACATGGTCCCACATGCCCTTACCATCGTCCAGTACCACCGCGCGCTTATTCCGCAGCATAATACGCGCGAGCGTAGGAAGCTGGATACTCAACCTATTAAACAAGCCCGTCCCGAAACCAAAAATAGTCGGGCTCATGATAACCAGGGTCTTAACACCGAGCTCCAGACCGGTGTCCACGACGCCTAGCTCCGCGGTGCGCTGTCCGTACGGGCGCTCCTTTTCCTCGCGCATCTTCTCGTACCCGTAGATATCGTCCCCGGCGTCGTCGAACTCGCGCTTCTCCGGCTCCACCCACTTCTTGCTGATGGGGCGGTCGCCGAGGTTCGAGGTGCCGGAGGTGTGGATCATCCACACGTCGCGTCCCGTCTTCGCCTTGCGCTGTGCCAGGCCGCGGATGAGAGCCTGTGCTGAGGCTGCGTGGAACCCGCTGGTAGTGCTGACAACGATGTCATGCTGCGATGCGGCGGCGACTGTGGCCTCGATGTCGTCTAGATCCTTGTACACGATGGGGTTGACACGAGAGCCGTACGCGGCGGTGAGCTTGGCGGCACGGTCGGCACCCCGTATAAGGCAGGAAATAGTGGCAGTCTTAAGGGCCGGGGATGATGAATTAAGGAGATAGCTTAGGACCGTGCCTCCGATATAACCGGTAGCCCCAGTCAAGAGTATCTTTGGCGATTCGCTAGTAGATGTCATGGTTTCTCTGAGATCAATGCGAACGTGGGTACAGTTTTGCAAATTTATCTAGATGAATGAAACTATAGGGACTTGTTTGTATAGTTAAAAGGTGGGATTTAGGGACTATAAAGGGATATATGCCTCAAATATGTCATATCAGCGATCTAAAGATATTTGTAATGGGGCGTGAGAAAGTCTCCGGCATTTGTCATATCACATAGCTAGCATTACACAATAGACCGAGAGTCTATGCAAGCTGCTGATATTACCTAGGTAGGTATCTTAAATGACCTCAATCGCTCATAAACGGAGCAATCACGGGTGATCTAATCGTGGAGCCGCACTTCCTCTTCTTTCTTAATCCTTCTGCATTATCAATCCTTGCAAGCGGTTCAAAAGCCCCCCTAGAGCCTAGACCCAATTGAATCATCGCATCTATTACCCCAGGATTTCTCGTATGTTTACCATTTGTATGGTATTTGTAAAGGCGGGGGATAGTTTTACCCCTCAACAGCAATGATTATGTAATCCAGTGGTGCTTTTGACTTGGTTTATTTCTTATGTACCTGTCGAGGTCGTTTGTGAATATGGGGCCTTCGAAGACTGGGCGTGTTCTCGAGCACCAGCTATCTACAATGGAGTCAGGGGCTAATGGGATGGCGCGTTGGAAAATTAGCCTTACAATCACCTGGTATCGTCCCCAGCAGGAGCGTAGACCTTCCATCTACAGATTCGGCCAACAAGGTTAACACCAGACCCCAGACAGGAAGCTATCTTCAACGGCAACAATATAATTTATTTCATACTCTCCTACTAATGATATTAATGAAAGTCTGCCCTTCGGGCCATACTAATTAATGAACGACAAAAATCAATTTTTTGCTGATTAAGGAAAGTAGCAGCGACTACAGCCAAAATGACCAGCCATACTATGAATCTTTCGGTCGAGAGAGACTTAACAGCACCCCTGATTCATTCCAACGTTCTGCCGATTGCGCTTTGGAAGAAAGCGATTTCGAATAGCATTCCTTCACGGAATAGTCTGTTGTAAACCTCGAAGCTTTCGCTATTGTTGTACAATTCAACTTGTCCCTGAAGCCTGTCTGTTCCTGGGAGTCAGCGACAGTGACGATTCGGGAGATGAGAGGAATATACCAGAATGACGAGCACCATAGGACCAGTCTAAGTTCGGCAGTATCCATTCGTTGTAGAATGTTGATGCTAGTCGTGTCAGTCAGCATTTCATACGCAAGCCAAAAAAAGAGCGTCCACAGTCATACTATTAACTATATTTGCATCGTTATTAAGAGCATTTGCAAGCTCGCCCCAGCCCTATAGAAGTTAGTTCGGTATAATAACACTCAATGTATATTGACCTACGTAAACACAAGCGGTTCTCGCAACTTGATACGCAAACCAACCGAGGTTCACGCTGTCCTGAAGCCACTTCACGTATCCCAGCCCAGCAGCTTCAAAGACCCCGTTGTCGATAACATCTGATGATATATTTAGATGATCCTTGCTGGTGAGCGTGTCTTTGAATTCATCGGCGTATTTGAGGGAACTATTCATGCGGTCGATAGTCCAGGAGATGTTGGAGCGTAGATCTGTGGGTAGTGAAGGTCCATAAGTCGTCAAAAGAAACGCGTCGAAAGGTATCGTCTCGAGAAGATAGTAATAATCTTGCTGGATAGATACATAAGCGTTATCAAAGCTAAAGACGAAGGATAGAACCAACCACAGAGTAATACTTGAACGAGTCGAGTGTTCCATTCTCGGTTTGTTCTGCTTGAGCTACAGAGAAAGCATTCCCTAGAAACTCATCCACAACGTCGCAGTTATTCTTCCAAAGTTGGTCAATTAAAGTCCTAATCTCTTGTCAGTCTTTTATATTTAGTATCTGATCCTAGGTTGTCTTGCTTACCCATCTGTGACATTCGGATTTAGTCGTGAGCAAGTACTGTCTCTCTTCTGCGGAACTCCACGGGCATGTTGACTGCCGTGTCCACCGACTGAAGGGATAGATGCGAGTGCCGGAGCAGAGAAGAGCAGACCAAGGCGGATGAATTGGATAACTGCCATTTTGGCTCGTGTACAAGAGTAGCTTAAGCTTTTAGACAAAGATGAAGAAGAGAGATTCAGAATGAGAGAGATTCAGGACATATATAAGGTGAGCGGTACAATTGGAAACAACCCCAGTTGCCATCACACCCTCCTAGACACGCAAGTCACTTTATTGAAACCGGTCTATACGTTGAGATCGGCAGAAGATGTGGTATCATGGCTCCACCCAACAAGAGCACCGGTGTGCATCCGAAGAGTCGTATTTACTACCCATCTTATTCACTACAGGCAGCGTAGAATGCATATCTTCCTAGTTATAAGGATACATCAGAATACGTGAGCTTCAGACTACAGTTCAAAAGCTATCTCGACTTTGAGCCTTCTGCTCTAGGCCGAACCCTTGAAGTCTACCGTAGGTACCTTCTTGAGGACCTGTAAGAAACAGATATCTAATAACAAGTTAAGAGACCCGCGCAAGAAAGCGCCATTCTTCGTATGTCTTTCTTATTTCACGTTATGTATATCACTGGATGTGGTACCGGACATAGGCAATGAGACGAGCTTGTCTCGATTCGAATCTATCCTACTCAGGTCGTATCAATAATATGCGGCGGGCTGCAA
Source organism: Hypoxylon sp. PDH2405 (assembly GCA_023628415.1). Lineage (NCBI taxonomy): Eukaryota > Fungi > Ascomycota > Sordariomycetes > Xylariales > Hypoxylaceae > Hypoxylon > Hypoxylon sp. PDH2405. The sequence goes on from JAMAKT010000015.1 coordinate 566,188, forward strand.
AGTAGTCAGTACGATGTAACTGTGAGATGCAAGACTTGATTGGGAGTTGATAGACTATTAGGCGAATAGAACAATTAATTCGTAAGATACACTAAGCACGTACGAGAAGATCAGCATGAATATGGTAATCTACGCCACGGGCGGGATAGTACTGTGTGCCCCCCGTGGATTTAACAAAGCCAGGGCTGCGCATGTGTAAGTGCTCATTTCCACGGAGCTTTGCTTCAACTTGACTACTAATGGTGTGAATATAGGTCGCTAGATCAAAGACTCCAGAGCTCTTCGACTGCAAGGCTCACGAACTTAGGCGCTGACGTCGTTCAGTTGTTATATCTGAGCCCCTACCAGAAAGAGCACGGTTCCTTGGCCAGTTCATCAGATAGCCACTCCCAGGGGCATGAAAGGGGACGATTGATCTTGTACACGAGCGCCTCGTGATGGCTGCTGGGAGACCGGTGAGGACACCGTCGTACATCGTGCGGATTCTGGCCGGTCTCCTTGAAGAAGGAGGGAGGCTTCATATGATTCAGACAGAATCGCTTCCGCGGAAGTCAGATTATCAGAACATTGCATATGATTCAGCTACCACAGAATCGTTTCCGCGGAAGTCGGATTTTCAGAACGCTGCATACGATTCAGCTAGCCACAGAATCGCTTCCGCGGAACTCAGATTCTCAGAACCAATAGATCGACATGTTAGGTACCTCCCTTGGTCTGAGTTCAAGGAGATAAGTATAAATATAATGAGAAAATTATTCGCAATCAAAATCGCCGTTTCAAAGACTCATTCATTTCTTGTCCTAAGAATCCTTTTGTAGTGGACCCAATCCTTCTGGCAGCCATCTGTAGCCATCCTTGGCGAATTGAACCATCATTTCCTTGTGTTCTGCTTCCGTGACTGTAATCGTACCTTCATGCTGGGCTTGGTGGGTGACTGCCGGATGAACAAAACCATCGCGTTTGTCAATTTCCATAATCTTGTCTCTAAGCTCTTTTGACAGAGGCTTAAACACCCGAACTTTCTGTTTCAGTACTTCTTCGAGGCTATTCATTTCCGCATCCAACAAGCTCTGATCATTTTCTTCGTAGGATTGATCGAAGGAGTGAAGAAATGCGCGACCGGACTGGTCGATGATGAAAGAGTGCGGACTGAGATTACAGTGAAGAAGTCCGAGGCTGTGGAATTTGGATAAAACCTCTCGGCAAGCCTCTAGATCTTCTATCGTGGCGAGGCGACCGTGTATCCTCTCTATCATATACCCAATTATACGTTTTCGATTCTCCGTGATGTGGGCTAAGAACTTGGGTGCGATGTCGCGGCCGTCAATTCGAGAATGGATGTAGGTATAGTTAGGGATTGGATCAATGAATCTCGGATGCCAGCGGAAATGTACGGCAACCTCTTCAATTCCAAGGTGAGCGCCATAGAACCAGACGTGGAGCCTTCCCTGTGTGTATCAAAGTAAGTGAGTAATCTTGGAACCTAATACCTCATATTGTGGATGGCTTGCAGAAATATGATATGTTTTATACATACGCCGAGCGGGTCTTGAAGGTCGTTACAAAATGGCCCCTTGAGATCCAACCAGTCTAGAACCTGTGGATGCCAAAGCTTGTCGCTATCAACACCAGCAAGCGTAGCGTTCGTGGTGGAGTCAAGGGTAAGGGCGCCACTATTTCCCACGCGGGAAAGGTAGCCCATATTCCAATCGCCTTCCGGGACTTTATCAAAGTCAAGCCATTCGTGCTTATTGAGGCTATAAAAGGGATCACTAGGTTGACTTTGAAGGTACTTGATCTCGTTTGAAGAGGTGAGAATTCTCCAGTAAATAGGGTCTCCAGAGCCCAGAATGGAACCTTCTGTTTGTATCTGTTCGAAAGATAGTGTATGCTGAGATTCGGAAGCCATTCTGCACTAAACCAAGCTATGAAATTTGGGGTTCGAAGATTCCGGAGTAAGAAGAGGATTGCAAGAACGAAAAGAGAGTTAAACGAGGAATGACGACGCGAAATTAGTCCTGGGACAACAGGGCATGTTGAATTTTAGATTTTTTTGCTATCTGGATATGACAGAGCATAGAGGGTAAGGCTGTCTTAGTTACAACCAATCGACGCTGCATACCTCTGGATTCAATCTGTTAGCTCGATATCCGATTGCCAACAAGTAGAGACCATTCCAACTTCACCGAAATCAGTGTGCAAGATGCAAGGGGAAGATCGCATACAATTGGGCGCCTTTCCTGGTGTTGGAGGCATTGGAGGGATGAAATTCTACAGGTATCCCGTTTGTTCAAGGGTGCCTAATGTCACCTCTGCTCCCCAAGGCAGACTTCACCGAAGCTCCAGGCTGTTGGTTCTCAACTTACCGTATTATTTTCTTTTCTAGTACAAATGGTGAACGGCTACCCTACCTATTTTCACGCCTTAATGCCTTAATGGTGTTTACCGTATCTTTAACTCCTAACAATGTGAATTATAAGTGTTAGACGAGGTCTATCAATTCCTTAATAGAGGTTAAAGGTGCGGTAGAGCAATGGATGAGGTTACAGTACCCCGCTAACATTCTTTCAGGGGTTTAATCCTACCAGACTTTGAAATACGAACATCTACGGTCACCTTACGTGAACCACAATATGACCAATATTAACAGATTAAAATTTATGCTGGTAACATTTATGATCTCTATGCATTTAACAATAGCAATCTAGCCACCTTCGTTGGTCTTTGCTTTAGGATGCTTATTTATAATGGACCTGGGTTCGATGAGGTCACCTTGGCACACTGATAAATTTAGGCGGGGTAAAATAAGACCCCTCAACTAGATGCCCCCCTATCAGGAGACAACATATTCAGGTCCTCTCACAAAAGTTTAAACCTAGAAATACCTAAGGAGAGTAGATATGTTAACCTGGGATGATTATCTATTATGATGAATAGTCCGTAGACCCTTTCCTATAGCTTATATTTGCCATACGCCGCCTTTGAAAACCCTGTCCTTTCATGACCTTGCCCCACTAGGCACTCTCGTACCACGCATCCAATACCGCAAGAGCCTCTATAAGCGAGCCAATTTACCAGTAAAAATTTACCAACCCCAAACAAACACCGCTAATATGTGCCCGGTCCAGCCATTATGAGTCCACCGAAGAGAGAGCACCTCATCCACGAGATTAGCTCAAGTATCAGTCCCTGCTCCCTTCTCTTATCAGACTGCTGCGATAAGTTCCGTAGAACGGTCTCTAGTATCGGGGTCTTTGAGTAAGTGAAAGGATGGCGATTGTGAGCGGCGGGCGAGCCTTTTGCGGCGAATGTGAGAGAAAAGCCAGAGGAGCCCAAGGATAAGGAAAATAGCCAGTATTCCGCCGCATATTATACCGAGAGTGATTTCTTCAGTCAAGTTTATGCCTTTCGACTCCGAATCGTCGTCATCTCGACGGACATGGTGGTGTAGCCTATCGTGGCCCGCGAAGAGAAGTCTTTTACTAAGTTTTATTATTGAATTGGGCATTGTCGTACGGCGTGTGGTTGTCAGTGATGATGCGCCACCCTGGTCTTTATTTCGTGCTGTGGGAATCATGGTCGTCTCAGTGTAAGCGAAAAACATGAGCTACACTCATTCAGAAAACTGTTACCAATGCAAATATAGAATTGAATCTAATGTTTTGGAGAACTCGTCACGTATTTCTATGAGGCCAAACCCATCTCGTGGCTTAGCCTTAGGGATGGACATGGCTATGCTATATGCGAGTCATAATACGTGTCACCCGTCAGATATTTTGAAATAGAAGAATTTGAGCATCTTTTAGGACCCGTGTTACAGCATCAGCGGCGGCTCCGTACACGGAAAGAGATCTGTGGATGGAACCACAATCTCCTCGCCAAATAGAGGCGGTCAACGTGGCGCTTAAGGTATTATTGGATACATCGTACAGAATATGCAAGGAAACCTAACAAGCCGCGGGAATATTCTAGAATAGATGCAAAATGGCCTATTCTTTTGACTGATACTTACAGATATTTATGCAATTGAATGTGGTCCGAAATATCCTCTGTGACTCGAGGGATGCTGCGGTGCTTCAGCCCCTCACAATTCTGAGATATGTGCCAAGCAGCGAGAGAACTAATCTAGGAAGCATTTATAAAACGATGCGCGCATGTCTATATATTAGACGTTTCGCGCGACTCGAAAGATGTCACGCTTTTTAGTGCTTTACATTAGGAAGTCGTGTAGATTTCAAGCACTAATATCTATCATTGACCCTTTTAGTAGGAGGTAGTATAGTACGTATATTGACAACTCCAAACTTGGCCCTTGACGAACGTATGTACAGCCTTATTTATCTCACACTATCTCAACACAGATCTAACACATGCACCGGGGTTTGGGTTAGTGTGCTTCAATCGTACAAGCTCGCGGAATCTAGACCGCCCCCAAGGAAGATAGCCAAGTTTCATTGACGGACTCATTTCAACTGTTGAATCCAAGCGTCGAAATTCTCAGATTTGGCTGCGGCCAAGTCCACGGTGAAGATACCGTGCTCGGAGTGGATGCCAATAGGCGACGCAGGGTCGGCGGGGTCGACCGGAGGAACCGCCGACGCGGCGAACGCGAAGCTAGCGGCCGTTGCGCCAGGGTCGAGGACCTCCTTGGCGCCGCCGTTGTGGACCCATGTACTACATCCCTGGCATAGGGTGGTTAGAGTCCAGTGGGTGGCATTCGCTGTTGACCCCTTAAGTACGGTGTGGTTCGCCGCCTCATACACATCGGGTTGAATGTGAGCCCTAAGGGAAGAATTAGTTTTGCCTAGTATTCCAGGAGCTTCAACTCACATCGCGAAACGACCAGACGCGACAGTACTGTTCCCATTCGCCCAGCTCAGCGAGATAGGGTTGTATAACATGCCACCGCCCCAGGCCAGTCCAGCCCAACCGACTGTCTTCGGCGCAACGACCTGGAGAAGGACATCGAAGGGGGCCTCACCGACGGCGGGGATAGCAATTCGCCAAGTAATTGGAGCTACTCCGACAGTGACTTCAGAGTAGCAGACGCCGGTAGATGCGTCGCAATACTTGGCTGCCGCGGCGGTGGGAGCTGTGATACTACGACCGGCGAGGACGGCCACGACTGTGGCAAGACGCGCAATAAAACCCATCGTGCGGTCTGATCTTGGCGGAGTCGACTAACTAGCCTATGGGGCGTACTTAGGCTACTTGTCTCCCTCCAGTAAGCGAGGAAGCGCCTTATATATCCTCATCGCGCCATGGCGGCGGCTGCTAGCAACGCTCCATCTGCTGTCATTAGCCGCTAAACGCCGTTCCTCTCCTATCTATTGCGGGCATCGGCAGTTGTCGTTTGCATCATGCTGCGGAGCGTGGACGGCAGCGAACCAAGTTTATGGTAATGAAAAGGGGCAAATTACCCGAACGATGATTGGTCCCCACACGTATGCCAATGCACAGGCAAATGCACCCCGCCTATGTATCTGGATCCGTACGCATGGTTTCATTCATTTAGACTGAGGCGGCTGAAGTCAGGGACAGGGCGGAGCCTGCCATGCGTCAGGGTTCAGTCTGGATTTGGTAGGACGGCGGAACACATCAGGGCCAAGACGTGATGGATGGTCATGACATCTTACCACTATACTTAATTTCTGGCTAATCCGTGTTCCTTTGGGGTTAGCATACCAGGGAAAATGAATAATGAGCTCATACATGGAGCGGTTAAAGGCTTTAGAACAAACTCGGTCTCTATCTATGCCAAGACTACTTTCATGGATGTACGCAAAATATATGAATAAAAGTATATTCCGTGTTATTTATAGCTTACTTCAAATCGATGAGTAGATTCTAGCAAGGACCTGCTGATCACAGTTGAGGAGTTGAGGACTACTATGCACCGTCCAATAGTCCTGGCAAGGGGACAGATTAGAGGATCACAGGAGAATGCTTGAGGATTAATCCATCGGCGAAATTCGAACACATGAAATGGAACGGGGGTTTCATGGCTCAAGCGTCTCCGTGCGAAGGGATATTGTCAGAGTAATTATTTCTTATCACAATCTTGCTTGCCCATTAACCACGACTTGATCGGCATCCTCCGCAGCCAGTGCTCCTGCAAACGCCGCCTGGACATCATGTTCATGAATCCAAGTCGGATCAACGCGGTTCTTTATCCGAGCTCTCAATTGCTCGTCCGTTTCCGGCTCCCTATCCTGTCCATATCGCGCTAGCTTCTTAACATTGTTCTCATGTACCACGCTCATCACACGATCTGTGTGTGGTTTTCGTGTCCTCTCATAGATACGCAGGGCCTTCAGTATCTCTTGCTCGGTGGGCTTCCTAGACGCATCATCCGGGAAAACATGCAAGATTGACGCAGCGAACGCCCACGCATCATCAAGAGCGAGGCTTCCGCCCGCGGCGAATGCGCCTCCGTGGGCATGGGCGGCATCCCCGGCGAGCGTAACCTTGCCGTTGCCCAGCACCCAAGTCTCCAGGGGGTGGGCCGCTGCATTCGGATAAATCCTGGTGTACGGTACAGCGTCGATGATCTGGCGCACAAGCGGTGACCAGTCTTTATAGAAGTCCCTTAAAACGTTCACGTCGCCGCCGGAGTTCCACGTTGAGTCCCTATAGAGGGCGTCAGGGGCATTGGGATCTGCCTGGTAGGACCCCACAACAGTGAACAGATCTCTCCCGAGTTTCGACACGAATAATGTCCGGTCCGGGCCCCAGAAGTGGTTCGCCTCGTCCGGTAAGCCCTCGATGTGGGCGACGTGGGATATGGGGAAGACGGACCGAAAAGCTACCCATCCGGTCCAAGCCGTGCTTGAGGTGGGGACGAAAAAGGTCCTCACGGGCGAGTGGATTCCATCTGCGCCGAGAATGATGTCGGCAGTAGCGGTGCTACCGTCGGCAAATTTGATTATCAGTTTCTTGGTACTCTTGTCAACGTTAACGGATTCAAATGGCTTGGACAGGTGAATCCTAGATGGATCAACGTGCTTAGCGAGCGCCTCTTGAAGATGCGCCCGGTAAAAGCGAGATGTCAAGTGACGGTAGTCGACTTCTCCCGCATGAGAATCAGTTGAGACTATTTCATTCGTTTTCCAGTGCCTTCATGCATGTTGTGTCAATCTCGAAACTTCTTGAACAGGGGGGAAGTGCACTTACCGATAGATCATAGGATGTTTCGACTTGTTACGAAAGGCAATTTCATCGTCCAAAGCATTATCAACACCAAGCCTCTCTAAAGTTCTCATCCCATTAGGTCCAAGAGCAATTGAAGCGCCTATTTCCTTGAGCTCTGCAGCTTTTTCGTATATCTGCACGTCGATAGCGGGGTGGCGCTTAAGCGCGATAGCTGTGGCGAGGCCGGCAATGCCAGCCCCAATAATGGCAATCTGAAGTTTCGAAGCGTCCGTCATGGCCCAGCTTTTATCTATGCCAAGTAATAATTTTATTTCTCATTCTATACCATTTACCCCTTTTCCTTTTTTTTTTCATAAAAAGGCAAGAACAAGGTCATATACAATTTTAAGTCGTCGGGGCCGGTTCGGTATGTAGGTTGATGGGCCGGACGGGCCCGAGATGGCGCAAGACAGAACTCAAATTGCGAACTAATATCTTATCAATCAGTGACTTCAACCCCATCCAAATATCTCGCTATTTCGGGGAAAAGACCGAGAGTGAACCATGCAAAACGGCCCGTACTTCTCATATAGCGGATCTAGGTCGACCATATCGGATGGCGTATACTACAAGAAGACGCATGCCCGGTATTGAATACCGGCAAGGGGGTGTTCGTCATTAATGTGGGGTTTGACGAGTACTACCTGGTCGAACTTAGAGTCTTAGAGTTACGCAAGCCGCTCGCGTCTTATATCTAGGTAAGCTTCTATTGTCCACCGAGATGTTACTGACTTCGTCCCATTGCGGCGTTCAAGACCAGTCTCTCATTCTAGACTTACAGAATGGCATCCAAGGGCGTTGAGCAGGCGTCTTCGACGGAGATTCTTGTCGATGCTCCTAAACTGCCAGATAAGTTCGCCGACGAAAGTTACAAGCTCTTTTCGCAGGTCAAGGTTGAGCCGCCCACTGCGGAGGAAGCAGAACGGATTCGAAAAAAGAGCGTTCGATGGATATTGTCATTCCTCTGCGTGGGGTACCATCTGATGTACGTCGACAAGCAAACGGTAAGAACTTCCTATACCTGTCTCAGTGTCATTAAGAACTTACAATGATTCTGATTATATCTACTTCAGCTCGGAAGTTCATCTATCCTTGGAATTCTGGAAAACGCGCATTTAAATTCAAATCAGTATAACTGGCTGGCTTCAATCTTCTATCTTGGCTATCTTGTAGCAGAATGGCCTCAGAACTGGGCGCTGCAACGTTTCCCAGTTGCAAAATGGCTGGCCGGTAACTTAATTGTCTGGTGAGTTCATCTTCGGTTCATGTTCAGCTAGGCGCTAATGTGAAAAGGGGTTCCATCTTGCTACTCCACATTCCGTGCAATAGCTTCGCCTCCCTATTTGTCGTCCGCTTCTTCCTTGGTCTAGCAGAGGCATGTATTGTCCCTGCATTTCTATTGACGCTTTCAATGTTCTTCACCTACGACGAACAAGCGGTCTTGATGCCCATAATGTGGGCTTCGGGCAATTCTAGTCCCATAACTTCTGGTCTACTGTCATACGGGGTATTGTGGATTGATACTGGCAGCTTTTCGTCTTGGAAATGGTTTATGGGTAAGTTTCCCATAACCGTCCTGTGAAACCTCTAACCTGATATTTCTAGTCATCACTGGAGTTTTGACCATCATCTACGGTGTCTTGGTCTGGGTTTTCTTCCCCGATAACCCAATGTCCGCGCACTTCTTAACCCTAGAGGAGCGAGCAAAGGCCATCCTCCGTATTGCCTCAAATCATTCGGGGATTGAGCAGAAGCGCTTTAAAAGATATCAGCTGATCGAGGCGCTCAGGGATCCCAAAACCTGGCTCTTCTTTCTACACGCCTGGTCGCAAGAAATGGCCAACGGTTTAACAAACCAGTACTCGCTCATCATCAAATCGTTCGGCTTCACCACGTTACAGACTACCTTGTTAGGCTGCATCACCGGGCTCACATCCTTGGTTTCCCTGGGCGCCGCAGCTTTCATCCTGGCAAAGACGCGCAACAGTCGGGCATGGATCTCCGCCGCCGCATACATCCCGCCCATCATCTCAAGCATACTTCTCATCACCCTTCCCTGGAGCAACCGTTGGGGTCTTCTGGCGGCTATCTGGATCCGATCGACCGGTGGAATTCCCTATAGTGTGGTTATGATCTGGGCAGCGAATTGCTCTGCTGGCCATACGAAGAAGACCGCTGTCATCGCCCTGTACCATGTGGGGTACGGCCTGGGCAACATCCTCTCGCCGCAACTATTCCAGGAACAATACAAGCCAAGATATATCGTGACTTGGTGGGTTATCCTCTGGATCGCATGCGTGTTTCCCACATTCATTGTCCTATACCTGCGATATTACCTAGCGAAGGAGAACAAGAGACGAGATGCGTTGGCTCAAAGTGGGGCTATCAGGGAGATAGGGGTTATCGAGCATATAGACGAGAGTGGCGAGCGACGGGAAGAAGTGGTCGACGCGAGACAATTGGATCTGACTGATAGGGAAAACCTTGCGTTGTGAGTTGCCCGGCCCCTACAGGCTAGTTCGACGTATACTAACTCTCATACAGCCGCTATGTTCTCTAATTTTATAGATTTAGGTATTCTTTATTGGCAGCCTATGGGGTCCTTCTAGACGTTGTATATGTCTGTGTATATGTCTGCCATATAAGATATCTATCCGTTCAGATCTCTCCTGTCTCGTGTCATTCAGTTTATGCCTCGGATTTGTCTCTATCCAATGTTACGTGTCCCGTGCAGGAATAAAGTAGGGGTTCCTTTACGGGGAAGAAGGTACTATTGGAGAAGCACGGTAGAGGCCCAAACCCCCGCCAAAACCACAATACAGGACCGGGCTACTTCTTTTCCAAGAGCGCACTATAATCATACGCGGTACAGCGCTGCAAGCCCCATAATCATAGTGAGCTTTAGCGCACCACCTGTCGGACAGTAAGCTGCAATCATTCAATTAAATCGCCAGACCCGACCTCGTGACTTGTGTCTATTGCTATGTAATCTGGCTGCTGTTAATCAACCTATTGCCCGACTTGACAATTCGGTTGCTATTTTGCTAGCTATCAAACTAGCTACTTACCTTTTAGTAAGTCAGCAAGTCAAGATAGCTGTACGCGAAATGTTGATATCGCAATTTAGTTGGTCAGCTCATTACAGGTGTTGACGCCCCTGTAGCTCGCTATAATTATAGTGATCTATAGAGCTATATGCCCTATAATCTAGCACTCCCCTGTCAAAAAACGTAGGTCGCCAAGACTTCTGCCGCATTCCCATTAACTTCAAAAGGTTATTCGTGTCCAATTTTATGAAATCGACTTTATTCTTCTTAAAATCCAATTTAGCTTTGGCGACTTTCATTGAATTACATATGATAATGGCAGTGATCTGTTCCTTGTCATATTGAATGGTAAGTGCCTTTTATGCTGCTGCGTGAAGGCGTCGGTACTTCTGGATTTAAATGTTAAGACAACCTCTTTAAGACAAATTGCGGTGGATAAAATCCCAACATCCGCCAAACTAACAAAACGTTTTAACGACTCATTTTAATTATAGGAATATGTTATAATTATAAAAGATATAACATTATAATTTATTATAAATATAATAACTTTAATATATTAATTGCTAAAATTTTTAATGCTTTATTAAGTTAATAAATTATAAAAATTTTCCTTTATAATATATAAAATATATAACGTATTTTATAATTAACTTATTATTTTAATTAACCCGCTATTTTTTTACTACCTTATAACTTTAATTAATAAAAAAACAACTATAATATATTTAAATTAATTAAAAATTAAATTAATCTTTTTTATTAAATGTTTTTATAACATTTTATACTTTTTTTTATTCTTTTATAATAATTACTTTTTTTACCTTTAATTATATTTATAACTTTAATATTTTCTTTTTACTTTTATAAAACTTAACTTTTTTTATAAATAAAAGATTTTCTTTTATATAAGCGTTTATTTTTTATTTTATAATGCTTATTAAGTAAATGATTTTATTATAATCTCATTTATTATTTTTAATTAATAATTTTTATAAATTAATATATATTTTAAAGTTTTTAATTTTATAAGATAATAATACTTAAGGATTAATTAAGGATAATTTTTAATTATAAAAAAGATTTTAAGGTACTTTTTATTTAAGAGAAAATAAACGCTTAAATTAATAACTTAAAAAATAAATAATTAAATATAAAGAAATCTTTATTCCTATTATATTAATTCTTTTTATACCTTTTATTTTATTACTTTATAATACTTTAAAAGCATAAGAAAACTTTTCTTATTTTATTATATTAATAAAACTATAAATCCTAATAATACTTTATAATACTTTAAGAATATTATAAAATATTTATTCTTTTAAAATATCCTTTTAATAAATCCTTATCTTAAATCTTTTCTTAAGCTATAATATTATTTCCTTTCTTTTAAGATCTTTATCTTAAAGATCTTTAATATTTTAATAATATCCTTTATATTTTAATTAATCCCTTTCCTTTAATTAATCATTATTATATTAAGATATATTATTAAATTTAAATTAAAAACTTCCTTTATTATTTATTATAAATATTTCCTTAAGTATATATTTAAAATAAGATTTAAAATTATACCTTATTCTCATTATTTTAATAAAAACCTTAAGTATAAAATATTAAAGGATAATTATAAATATAAAAAATATTAAAAAGCGAATATTTTTTATAATAGAAAAGAGGTTTTTATTAATAATATTTCTCATATTAATTATAAAAAGCGCTAATTAGAATAAAAGGCAAAATTAAAAGAATAATACCTTTTAAAAATTATAAAGGAATAATAAGAATTTATTACGAGGATCTTTTATTTACATAAGCTTTATAACCTTTTTAATAAAAAAGATCTTAATATAATTTATTATAAATTCTAAAGTATTAAAGAATTAAAACGCGAGAAGGAGAAAATTAAGAATAAGGAAATTACTTAATAACTTATTATTATTATATTAATATCTTTTTCTTCCTTTTTATAAGCTAATTTAAATTTAAATATAAATCCTTCTTTAATTTTAATTAATCTAAGTTTTAATAATAAAACTTATTAAATTCTTTAAGATAATTTTATAAATACTTAATAAATTCTTATATATTATTTTCTAATAGATAATTTTTTTATTTTATAAAATATTATAATTAATTTTTAATTATTCGTGAATTTAATATATATTTAACCTTATATTCTTTTAAATCTTCCTTAAGTTTAATAACTTATTTAATTCTAACATTCTTTAATATTAATTTTAATATAATAATATAAAATACTTAAATTTAAAATCTTATTTTTAATAATATTATAAATTTATAATTAATATTTAATAAAATTTTCTTAATTTTAAAAGATCTTAACTTCTTAAAATCTAACTTTTTATTTAACCTTTTTATATAAATTTATGATATTTTTAACATTAAATATTATTTATTATAAAATAAATAAACTTTATTTCTTTTTTTAAATATTTAATAAAATTTTCTTAATTTTAAAAGATCTTAACTTCTTAAAATCTAACTTTTTATTTAACCTTTTTATAT
>JAMAKT010000016.1:0-164107 GCA_023628415.1 Hypoxylon sp. PDH2405
ATTTAAAATTATTAATAATATTTTAGCTTATTTAATTATTATAATAAATTAAGTTAAAAAGTTAAAGCATTAAATATAATTATAATTTTTATTTTAAAATATTATATATAAGGTATTAATATATATATATATATTAACTTATATATTTATTTATAAAAGTTATAAGAGAAAATAATATTTATAATATTAAAATTATTTTAATTAACCTTTTTAAAAAATATAAATATTAATTAAATACGCCCTTTATTATTAAAGTTATAATTCTTTACAACTTTCATTAAATATATTCCTATAATATTAATATAATATTTCTAATTATATATATAATATATATTTTAATATATTATTTTAATTAACGCTTTGGCGGTTTTGTCGTTATCGTCCGCCGTCCGAACCCCACTTTCCTCTTTCAGCATTGTTCTCAAAACTCCAGCTTTCCAGATCTATCATCGACATACTAGTCTATTGTTTCCCCAGAAATATTTTGCCTCAACGCCATGCTTTGATTCCTTCACCGTCTGCGAGTTTAACAATTAATGATCTGCCAAGCGTACCTTACGTAACCTCGTCGCGGGACGACGACGATCAAGAATCCCAAATCATCATAGGCAGATCCACATCTGCCGAAAGGAGCAACATCGACAGACTAAAACGAACCTAATCGCCCATCAGATCTATATATAGTAGAATCCAATTACTCCAGTTTAGAATCCTCGGGATTCCTAACTATATATGTTTATATCATTACTGGGTAATTTACCTAACCAGTGGAGTATATGATGGGCTTGCCTGTTAAGCAGGCGAGCAACTTGCCATCATAGTCCGCTCAGATGAGAGTATAGGTATATAGTATGTCTGCCGGTCAACTGCAAACTTCCCCTGGTTACCCGTACGATAGCTATGTGAGATAAAATGCATGTTGACGACTTGCGTAATTGCCGCTCCTCTCGAGCCATTATAAACAATATTTAAGGCCATCACGGCGCATGCCAATGTCTAGACATGCAGTCCATCCCACGCGGGTACATTCTAGACTTCGAAAGCGTCTATTAAGTCAGCATTAGCGTTAGCGTTAGATCTACAACCCTCTCATAGCCTCCACCACAACGCAATGCATCCCCGCACAATCCTCCTAGCCTTCCTCAACCTCGCCCTCACCAGTGTCGTTCTCGCACACCCAAACAACAACGGCGGCTCAACCGAGAGTCATACCATCGACCGTCGATGGAAAGGTATAACACCGGGCGAGGCATCCTGGGTCATATGCCTACACATTTGGCGCTTGAACCAAACCCCAGTTCCAGATACCAATGATAGCCGAGCTTTTGATAAGGCGGCGCAGCAGTGCTCAACTCAGTACGGCGACGAGTGGATGGCGTGGAATAAGGTATATGTTGAGCATCAGACGTGGCATAATATCTTTCCGACGGATGACCTGATTGATGAGGTGATGAAGATGTAAGGTATCTATTATGTTATTGGTTGGAAGAAGAAGGGCGGTATAGACGTTGTTTGAGGAATAGGGGTATCTGTACAGCGTCACCTGGTGGTTGAAGTTGGAGCGGACAAGCTTGGCTTTCTCATCAACTTAAGATGCAGCTAGATCTAGTCGATGTCGTGACTTAGCGTTATAAACTTTCAAGTCATAAACACCAATGAAAGTCATCAGAGATTGGGCTTCAGTCTTTATCAAGAGCGAGTTTCTGTGATAATCCAAATACGGCCTTCAGTCATTCGGAGGCCACGATCCTTAAGATTATGTACTAAACTTCGAATAAGATAAAAAATCATTGCCTTCAATTGATTGTTGCAGATATTCTTTACATAGGATCTTAACCGTAAAGAAAGGCCGAATAGACCAAATGCTAGACTGTCTAGCCTCGTCCTATGAGGCAATAACGATGCCACATGATGAAGTAGATCTATTGTCCTGGTTCCTTGTTTACCATGATACATCCGCCAACACAATTTATCGACGCACAATAATACTGACATAACAGGGTATACTCTCCCCTAATTTGCCTTGGATACGCGCCCGCGTCATACCTCAAACACCCAGCACACCCAATTTTCCACGGATGCAAATGTAATACAGATAGCCACGCCAACCCTGCTCATGAAGTATACTCATCCCATTCCTACCATCCCAGCCGGAACTCATGTATCGCGGCGGATAAACACACAACCGCAAAAATTAACAGATGTCCCATCCATGACCGAAACATATCATGAGCTAAGCAAATCCCTAACACTCAAACACCTTCCGGAACCAGCACTCCCAGCACTCATCGTCCCCCTACGATCTACATTAAGCATCAGCAGCGCCGCCGAAGCCTCCTGATCCATCTCCTGCTGCGGTCTCAAAGCCGGACTCGTAAGCGCCGAATGCGACGCGGACGCGGGCCCCACATGTGGCGGGTACCCCTGGGGGCCGAAGGCGGGCGAGGTATTAGACGGAGCGCTATAACTATAGTGGCGGTACTCTGTCGATGCGGAGGAGTAGGACTGTTGTCTTGTCCTCGCGTCCTGCGCCATTAACGCCGGCGAGATGGATGACTGGTTGGAACGAGCGGGTGTCTCTGCGTAGGCGGGCGAGGGGGCTTCTGAGTTCGTCATCTCGACATCTTCTCGCCCTTCGTCTTCCTCCTCCTCGTCCTCCTTATCTTCCGCATCGTATGCCTCGCGATCGTTAGACGGAGGGAGTCTGAATTGGGACGGTGCCGGCGTGGTAGACTGGTCGTCGCGCTGCTCCTTCAATTTGGTGATGCAGTCCTCGAGGTACCGCACGTACTCGATAGAAGCCTGCAGGATCGCACATCAGCATGGGTGGGGGAATCAATGCGATGGAGGGACCAGTTCAGTTCCTAAACGCACCTGAAGAATAGCGAGCTTGTGCATCTCGCCCGTGCACGCGGGAATCAAGCCCTTGAGCACCGCAAACTCTTCGTTCATTTTTGACCTCCGACGCCGCTCGATCAGACTATGCGCCGTCTTCCTCGCGATCTTTCTCCCCGCGGCGCTGGTCGCGGACGGTTGTTTCTTCTTGGACGCTGCGCCGCCGGCGTTCTTAGCGGCGGTCGAAGAGGCCGCTTTATCTGGTGCGGCTTGTTCGGCCGGCTCGTCCTGGGGGCGCGGTTTCATCTGAATGATCCTGCGGGATCTCGTGGGCGGGGGAGGTAAGGCAAACGTCTCCTTCTGTGCGGCGGACGAGCGTCTCCTCGACTTGACTGTCTCGCTCGGCTGGACTGGGTAGATGGTCTTGGTTGATGGAGACACGGGCGACGTCTTAGACGCGGAGCTCGGAGGTTGAGGTTTGGCATTGGCTCCTATGGCCGATGGAGGCAGCTCGAAGGACATCTGCAGCGTGGATATCTGATGCGAGTGGTCCTGGCCCTTGATCTCGGTGGAAGATGCTGGTGTTGGCGGCATCTTTAGACGTGTCATTTTGAACAATGATCTGTTTGGTCGCTTCCCGTGGTCACACGACAAGTTGGACCGGTACAGTGTTATCTCAGATGCAGATTCCAATAGACGGCCGAAGTGAAAGTAGTTGCAGCTCCGAATATTTCAACTTTCAAGCTCCGATTAAGACTCGGATTCGATGTGGAAAGTCCGGTGTCGCCGCAAGTAACGACCGAGCAGACTCGTGGCAAATAGGCGTAAAATGACGGCTAGGACCGTATACTATGAGAATGAGACAATCCCATTCACGTATCCATGGATAGAAGTATCAGGACAAGAGTCATGTAAGCTACGACCTCTGGGCTTTAGAACCTCACTTCCGATGATAAAAAGATGACTCCGGGAGGGGTCAAGCTCGAAAGATGTGTGTCGGACATGATAAAAAGTGTCAATGTCGACGAAGCATTGAATGAAAGGTATCGAGTCGAGGCACGCGATCAATTTGAGCTCTTGTATTGGCTGAAGTCTATGAGCAGCCAATCAGCGACGAGAATGCGACAACGTGCTGCGGTGGATTGGCTTGCCCAGCCCATCCCAAATGTGCAACATCTGAGTCTCGGCTCTTGCAACCGTCCTGATCCCGGGGCGTGTTTTGAAATTGAGAGGCTTTTACCGGTTTCTGTATGGACGGCAGTCCGGCAGGTCTTCTCCCTGTGCTCAACGAAGCCATTGATTGGCCCATATTCCAATTTGATCCGAGAAACAACACATGCGCCTCTCAATCTTTAGACCCCTGCCGCAGTGCGAGTCTAGGCACGTGCTGGGCAATTTCAAGAATATACAACATCTCCAATGACATTATGGATCTAGTAACCTCTGGTATAAAACGAATCGAGTTGTCTTAGCGATCTCAAGCGAAATCGAAGTTATTTAGGTGGAAAATATTGGAGAGGGGATGCGGCACTTAATATGTCGCATGGCGTATTATGTAATCACCACTCAGACCATTGCAGATCTGACATGTTCATGTCATCATGTGTAGAATGATTAACAGAATGCATCTCAGATTCCGTTAATGAATTTCGAATTGGGAAATCTGATGCTACAACAGCAATATACCAAAGGAACATCTGAATAGGGAGTTTACGCTTCTAATAAGGGGTAATTAATGTATTACCAATTATAACCATTGCTCTTTCATCGAGTAATCCGGGCTTCCCGACTATTTCCTGCTCTCACGAGGTACTTGGCAACTTCAGCTAAAAAGAAATTTATGTCATGAGCCTCAGCTTACCCAACAGGATCACCTCGTAAGTACCAGATCAACTTTCCAACTCCGTTCAATAGGTAGCTGATATACTCGTAAACCTCCGAGAAACTTGCAATTGGATCCACCGGACCCTTATTTGGGAAGCTAAGCTAAATCTCTGGTGTGACCGTTCCCGATGGACTACATGTATTTCTGAGAGCAGATGACGCCAAGGCAGTAAAAGAACATGCGCCAAACGTTTTAGTCAAGGTCTCTCCAATCTAGTTTATTAATATCTCTCCTCTGCAGCTAGAATCGCCCTTTACACAGGATTCTACTCATGGAAGGAGGTAAAGATAGGATGCCTCGAAGCACTCTCAGCAAGCCCGGGAAACAATGAACCTCGACCATTAATTATCTGGCTCAACCCAGAATCGACTCAATGGTCGAACAGCGGATATATAGATGGCTAATAAAAAGGTACCATTATCTATCGATAAGAGGAGGAAATATGGTGCAAAAATAGAACCTTGCGGTGGGTGCGGATTGAACGCACGACTTTCAGATTTCATGAATGAAGTTGGAACTTCAGTCTGACACTCTCCCAACTGAGTTACCCCCGCCTGGATGATCCGGATCGGATGAAAGATGCCATCGTTAAAATTACATTAATCTATTTGTTCGCGATGGTCTCTGGATTGTGGGTTGCGGCTCTGCGATCCGCTCTTTAGGGCTATACTAGCGGACCCACGGTAGAAGGTCGGATGCTTGGAATGTTGCGGGCCTCGTCACTTTAGGCATAGTAGGTCTAAATAAAAGCGAATGTTACACTCTCTGGAAGCAGGTATTTACACTTAAAAGTGTGAATATGTGTCGTAACATTAACAGCTTGTAATCTTGCGATATCTAGAAAACGTGTATGAAAGGTACTTTAGTTGACCAACGAAAAATACGACTATAAAATCGCGACTTATTAACCTCGTGGGCTTCAGCTAAAGCGCCATCTACGTAATCATCTCAGCGACCATTATGCGATGCAGAGCGAAAGGATTCAGTGTGGCACAACCTCCCCCAGCGCCATGGAACTTTCCAATGATCCTGGACTCAGGCATCCCCGCCTCAACTCTATCAGGTAGGTACATAATCCATGGAACTACCAGGGGTCGTTATTCGGATTGCAACTAACATTACGAGTTCAGCCGTCATCCCGTCCGACTTAACTTTCAAGAGGCATAATATCCGAAATGCAACCTCTTACTTCAAGTCATCTCTACCTCATAGCTGCCAAGTGTGACGGGATGCTTACCCAAAGGGCCCAAAAGGGACTATTTCATAGCTTCTGCAGGTGAGCATTAAGTGAGGACGAGGATCAGCTTTCAGCTGGCCTAGCTGATTCGCAATGGACATGTTGATTGGCGAACGGCACGGTATAATCGCGTGCGACAAGGAATACTAGAAGAAGTGGCTCAAGGTTCGTTTCTGGATTTGGTTAGGAGCCGACCTCCAAGGATTCCCACGAGGAGACTACTGTACAGGGGTCGAGACGGGATTGCGACGTCCGAAGAGCTGCTTATCTCGATTAAATAGCCTTACTCCAAGACTCTCTGCTGTGAATCACAGATGAGCAGTATATTTCGGGGGAAACAACCCTCACCAAGACATTGACGCTGTCAGAAGACGAGATCTTTGCCATTGTCAAAGAAGCATGCGATCACCTTCCCTTTTCGGCGTGCTCCTCCTATGCGGTGGCGCGATCGCGACCCCGAGCTATCCGCTTGTCGTTGACACAGAGAAGAACGTCAAATATCAGGGGCTTAGTCGTAATGGGATCGAGGTCTTTCTAAACATTCCGTACGGACAGGACACGGGCGGCGCGAACCGGTTTAAACCGCCGAGAGCCGCTGCACCGAAGCCGGGAACCACCATTGTCGCACAGTCGTACGGCCCGGCCTGCCCGCAGGCTCTGGGAGAAGGGTTTCCTCCGCTGACATTATCCAATGTGACGAAGATCTCGGAAGATTGTCTGAACCTGAACGTGGCGCGTCCGAGTAATCTGTCCGCGACGGCCCGGCTCCCCGTCGTAGTCTATATCCATGGCGGCAGCTTCTGGTCCGGTCAGAACAGTGAGTTGTCCACGGCACCAGACGGCATGATTCTCGAATCCGTCGCGAACGGGCTTCCGGTCATACACGTGGGCATGAACTATCGACTCGGGTGTAAGTGACAAAAGTCCCTTCTCATCAAGCCAAGCATAACCCTTGTTAACAAATACCCTCCGGATAGTCTTCGGATTTGCGCAATCCAATGCTCTCGAATCAGAAGGCTCTGAGAACGCCGGCCTCAGGGATCAGCGCCTAGCCATCGAGTGGGTCCGCGATAACATCGCTTACTTCGGCGGCGACCCCTCAAAGATCACCATCTTCGGGCAGTCGTCCGGCGGCCTCGCCGTCGGCATCCAGATCATGGCATACGGCGGAAGCAAACCCGTCCCCTTCCAACAAGGCATATGCGAGAGCCAAGCCCTCGAACCCGGGATCACGGGCACCTTCACCATCGACGCCTTCCAGCTCGTCGTCGACTACGTTGGCTGCAACACAAGCCCGCTGCACTCCGCAGAGACGATCGCGTGTCTGCGAGACTTGGACATGGATACCCTTGAAAGCGCCGCGGAAGCGACTTACCAGTCCGACATCGCGCACAACATCGGGGATATCTGGCTCCCCGTCGTCGACGGCGACTTCATACCGGCGCCGCCCTCGCAGCTCATCGCGGAGCGCAGGTTCGCCAATGTAACGACGATGATGGGGTGGTGCGAGGACGACGTGACCTTCTTCACGGACACCAGCATCGCAACCCCGCAGGACACGCGCTCCTTCGTGGCATCGTACCTACCAGGTCTCAGCAGCGCGCACATCGACACCCTCCTCTCCCTCTACCCATCAACCGAGTTCACCGCCAACGAGGCCGCCAAGCTATCAGCCGAGTTCTACCGCTCCGCGCGCATCTTCCGGGACGTGCTCATGGTATGCGAGCCGGTGTACTACGGCGCCGCGCTCGCGGCCGCGGGGAACAGCGTCTACCTGTACGACTGGAACCAGACGATCCTGGACCCGCTGCTGGCAGCCATGTACGGACAGTCCGGGCTCGGCGTGATCCACACCTCCGAGTTCGCGTACATCTTCGGCAACCTGAGCCACTACGACCTCTCCCCGACCTACCCCTTCAACCCATCGCCCGAGGACTACGACCTCGTGAAGCGCGGCTCCCGCTCCTGGTCCACGTTTGCGAGCCTGGGGACGCCGGGGCAGCAGGGCCGCGACACGTTTACGGGGTTTGCGGCGTCTTTTGCCGTTGGGACCCAAGATGACGGTGATGATGAGACGTATTCTGTGTTTGTTGCGGGCGGCCCGGATGAGGGATTGTCTTATGTTGAGGGGCCGGGAGCCAAGACCGTGGTAGCGGCGCAGAGGCTGAAGGAGCGGTGCGCATTTATTAACTCGGATGAGGTTATCAAGGAGCTCAAGTTTTAGTTATGATGTCTTTCTTTTATTGAATACACGCTGTAATCTAGGTAGTTATGATTATGAGAGTAGAGTAGAGTAGAGTAGGGGTGTTCGTTTCTTGTCAATAACTTTATAATATAATATGATGAGACTCAGCTCAATGGCTATTGCCGTGAGATGAGATCAATAGAAGGAGGGTCCCCGAAGAAGTCATATGTTGGTGGCTGAGTTAATATATATCCCATTCCTGTAGGACTAAGGTCGTAGATCCTGGATCCCGGGTCGGTAACGCAAGGAAGGGAGGAAGTTTGACCGCTATTTCTACTGAGTCTTCACCTATTTATAAAATAGGTACCTCCCTATGCATGCATCCGTGAAGTCCTAGATTCCCTCAGCCAATAATGTGACACTATGAAGGTTTCTCGCATGGTCGATAGCTCATCTCAAAATTGCTATTTCGGGCAACATTCTGCGATCGTTCCATTAACTCATCCGTGCACTTTGCTATCATGAGCGCCTTATATGGCCACGATTCTAAGGCTAGAAGGAAGTTAAAAAAAAATCTATTAGGCGTTATATACCATACCGCTGTCTATGCTCCTTTCCGGTATGCGATGCTTGGAAGTGCTACTTGTAGTCTAAACGCCTTTTATGCATTCATATGGCCTCATTAACTGTCATTACTCATGACTGCCCGTTTGCATGTCCTCAACTCTCCTCAGTGTATGTCCTTCTAGACTCCGACTAGATGCTAATGCGTCGACTTCCCACACCAACATCCTTACCCAAGCTCGTCTAAGTCGTCGTCGTCCCAGCCGAGACGCTCATAAATCGACATCTTCCTCCCGGGCTCCTTCCCATCCCCAGTCGTGGATTTGTTAGCATTAGCAGTAGTTGTGTCGAGAATCCTTCGTTTAGTAGGTGTGGCCGCTACTAGGCCTTCCAACGGAAAGGGCACAGGGCGAGGTTTAGGAGGCGTTTCGGTCAGTTCATCCATTTCGATTCCACTGTCGCGGAAAGACATCGAGGATGATTTTCGAAGCATAATAGGCGAGGACGCAAGAATGGCATCATCATCAACTTCGGGAACAGACAAAAAGCTTTGTTTGTGGTTCAAGGATTTGGCTGGTGTCGCCTCAACCCCGCCTGTCGATGCTCCCGAACGTGGAACATTTCGACATTCATCAAGCGTAAAGGCAGTCTCATGACTACGTTTCCTCGGTGCCGAGGAAGGAATTAAAGAAGAGGAAGGTATAGTGCCTGATCTGTTGGATTCTACACTTCGGGAATGAGCTGGCTGGTTTCCAACGCCCGTACTAAATACGTCCGTGAAACGTTTTCCAACGGGGGTCGCCTTTACTATATCGGGGGCACGGGGGTGCTGTGTCGGCTTCCGCGACTCTGTAGATTAATTAGCATCAAAACGAAATCCAATTTCAACGTGGAGCCGAAAAAAATCCCAACTTACTCTTTAGCTGAGAGAGACTGGTATTAGCTCGTCTCTCGGCTGTCTCAACTATATCCTTGCCGACAACATCTCTGTTAGGACGCCTAAGTAACGAGATTGCGTCCTTCAGTTGTGCTTTAAGTAAAGCATCCTTCTTCGCTTTATCTTCCTCCGATCTTCGCTTGGTAGGCGCTGGTACTGTAGGATGTGATGATTTTCTTTGAGATGTAGCAGACTCCGCTCTAGGAATGCTAGCCATAGATAACGGCTCGCTGTTCTCCCGCTTCAACATAGTAGTCGAAGCAGATCTCATCAACGCTATTACTCCGCTTGGGCCCCGCGACATGCTTCGGCGATGCTTTGAAGTTTCCTCGGAAAGAGCACTTTCAAGTGAACCAGTTGGCTTGGGTGGCGCAGAGCGTTTTCCCGCTGAGCCAGGCCTTGACTTCGGTTTCGCCGCAGGCGGCGGCTTTTCCGGCTTCTTCAGTTTAGGTTTGGGCGGCGGCATCATAAGCGGCCCGCCAAACTTACGACTGAGATGGTCGGCCTTTTCTGGTAATCTCGCAGAGAAGCTTTGACAGCGTTAGTAATCGGTCTCATTCGATCATGGGTCAAAACAATCTTACAATGGCACAATGACGTCAACGCAGAAGTCTTTCAGAGGGTCCGAGGTGGCCCGGGGTGACTCTTGTGTGTCTCCGTCGTTACTTGTCAGGTTACCAGCCGGTAACCTGACCTCGTCCATGGCAGTGGACTGCCATATGCATAGTCGATCCGCATGGATATCGACAAGGAGAGGTAGGCTATTACGTATTCGACTACGTTTCTTCGCCGGGCCATCTTTAGGCACATCCGCGGCGGCCTCCTGGAGACCAGGTAAGCCGGGCAATTGTACGTCTTTACCATCCCGGGGTGTTAACAATGGTTCCAACGCAAGAATCTCGAGAATGATAATCATCTGCAACTGAGTCTCCCTCGATCGTAACCAGGCTATTTGAAGCTTGGTTTCGTGCGGCTCGGTCGTCGTCATCGCCTCATCTTCCTTAAATTGAGGCATGCGGGCACTCCACCACTTCTTAACGCGGTCGCATTCCGTCGGGTACAAGCCATCTTTGCCAATCTTCATCTTCTTGGATTTCCGCTTTTTCTTAGCGTTACTTTCTTCGGCGTCCGAGTCTTGGAATATAGGCTTCATTTTAGAGATTATACTTGGAATCGTCTCTCGATATTTCTTGTCAAACTGTGCTGTCGTCATGACAAGGCTCGTTAAGAAGTCTACTAGATCATTCATATCCAGATTCGCGTCGCAATCCAAATGGAAAGCAGCACGCGCCCGAGATAGAGGACCTTTCGCAAAATATGCCAGAGAACCCTTAAAAATGTTAGACAAATAGGACGGCGATGTGCAGTTAGAGAGCCTACCATTGAATTATAAAGGGATTCAAAATATTGGTTCCGAATATTATCAAAGATGCCTTCCGCTGTTGGAGTAGCAAGTAGATCGTCCATCTCAGAAGCTTTTACTGCTTGGTCCCGAACCTGGGTATCCGGTGTCTCAGTCGATGGCGCATCGTGAGAGATATGCGAAACACTGGGTTGCGACTCAGAATTATCATTGGCCGGAGTGGATGGTCGGGTTAACGAATCTGCTTGTGGGATACTTTGGGATGCCGTTGACGTAGCGCGAGACCTCCCAGGCTTCTTCACTAGCGATTGTATGGCTTCAATTGCAAGCCTCCTCTTTTTAGTTTCGTGGTGCAAGTGAGGCGTCGTTATCGGATGTGATGTGTCTGCGCCTATCGAGGGATTGGTCCGTTTCTCGATGAACTGGGGCAAAGACACTGTCGCTTGCCGCTCAAGCTCTTGGAGGTCCACCCAAGAACCAAAGTGACAGAGGGTATATAATCCACTCGTCTGCCGTTCCAGCACATAGATAGTCTTGTCGGATTCTAATCGAGCAATGACAACCACGGGATGAGATCCTAAACGACCCTCAAGCTCCAGAATCTTAATATTGGACTCGAAAAATCGGGAGGATTCAAAGCTTCCATATGGCAAGGAGAGGTCGAGGAAGGAAAGCTGAAGATGCTCTCTGGGAAGAAGCATTAGAGGCTGAAGACTTCGCGGCTTGATGGATAGGTTAGGAGGATGTGGCTAGTTTTACTTTAGCAGCGAAACGGAATGGTGAGTTAGATCGAATCGGCCTACCTTGATAACAATGGAAGATTTGAGGAGTTCTCGCAGAGCTTCGACATCTTGTCTATGCTTCTGGCTTGAGAACCCATCGAAGCCATCAGTGCCATGGCCAAACTTCTTCCGTTCTTCACGTGAAGGAGGTCGAGCAGCCATACTGGTCCTCACGCGCACCGCGTTCGACGGAAAGACGTCGGGAGACATACGAAATCCCTAAGTCAAGTTCCATTTATTAGTACACATGAGAAGAAATAAAAATAAATGCCGTTAATACGAATTCCGTTGTGAATTGGTCTATAATGTAGCGCACCAAATGATCGCACCTTGTATTGGGAAGGGATTCAACGTTGGTAACTGATATGCGCTGAAAGAAAGCGCACGGGCCAAAACGGCCAGGATTGTACATATGACTTTCACGCGTCAAGCAGTCACGTCTTTTGCGCGATGAGGGGTATAGACACTGGCTGGCATGCACGTTTTAGCGGGTACAGTGTTACATAGCTGTTACTGACTGGAGCATTCACCTAACCCCACGCTACATCATGTAAGTAACCAGGTACATATTATGGGCTCCATATGAACACCGCCACATTATCACAAGCCACATACCAATATAGGGTCCTTGCTAATACGCGTATGGCATATTCTTTCGATCGGCGATCGAGGAGCTTGATTGGGCTAGGTAGTTGCCACATATGGAATGCACTAGCCATCTATTGCAGGGCTTGGCTTTCCAATTTCAACCAGATTGCGTTTGATGGATGCAGTTCAACTGAATCCTTTCAATCTGAGCGCACCTGCATTGTCACATTTCGAATATGTGTGTACATCTTACACCTCTAACGTTGTTTACGCTTTGCAGCTTGAACTCTTCAGCCAGTCAGATATATGTATTTTAAGCCGGAGAACTTATCCCGTATCGTATAGCAGCGATCCTTGTGGCGATGTGCTTCACACCTTGAGAAACTTCCAAGTTTATGCTACACGAATTGCGAGTGAGCAAATAATGAATTTACAGGTCACATTTGCGTTGTTGTAGACAAAGCGTCTCCTGAACGTTTTACTGTAATACAGCAGCGGAGCTCTAGCTCCAAACCCACTTAACAGGCCTAAGGTTCAGTTGCCTAATCATCTTCCGCACCTCCAGCCGTCACCTCCTTCATTTGCCGCCCGACCAATCATCGAGAATCCTCTGTGCTACATCCCTTGTAGCTTCGACAGTGGGAAAGTCGCTTATGCACGTTCTCTGAATCGGCAGACTTGTTATAAGCCGGGAATTATTACCTATTACCTAGGTACCCTGGCTTCTGACCACCTACAACATACAACCATACATATTTACGTGGAGATCATCGTCACCTTCCAGCGACTGGATTCATTTCAATCGTTATCTCCTACTACAAGCTCAATCTACAAATCTACAATTGAGTTTGAAAATATCTGTGCCTCATACTCGATGTGTTACAGTTATTGTAAAATAAGCTCCATCTATAAAAATTAGCTCCCATCACTTCACCGAATTGGTCAATTTAGTCGTATCAGCTAAAAAGTGCCCGACTGAGTGGAAACCTGGAGAGCCCGAGTCAATAATCTTGTCCACTTTCGTCCACTTTGCAAGCCCAAGGGCTTTTCCTCATGGATGACCCCGGTCCGGTTTATCGTGAGTAGCTAATTTGCTTGGCAACTTTGCTTTGACAGCGACCAAAGAGCCCCGGCCCTATCGTCGCTCAATGCCTATCTGTCTCGTCCATTCCTGAAACCTTAAACTTGGTTGATTTGAAGGGCAAATTCTCCCGGATGACCAACTGACCAACTTCTGTACCTCTGGATCCGGCTCCAGCGAGTTACGTCGTCAATTCTCGACAATGTCCGCCGAAACATCGCCACGCGCCGTTCGATTCTCCCAGAGCGAAGTTGAGCTAGCTCAAGATGCCGCCAGACACCCGCGACCCATTGCTATCTCCACCGACTCTGACGGCTCAGGATCATCCGAAGACTACACTCCCGATCCTCACGAGCTCGAGCGCCAGGATGGATTAGGGTCTCTTCCTCCCTACGGTGACGGCAATCTCTCGGGCTCCATGGCATCGCTCGCGCCGAATTCAGTTGCCAATAATGCTGGGAGACAGCGAGGTTCTGCTGGCGAAACTAATTCCAATAATGTTACCAATGGTATTAGGGGCCAGCAGCAACAGAGACCCCACGTTACGAGAACTCCATCGAGCACCTACGCTCCGCAAAGGGGCCCTCCTCCCCAGCAGCCGTCCTTCATATCTACGTCCACTCGATCAGGATCCCGTCGGCGAGATCCTGCCGATAAGTTTCGCGACCAAGAACCCGCCTATCTACGCATGATGCGCCAAGATCGACCTACCAACGGATACTTTGATCCTTATACACCTAGCGTAGACTTCTCCGATGAAGAGTCCGAGGGTGAGACCCCTTCCTCGGAAGGCCCCTTCGACGATCGTAACGATGAGACTATAATGTTTCAGAATCTAATCGACGATACACAACCTACCGAAGAGGATATCAAAGATCCAGTAAACCGCGAGCGGTTAGAGTGGCACGGTATGCTAGCAGCAGTCTTGACCGGTGATGTTGTGAAACAAGAGAAGAAACGACTTATCGGTACATCCGAAATGCAAGGTGGAAAGCAAGCTTACAAGGCCGAATTGTGGCTTGGGATCAGGTCAAAATTGACTGGTCGGTCTCTCGCTGTCCAACGGAGGGTAGTCGAGGAAGCACGGGGAAACCTAGATCGGATCATTGATGAGATCACTCGATTCGAAGTACAAGGTGAGACCGCAGCGGGTAAACCCGCTATTGAGCAGGTTAGAGATATTGTCAAGAAGATCGAAAAATGTGAGAGTCTATATCCTTCGTGGCAATCGTTGGCAGATGCGCACCCGCAAGTCAACTCGCAGCAATTCCAAGAAGCTTACAACGCCGTCATGTCTTGGTACAATACCAATGAAATGATCAATACCGAGCTATCAATCCTTAAGAAGTGGGTTGGCAATGATGATCTGGACTTTCAAAGGACGAAGCAGAGGTCACCAAGCACCAATGGTTTAAGCGACGAAACCTCCTTCCTAGACCGTCTTTTGAAGGAAGATGGGTTAAGATCACTACACGAAGATGACGAAGCCGCAACGCTAGAGCATGCGTTGAAGACCAAGTCGCTTATTCGAAGGAGCATGCTTACACCAATTTCGACCACGATCGCCAAGGCCAAGGAAACCCTCATTATGAATTCACAGGCTTTCCATAAGCGACATCTCCCTCCATATATCGAAGAGCTACTTACCCTTATTAGTTTCCCATCGCGGCTGATCGAAGAAATCATCAAAGTCAGAGTAGCGTATGCTAGGAAGATGAAAGAGACTACTCAGCAGACACCCATCCTCCAGGACCAGATGATCTCCCAATTTGAAATCTTACTAAAGCTTGCAATCCGGATCAAGCAGGAGAATCTTACTGTTTCTCAGCCTCAGCCAGGATGGAACCTCCCTCCTTGTATCGATGAGTCGTTTGATCAGGTTGTGCTTGACGCCCTGAAGTATTACTTCAAGATGTTGAATTGGAAACTTAGTAGAAACAAAAACACCTTCAAAGAGGCCGAGGTCTTGTTCCAAGAATGGGATTTCGCCAATGAGATTGGCCGACATCTCGTTGGGGGTGATATCGAAGTTGCCGAACAATTTAGCAACCTCACATATAAAGCTCTTAACCGCCTGAGCCAAACGTTTGAGCGCGAACTTCAGAGGAAACCCAAGGAGAGCGCCGACGATATGAGCAAGAGATACATGCAGATGCTGGATTCTGTACGAGTTAGGCAGAGGATGCTCCAGCGATTCTCCAGGATGTTGAGTGAGCATTACGAGAATGCGTCAGATATGAGTATCGCTCTCGGTGCTGAAGGCCTTAGGACCATATATGAGCGACTTTCAGTCACCGGGCACTTTCTAGTCGATGAATTCGAAGGCATCCAAATCATAGCATCGCCGGCCCTTATAGGGCGTGACGATGAGGTGCAGTCGATACTGCGGACATGCTTCCACGAACAGATCTCTGAGGACCCCACGGACCCATATATACTAATACTTCGCCCGGAAGCTCCCTTGCACTGGTTTGGCAATCGGCGTACTCAGCCACTCAATATCGAGTCAACCGATCTCAAACTAGGTCAAATGCGTCTCATTGCAGATGGGTCTCAGAATCGATTAGCAAATGCGAGGAAGCTCTTCCTCGAAACGATCGACATGCATCTCGATCTTGTTGTAGAAGCACGGTCGAATCTACACAAAGTGAACACTAGACTATTCGAAATCCGAAAGGTTGGCTTCAAGCTGTCCAACACATTCATGGACAGTGTTGAGATTATCCGAAAGCAAACCAAAGGATTAGATTGTCAAGACCTTATTCAGACATGCTTTGTGTTCGCAACGGAGTTCGGCCAGCGATCACTCCTATACATGGACAGCAACCGGCGGCAAATGAACAACATGAAACTCACTAAGCTCAGCCTCGACTGGGTAAGCTTCATTTGCGACGACTGCAAGGTTACTGATCGCAAATCTTTCCGTTGGGCTGTGCCCGCTTTGGAGTTTGCAATGGGCATGACAAGAGGTCGGCACATCTTAGGACTCGGCGATGATGAGTACGTGAAATTAAAGGCTAAGGTATCTGGATGCATGTCACTTCTCATCTCACACTTCGATATACTAGGAGCCAAGTCCAACCAAGCAGCACAATTGGAGCGAGAGCGAATCGAAGCTCTTGTTGGGCAGTTCAAGAGATTTGACAAGAACAGAATGCTTGATGATGAGGAGGCTATTAAATATGTACAGGAACAACGATTGTCCCGCCTTGCTGACATCGACGAGATACAGAGGCGTATCATTGAAGAGAGACAAGGACTCGGGCGAGTATTGGAGGTTTCCAACGAGGTTGACCGATCATTGGCATACTTGTCTTCATCTGCCACCAACGTAACCATGAGATGGCAACAGGGCCATTTCGTTGGTGGTGGCACATTTGGCAATGTGTACGCTGCCATGAACTTGGATACCGGTCATCTCATGGCAGTCAAAGAGATCAGACTACAAGATCCTAAGTTGATTCCTCAGATTGCAACACAAATCAAGGACGAGATGGGTGTCCTGGAGGTGCTCGATCACCCCAATGTCGTGTCTTATTATGGCATCGAAGTCCATCGTGATAGGGTTTACATCTTCATGGAATTCTGTTCAGGTGGTTCACTAGCTGGTCTATTGGAACACGGTCGCATCGAGGATGAGCAAGTTGTCATGGTTTACGCGCTACAGCTTCTCGAGGGTCTAGCCTACCTACACGAGAGCGGCATTGCTCATCGCGATATCAAACCAGAGAGTAAGTTTCCCGTTTCACCATTAAAACAGTATCATACTAAGATTAACTAGACATTTTGCTCGACCATAACGGTGTCATCAAGTATGTCGACTTTGGTGCTGCCAAGGTAATTGCACGCCAAGGACGCACTCTAGTACATGGGCTCGCCGCTACAAAGCCTAATAAGTCTATGACCGGCACGCCTATGTATATGTCACCCGAGGTGATTAAGGGTGAGAATCCAGGACGTGCTGGTGCAGTAGATGTCTGGTCTCTGGGGTGCGTAATCCTCGAAATGGTTACCGGCCGTCGACCTTGGTCCAACCTCGACAATGAGTGGGCAATCATGTACAACATTGCTCAAGGCAATCCTCCTCAACTGCCGAGTACAGATCAGTTAAGCCCACAAGGTATTGACTTCTTGAACAAGTGCTTCGTCAGGGACCCTAAGAAGAGAGCGAGCGCTTTTGAGCTCCTCCAGCACGAATGGATCATGTGCATTCGCAATCAGGTCGTCGAACCGCCGACTCCAAGCGACACTAGCAGCAGCTCGACGCAGAGCACGCCACATTCTTTCTCGATGGGAAGCAAGGGAAGTATGAGTGGGGACGGCTTTTATTAGGGATACTGGCCTCCTGAAGATTTGCCTTCTGTTCTCGTTGCTGAAACAAAAGAGGACGAGCTCTCGTCTTCCAGCGAGCCAACCACATCACTGCCAGTCGACGATACCACGGTCGCGTTTCCATGCATGGTACAGCGAGCATCCAGCACGAGTAGTAGGTCACCTCCCACCAATATGCAGGCTGCGCAAGAGTCCGCTAGGAGAGCACAGCGCAGAGAGTCTATCACGCGGGCGCGGGCTACGTCTGAATCTGCCGTGCCCGCCGGCCTGCGATACGATATGCTAGATCTAGATGCAGAATTCGGCCCGAGTTCCTCCAATAGCGGGCCTTGACGGTTTTATCACGAAAATGACGGGAGACGACTATGAGACGCGGAAGGGAAGATTGGGAGAGGGAAGGGATACGCGGAAATTTCACTACCGACTACTTTACTACTTCTAGGTACTTACTTACTTACTCTGTGGGGGTGTATATACGACCATGACAGCGAGAGACTATGTTTGAGGATTCCATTGTACTACGACTTGACATTCATACGTCCGGCTGCATGAGCGACGGAGTCAAGAGTTGTTTTTTTGTTGTTTCTTTTTTTGTTTTTTTTTTTTTTCTCGTTTATATTTTCGCTTCTGCATATATGAGGCGTTTATAGCTGCACATACGATAGGGAGTTCGGGATGCCAAGGGGAGAGGGAGAGGGAGAGGGAGAGGGAGAGGGAGAGGGAGAAGGGGAAGGGGAAGGGGTCACGTCTAGTCTTAGCTTATTGGAACCGGTTGCAAACTGGCCAACTTGCCACCGTACTCTGTACTCTACTACTTACGAGCAATACAAGCAAGCACTTATCGTGGGCGGGAAGGGACTCGTGGGCACTTTAGGTCAGGCTATAGGTATGTAGTCGTTTCGGAGCTGAAGCTGAAAGTTGTACGTATATACACACTACTAACCATTATACCCTTGTAAAAACATTGAACGCCTCGTGCAAATAACTCGTGTGCCGTGTGAAAACTAATCGACGCTATTGCGATATCTTGCCGCACTTGCCCACTACCACCACCACCACTACCACTTTCTTGCTGTATGGATGTATCTTAGTATATGTAGGCTAGGAGGTAGGTTAGATAGGTAAGTAGTTTGCCGTCCCGAGCTGAACTGATATGCTCCACCCTTTCATCTCATACGACAGTTCCCCCCGGAGACCAGTCCGGCGTTAAGGGCGCCGCGCGACTCGCACGGAGTCCGGAGTAAATAGGTACCTTGGATACAGCTCGTCACGCCCACGCCCACGCCCGACTAGACGGGTCGCGGGGTCGAACGCCATGGGGGAAAAAGCAATACGCGTAAGCATAAGCGTATGTAAGCGGTGCGCGGTGGGAAACGGGATAAAACCGGATTCCGTGGAGAGATGTATTGGATGTTAGGTAGGGTAGGTAGTGTGTCTGTGTGTCTGTGCAAGGGTCGAGCCCAAGGTTGTCATTTGTCATTTTTTTTATTTGCAGTGGTCATCGGGGACGGTTTCTGTAGCGCGGGATGGAATGGGGGGGAGGGAGATGTATTGATGTCGGTGTCGAAATGCTGCTGCGTCTAGGGGGATAGAGAATCTATCGAATCTGGGGTGCTGACTGCATACATGTATGTAAATACTTACATGCATGCATACAAACGTTTATACAGAGGCAGGTAAGCAGGTAATCAAAAACGAAGTGATTATCAGCTAGCCTCTACAATAGAAGCAAGTCTAGGCGGATAATGAATTTCTTCTGTGGCTTGCCTCCCCTTATCTCGACACGAAAGATACAAAGAAGGCTACCGACCATCTCCGCGGGCATCTATAACGCTTGACTAACTCATACCACATGTGGAGGTGTACATGCTGTAAATTCTAGTGGAAAACAGCGAATTTGCATAAAACGCAAAATATCCGCCGTGCTTGGCAGGAGGATTGATAGTAACGTAGGCTGGCGGTCGGTGTGAGTAACGGTCACGTCGCTGCAACCGTGATGGACGACGGTGAGCCCTGGAATCTGCAACCTCCTTGCAACCTCCAGCTTCCAACCCCGGACTGCAGATATCGCAGTACAGAATGCGAAATGTGAAGCCAGTCGCAGTGGAGTAAACAAGTTTTCTCACCGGCTCTTCACATCAAGCCAATGAGTACAGTCGGGATCAAGTTCATCCACATCCATAGCAATAAGTCCTGTTTCAGTTATGTCGTTTCATTGTGTCACTAGGTATTTTACAACTCTGTTCTCCAGGCCGGGAGAAGGGACGTACGTAGTGTGATGAAGTAAGTGTATCGGCATCGAACTCGTCCAATCCTCGCAAACGAGCCGTCCGTACACGATTTTCGTCCCAAGCCTGAATTCGCAGACAACAGTAGGTCTTCCGCGAAATGACATCTCCAACGTCGTGTGCCATGAACAGGGCAATCCTAATCAACCAACAATGCACGCCTATGCGAAACTCGGGGAAAAGGTAAACGAGACGATGATAGCCTCATTCAATCGCTATCTCCATCATCAAGAGCGTCATCATGCTCATCACGCGGCTCCCGTTCCTCGAGGCGATCATGGTCCTCCTCGCCACCCTGATCCTGCTCATCCCCATCCTCCTCCTCCTCCTCCTCCTCCTCAACGCCCTCGTTCTCATCCTCGTCGTCCTCGTCCTCGTCAGGCTCCTGCTCCGGCTCCGTCTCTGCATCGCTATGCTCGCGCGGTTCCTCCGTCGCATCGCCGTCGATATCCATCGCTGAGTCGTCCGGCGCGTTCGGCTTCTGCTTCTTAGCCGCGCGAGGCGCGGCTGGGTCCGGGTCCGGCGCATTATTGGTGCCTGTGGTTGCGTTCGAGATCGTGGATGCGTTGGGGTCGGTTGCGGCGGCCTTCTCGGCGCGCTTGGCGGCGGCGACCTTGCGGCGGTAGGTGCTGCGCTTTGTGGTCTGGACCTCGTTGAATTCTGTGCGTTGCGTAGAATGTTAGTTATCTGTATTGTAGCGTATTGTATGTCGTAGTATAGGAGAGGGAGCGAAGGGTTAGGTAGAAGTAGAGGTAGAGGTAAGGTAGGTGGTGTATACGTACTCTTGAATTCAGCCTCGAGCCTCTCACGCATGAACTCGAATTCGATGTCCTCGAGCGCATCAAAGACATCAGCAGGCATGATAGTCTTCTTGTTTGAGTTCAAAGTCTTTTCATTCGCCCTGTGCCAAGTCAGTCAAATGTTTAACGTGTAACCTCTCCCATAAGCTTTGTCTCCGGGGGAACATGCGGAAACGTACGCGTTGGCAAGGTGATTGATAAATACGGTTGCAGACTTGCACATAGCCAGAACAGCATTGGCTTGAATCTGCGTATTTGGAGGCAAGACACCCTTCGCGAGGCGCGTTATTATCGACTTCGGAAGGTTGAGGTCCTGCAAGCTTGAGTGGTTAATCAATTGTGATTAGTGCGTGAATGTGCGATTGTATCGCTTACCTCAATCGTTACAGCTTCCTTAGCACTGCTATCCTTAACATCCTTCTTCTCGTTATCTTTCGCACCAGAAGGCGCTGCCTCGGCAGGCCGGGGAGGATCCATCTCTATCGACGGCGTGGGCTTAGCTCGCGACGCGACGGGTGTGGATCCAACTGCTGGCCGGAGAGACGTGGAAGAAATATCGGCGTCGGAGCCATCGTAGACGAATTGAGCCATTGATACGTTGCTCGTTCGAGCGCTGGTGTCGCTTTTGCGAGGCGGCATGGTGCGGCGCGAAGAACTAGGAGCGTATGGTTAAGAGCGTGAAGCGTGAACAAGCTGAGACAGTAATAGCTTCAGTCGGCGATTGGTGAAGTTGAGATGCTAAGATGGAGTGCAAACTGTTCAATTGGTATGTATAATGCAAAGTTGGTGTTGAATATTCGGCGGTATGGTTGACTATATCGAAACTGAAGATGTTCACGATAAGATACGACAGACACGGTGTGAATTATTTGACACTAGCCTGAACTTAGCCCCATGAGCCCCACGTTGGACGCGCCTAAGACGCGTAAAGAGCTTTTTTCTAATAAGGTTAGCACATACCTCCTTCCTATTCTCTATCCCGTAACTTCACCAATATCATCGCCCAAGGCTTCGTTTTGACCTAATGCACTACATATATGGATCATGTTGACTTATGTGGTATTTGCATTATCCTATTTACACGCGAGACGCACTGTATTTATATTCTCAATGACGTATTAATCAATGCTCTTCTCCCACTATTAGCTTAAAGCTACATATATCCAGTTAATCGACAATCATGTATTATAATCTCTTTAAACTATGTGTTCCAACATTTCATGAAATCTACGGCTTTAATAAAGTCTGGTATTATTTTCAATAAGCTCCAGCCAAGCATCCTTAAGTTACATAAGCGAGCTTCTCACTAGCTTGATTTGAAATCCAATCTCAGATCGAATCAGCTAAGCTTCATGTCAGATTAACTTACTCTCACCGAGCCAACCACTATATAGTAGAAGCTGCATCTCACAACAATGTAACTCTTACATCTAGATTAATCATAAATTAACAATTGCACCATATCTATTCCCTTTCTCACCAGCAAATCAACATCCCAGGAGCCCTCTGCAGCCCGTCTCCGCCAACCGCGGAACGACAGCGGAACACCGCGGCATAACTAAACCCCACTCCATCGATCCCGCTCCGGGGAAGCTTGTTTGATCGACACCAGGGACTTTTGGGGGCCGTCACATACCTGACCTACCTGCCCTTCCCTTTCCTCCCTTCCTTGTCCTTGCCTGCACTGCCCTGCCCGCACATCGAAGCACACATACACTAACACATCACACGCATGAAGAACTTCTATTACCGTACAAGACAAGGCAATAAACGTGGCAGACACGAGCAACCGCGTGATCTCGGTCACAGATCCGCGAGATTTGAATTCCCAGGGGTGACCACTACCACCCGGACCCCTAAGCCGTGATCCGGAAGCTCCCCGCTCTGGGATGTGTGCGTTTCGCAGATTTTTGGGCTGAGCTGGCTGGCTGATATTCCCAGCTGATTAACTGATTTGAAATTGAAGCAAAGATAAGCATAAATATGAATTTTCTGTAATTTCATTCTGAGTGAGAACATGCGTTTGTGACATTTCCACGGAGAACGAAACGTTTCGGGATTCTCCGCCCACAATGATGCTGCCGTACACACTTCTGCTGCTAGTAGGAACAGAAGAAGCAGGGTGACGCAGGGCAGATGGAAATTAAGCGACGCCAGCACATCTCAACATGGACGTCACATTAGGTGCTGGATTAAGAGGCTGGTACGATGTTTTACTTAGTTTCAATTAAACGTCTTGGTTGAATCGCAGCAAGCTTTAAGCCAACCACAAGTGCAGCTAGATAGTTTGACTACTACATTTTGAATCTAACAACTTTGAAGCTAAAAAGCTGAAGAGCTGAGTTGGGAACAGCAGCAAGTATTCCTCTCCTATATCCAGTCGAGTTCTTGTTCTCCTCCGCTCAGGCCTCTAAGCCTCATTTCCCAAGTGGGTATGATATATAGCTAGATATTGAAACGACTCTAGTCGCCTTCTGCTGTCCTCCAGGCTTAATATTCCTCCTACCGTGCGATGTCGTCACATACTCAATGACATAGTGACAACCCGTCCAAAAGGTACCTATGTCCCATGCACCTTATATTCAATGCAAAAATGCCTCTCCTCAAATCCTAGATCTCCCTAGTCGGTAAAGGCCGTAATACATCTTTCAGAACGTAACAAAAAGAAAATGTGTGTATCTCCGGGGTATATCCTCCGTGTCTCGCGTCTTAACGCCTCCAAAGAACTCCAATGAAAAGATATATAAACTAAAATGCAATTAAAATGACGGATTGTTGCCGTCGGCAGTGAATACGCATAAACATATGATGTTAAGCGGGATTAAAAAATGGTATCGTTGAGTACGCAGCTAGGGCTGCCAAAAAGGAGGGTCGTCGAAATTGACAGCTCAGAAAAAGTGTGATAGGGTCCTACAGCTGACAGGTCGGCAAGGTTGTTTGCAAGGTAAATATCTGCAGGGCAAAGGAAGCCGGAATTGCCCCTATATCAACCTCCATACCTAGGTAATTGAGGCGGGCGCACGGATCTCCCGTTTGGTTTCGAGCCGCTGGAGATACGTGACGCTGTTTCGTCAAGGATGAGTACAAGGATATTCGAGCCGAGCCTTCTCATTAGCTCGCCTCAGAAATCTCGGGAAACTGAAACAGATGAAGAATGCTTAGTTGCACGCCACGCCCCCCGGGTAATTTCCCAAACTTGGAAAAAAACGTGGTATGCGCTGGGATGCAGGGGTGTAAGCTTAGATGGTGAAACTCATTGTAAATCGCAATTCTTCATCCGACAGCTCGTCCGATCGCATTGTCGCTACCCCGCCGCGATGGAGGCGGCGACAGTCCGGTAAATTGCTCGTTGTCGCCGAAGTACAACTGTGGTGGTAGCGGGATGGACGAATCCGCGTATAATCGGCCCCGATGTTGAGAATAGTTATCCATCGAGCCTCTAGGCGGCAGTGGTTCCGTCGCCATTGCATCTCGCCACGCGGCTTCAGAGATACTCCTCATACTGCTACTGCGTGACTCTTTCGCCCTGGCTTGCAAAGTCGGTGAACTCGGTGGTAATTTGTGTAATCTCGCTGGATTTCGCCTCGGGATAGGTAAGAAAGGGTCGTCGCCGGGAACAGTCTCGTCCGTAAGACCCGACCGTGCGTTGGGTGCCTTTGCTAATACCGACCCGGGAGCTTGTGGGAGATCAAAACTGTACTTTCCGTCGTCAATAACGGATCTCTGCGACGCAACATCGAACGATGGCCGTCCGCCCTTTTGATATTGAATCACGCTCGGAGCTCTCTTAGGCGAAGTGGCTGTCGAGGGATTCTGTGAGCGGCTCGATCGTCTCGTGTATCTGTCCGTTGCCTTCTCTTCTGGCCTGTTCGACTTCCACGTTGCTATCTCTTCATCGGCTATGGGAGTGATACCCCTGTTAAAAAACGGTAATCTTTTCCGTCGCCCCCCTGTACATATATAGGCTGTCACTGCGATCACAATCACTCCTATGACGCTTAGTACAGTGCTGAGCGCTATTGTTACTGTTGAAGTTCCATCCCCATCGGCATTCGAGCTAGAACTACTTGGTGTAGGAGAAGGGTCGGACATTGTGGTTGTTTTAGTAGGCGGTGGAACAGATTCAGAGTTTGTTGTGATGGTAGAAACGGTACTAGTCCCAGGTTCTTTGCTCAGTGTTAAGCTGATACTACTGGAAGTAGTTTTAGAAGTAACCGGGGTAGTGGGCGAGGGTGAGTCCACTAAAAGGGAATTCGTCGTAGCGATAGTCGTGAGCTGGGCCGACGGTGTCTCGGCCGGAGCTGCAATAGTTGGTGAGGAAAAAGCGAGTGTCGTCGTGCCAATAATAGTCTCAACCTCGATCGCCGTCGTAGTCGATTTTGAGCTACCTGGTGTCTCTCCTGTAGATGATACTTCTACGGGAGGAGTCAAAGTTGCAGGGACCGGCTCAGTTGACGGTCCTGGGGCGGAAACATCAGGGTCTTGCGGGCCACTTTCTTGGTTCGGGATGTTTGACGGGGTGGCAGTCCCCGTAGATGTGGCGACCAGCGAAGGTGCCACGAACTCTATACAAAATAGTTAGCTTCGTGATCTGAAATATTTGGTATTGCAGAAATAACTCCGTCTGCCTTGACGAACCCTTCGAACTGCTCAGATCCTGCGAGGGCAGAATTACTGAGGAATTCCCACTTGGGGTGCCTTGCCGAACATATAATTGTGAACTTCGAGCTACACCAGGTAAGCCGAGTAAGAATAATGTCATAAACAACTTCATGGCGGTCGTTTCAATTCGTCAATCTCAGCCCAGCTGGTCCAAATAGCTCTCAAATCCCATCACCCCGCAAACATTCGATGAATAGTCGCATTCAGCCATTGGCCCGCCGCAGCTGTTATGAACAATCCATTGCATGAACGAGTGAAATGAAAATGAAAGAAAGCGTCAACTGTGGGAATTTAGGGAAACAGGTGCAAAGGAAAATTTAACTGACACTTAGCAAGTTCCTCGCTCAATAGCTGGTTGGAGTTCGAGGGGCCAAGAAGCAGGGAAGGCCAACTTGATATCAATTTTGCAATAAAGCCAATGCCCCTTCACAAGAAGGGAGGAAACCCCCGTAGAGACCAAGGACTTGAAACGGGAGACAGGAATATGAAATTGTAGTGTCTCCCAACCCATATGTATAAGAGTGTGTGCTCTATACCTGGGGGGTATTGCTGGATGCTGCTGTACGAAACGAAACCGTGCGCGGGACAGAATCAGACCCAACCCTTGGGGGAAATGATGGGTGCGAGGGGGGACGGGCCAGGAGATCTTGATATGCCCACTTCGTGGAGGAGAGGAGACAATTCACCTATGTAGTCCGACGTTACGAGGATTAATGGCACACCATGCCGTAAGAAAATATGGATAGTGCCCGCCGAAAAAGGTGTGTGGTTGTAATTTAGAGGGGAGTGTAACTGTTGCGAGCGTGTATGTGGTATGTACTGGAGAAGTGAGAGTGTCTTAATACGACCAGTTATAAGTCTAGGTATATTCGCCCGGGTTGTTTCGAGAACTTATATTTCAGAGCTTAATACCGGAACTATGACAAGGATTAGAAAGAGCTGCAAGATAGACGTTGAGACTAGTTATAAATATGCAAACGAGAAGCTCTGATGACTCGGTATAGCAATGCCCGTCAGAATTGTCCAGAGAATTTCTCGTCATAGCCTGTAGCAGTACCTTGATCTTATTAAAAACAGCTCTAAAGTTCGGGTCTGCAAGTCGATCGCTGCAGTATGAGTGAGCTGCAGTTGCTGGACCCTCATGATACCTCTGACAGGATACTAGGACAGGGGTAGGTTAGTCTTGAAAGTTGGCGCCCCTCGGATAATAGGGAACCTAGCCAGGGTTGCATTCATGGTCAGACCCATGATTACAAAGGCTAGCTTCGCAGAAAACCCGTTCTTCGTTCGGTGAAGTGCTCTTTGGCACAGACAACCAGGAATTTCCCAACATGAAATTTGAAGGCTGGTACTGCGTAAATGGTATGACTTCACCATCAACCTGCACGACACCTTAGTCCATTCCAAGCCTTGGGGCCGCGGTGGACTCAGCAAGGCCAGTCTATGTCAAGATATCCTGGAACAAGGTTTAAGAGGTTGTTCCACGACTTTTCCTTTTTTTTTCCTCGAGACAAAACCTTGGCTGCAGGTTTCTCGCCTGCCTTCTTTGGGATGCGCTCGAATTATCTCCTCATAGGGCGTCAACTAAGATTCAGGTACGCGAGCCGTAAATGAAAGCAAGCGACGAATGAGAGCTTCAAGACGGTCTTTTCCCCAGTGTTACACCTCGTGGATGGGCGGGGTGGTGTGTATAGTACTAACCTCAGTCGAGTTAGGAAAAAGGTGTTGCAAAAAAGGGCGACTCAGAGAGGAGGGGTTCTCCGGGTCTAACGAATCATAGCGCTCAATTCTCCGGTTTGAGCAACTTTTTGTCTTTCCTCGTACTAACTTTGACTACCGAAAACGGGACCTCGCATCGGCATCTGTCACAATTTGAAGGATCTGGGTTACACACACCCAAGCACTAGTATTTTAGGCAGGGTCCGTAGACCAATCTGACCTCAGCTTCTGCTAGAGTGTCAACGTGCAAGAAACGTGCTCCCCCCTATCGTGAGCGTGGGATTTGTCGATCGTGTGTACCTATTGTCTCGGGGGCGTTTGCTGACCTCTTACTACTTAGGGTTAATGTAAATAGGGTGAATGAAACCGTTGTTGGTTTCTACCCTGATTCTACGGTGCATGCCACATCACTGCATGAGAAATCGAAGGTTATGAACAAACCGGGCTGAGGTTGTCCGTAAGTGCCAGCTTAGTAATATTATGCAACCTCTTAAAAAGGGTAAGAAGGATCTTGCTCTGGGCGGATGAGATGCTACGGCCTTGTAGGTGATGTCCCTGGGAAATCTTATTGTTCGGACCGTCAATCGAGATCTCCAGACCTACGCGATCGGTATGTAGTAAGAGTAGGAAACCCGAAACAAGCTGCAATGCCGTGCAATGTACAATTTAGGTTCGGTTCAATTGTGACCCGATTTTGTCGAGGCTGTGACCTGTGTTGGATGTTGAGTGATGGCCTGGACTGCTACTGGACAATGCGGATTCTATAGTCCGGAATATGGGATTCCCTGATTCCTGCTGTGACCACGGTACCCTGTCAGGCAACGAAATCTACCAAGATCTCTTGTCAATTACGTCGACAAGGCGGTTAGCAGCGAATCCAGGCCAAGAGAATACTATAGCGGCTGCCAACCCGCAGGTTATGAAACGGCTTCAGCGGTCGTGTACAGCATTCACTGGCCTTACATGTCGACGACAGAGGAGCTGTCGGTTCCGAGAGATGCACTTCTCGAGTGGTCATTATGAGCTTACTTGAAGGGATTCCATTCCAACTCTTAGAAGACGGTATTAGAAGATGGTGTTAAGAAGGCTGAACTCAAGTGATCAAGTCAGAAAAGCGGTCAGGGATAAACATGTCCCAAGGCTCTGGATGCAGAATTGGTCGAATGCCACAACGCAATTTCCATGGCAAAATCAGCGCAAACAAGTATCGATAACGCTAATCCGTTTTAAACTTTAATAGATTCGATGCATGGGTTTCGATTATCACTTCCCCCCATAATTAACCGCAATAGATCCCGTTAACCCCGTCAAAGTCGCCATAGCCCCAACCCAATTGAGCTAGAAGCTACCCTAGCTTTGAAAGCTCTGGCCATTTTCTAGGTTCTGGCTCATCATGGTCCCATAACTTTGAGTGGGTTGATCCAAGCTCTTAACATTTTGCACAGCAAAAAAAAACCGCCGAAAACCATGAAGCTGACGAAATAATAATCGTGGCCTCCAAGATAGCCCATCCAAGATACATCCTCCCTGTTGGTACACGAGAAGCTCAGCCACCTCATATCCGGGGTGCATACCGTACGACGCGCAAGCAGTTACCTTTTATCTCTGGATGGATTCGTCTTTACTTTCAGATTACTCTGACTTGCGGGAGCTTAACCGGGTTCGGCATGGTCACGCCGAGAAGTCCCGCTAGAACCGAAGCACTCTGCTAAGCCATTATCACCCTGCTAAACCGAGACCGAAAACTCCATTGCCGATCCCATAATATCCGGAGGATGAGACAGAAGCAAAGAGGCTCGGATTTGCATTTTCTTCATTTAAAGGTAAGACGCTCTTCATATAGACATGGTTAATCTACACCTAAAAACTGCATATGTAAGTCAATGATCCTCATGGGGTATACGTATGCAAATGTCGTTACCTACTTATACTTACCTGTCTACAACGTGTCACAGACCCTCCGGTGACCCATCAATTGTCTCGTTAGTGAGAGCATCGCTACCAAGTTGGTCTTGTCCCTCGAAGCAAGGCACGGAAAATACTATTAAATCTCCGAACCACCACGACACCGTTATAGGTCCTTGATCCCGAAGGTTATGTAATGTATACGAATATCTACCGTACTATGGTACCAGGCTTTGAAATAACTACCTGTCAGGTTTTTACAGGCCTGGCACAGACTATCAGAAGGCCATAGTACGTCCATATCCTTGGAAAGGCCATTCACCTAATCCAATAGTACTATGTAGATTGACCACATGACTTTGACACCCTAGTTTAGCGAATGCATCCGGGGGGCGTAGCGACAGGGGAAGCTTAGCCATGTCACCTCATACCTAGACCCTGCGGGTCTACAACATGGCAAAGGTTAGACGACTCGGCCGACACGAAATTACCGCAGTGTAG
This sequence comes from Hypoxylon sp. PDH2405, assembly GCA_023628415.1. Taxonomy (NCBI): domain Eukaryota; kingdom Fungi; phylum Ascomycota; class Sordariomycetes; order Xylariales; family Hypoxylaceae; genus Hypoxylon; species Hypoxylon sp. PDH2405. Next base: position 29,665 of record JAMAKT010000016.1, read on the forward strand.
CACGATAAGTGAGCTCTGTCTCGGAGAATCATGAGACAGATGTTCTACCGGTACGAACTATGGACACACCCAACCGGACTTCGCATAATGACCTTGCAGTAGAGTGCAGCTTACGTACCGTACCTGACAGGTCGAGGGGTTACTCGGCATGCTGTATGCAACGGCTGACCAGTGGACAAGCCAAGACCGAGTTGGATGTTCTTGTAGTGATGATGATATGACGATATATTTAGGTTATCTATCGGACCTAACGGGCTTGTAAAAGTCTAAAGTGCATGCATATACCATGCTAACATGTTTCAGAGCTTGGCTTATTTTTCTTCTTTTTCCTTTACGAGTGGTGAGTCTGAAGTAAATAGTGCTTACTGGTAAAATGCGGAGAAATGTTGAAGGATTCGATAGCGCTATCTGAAGGAGTGGCGAACTCTAGTATTGGCGCCAAATCAGCCACTTGTGCGCCACCCCATAAAGACCCACTAGGTCAGTCTCTCTTCTCATTCGTCTAACTACTAAATCTACTACTTTTCATCAATTCGTCTAGTTACACCGCCAGTCTGACATGTTGAATCCTGCAAACGTTGTTAATCGTTATTTATCATACCCACGATGAAACACGCCGTCGTGGAGCATGGCTGAGAGCTACCCCGCAACTAAGAGCTTACGGGCGTCTTCATTCATGCCGTAGCAATGCGCAGTTCCAGATCTCTAGATGGTCTCTTCATACTCTCAAATCGATAAGGCTGATTGCTTCCTATCGCGTCACATCATACTATTATTCCCTCACGTCTTCACAACAGGAAGGTCGATCGGAATTGTTGGGAAACCATGAGTTGCGACACCTTCTCAAGGCGCAAATTTTCGGTCAGACCAGGGCTTTCCAGATGCTCTAGACGCGTGGCTCTACCCGCTTCCAACAAGCAACATGCATGGCATATCTTGGAATCGCGGCTACGACTACTACCTTCTGTGCCTTGGTATTCTCCAAGTGGAGTTGGGTATCCGCCATAACCATCAGGGTGCATAATGACTTGCAGCTCTGCAGTACAGCATTGGCATTTGCTATTTTCCGCTTGGCAGTCTGTGATCACATAGATCGCGCCGAATCGAGAGTTGTGACGACTTTCAGCTATTCTTTTAAACTGTATCCCGTTGGCTATACGGGCTAACAGAACAACCTTTGATTGGACACCATAACAACAGGAAGTCTATAGCTTACCTAAAACCCCCGCGGAAGTTCAAGTCGGTATGGTATAGTATAATGCTGCCGTTCAATTTGTTAGCAGTAAAAAGTCTAGATTCTGGCCGCTCTGCGCTATATCGCATATTATCATAACCCTTGCCATACCGTATAGGCTCACCTAACAAAGTCCCAAAGATACAACAGCTATTATTAGATCGTATATGGTATCGGTCACAATATCTTCGCTCCTGGGCAGGAACGAAGCCAAGTGCGTCCGAACAAGCCCGACCAATCAAGCGTAAGAAAGGGGCCCTCGTAACCACCCTCAACTCTAACATCTGCTGTGCGACCCAACCATATCTCGACGATGGCAGCAACACAAGACTGAATCCGGGTTCATAGTCTGCATGATCGTCTCGACTAAGAACTCAAAACATAACTACTCTATAAAGCCGAATAACTAATGCATGGTGCCTTTGAAGAAATACAACAAGAGACGACTGTCTTGACTCCGAGAGAAAGATTTCCTCACCGCCCAAACAGATCCAGTTCCCCTAACCTTCATTCTTGTGTAATGAGTTCCGAGCCGAAGTTCTACATGTTCTAAACAGGGGCCTATGAGGGCGACTGTTGGCGGAGATACCCCTTTTCGAAGGTCACGCATCAGGTGATTTTCAAAGCAGCCGCGTATCGCGCAAGCATTAGAATGATGTCGTCTTACCCATCTCACCTCGATCATACCCCTAAAAGAATGCGATCGGTGTAATCTAGGCTTCATTCACAGGCGCCGGTAGATCCGGTAAGAAGTCGTGCTACTCAAACTACGTCGATATCAAGTCATACCACTCTATTCCAAGGCGCCAGCGGGACATTGGATCCCCATGGGGCTTGTTAGCTGCCAAACAAAGTTCTGGCCGTTCTGGCCCACGGACTATGGTAGAGACATAAGACGTATTGACAATCGGATAACATTCGTTCTGTACCTAAATACGCCGGATGCCTCTGGTTGTGAATGAACGACGTTAATCATTGGATCTCATTGCACCACGATGGACATTTGACTGACCGCACCACAGACCTAGCACTACTATCAAGAATGCGAATATAATCATGGCCTACCGAACTATGTTGAGATATGGCTCACGGACGGAACTAGACCCCGATTACGTAGCGACGCTAACCGGCGCCGTTGGTGGCATGAAGGCTGTACCTTACGGTTCTGTACATCATAGCCGGCCGGGTATCGTCCCTCTCTTATGACAGCGGCTTATTACCACTCCACAACCATCTACCGTATCCAAGTCAATGGAACAAAACACAGCCCTCCGGGTTATGAGAACCCTACTGTACAACGTAACCTTCACGAGTGACGGAATGGCTGATTCGAGAGTAGCTAAATTGGGGACACAATTTCATAAAAGATCGACTCACAAATATAGTCTCGGTTGGCTAGACGCTCTATCCGTGCGTGCAGAGTAATTTCATTATCTATTCCAACCTGACGCAGTCGCATTCCAATCGACCATAATCAAGTAGGGATATTGAGCCGTATTGTGAGTTCGGGTGTTTTGATAGAACCAACATCAGTAAGGAACCTTCAGTGCCGGATCGCGAAGCTCCCGGCAGGGGGTATACCCACGGGTGGTATTCCAATGGTTCGAAGCAACAAGGTCATTTCGCACAGGTAGGCACGAGGTCCTTAACCCAGGTTTGGGAGACTCTCTCTTTTCTAAACCAACCTTCTTTCGGAGATTTTAATTTTATGTTCCATTCCATCCCCACTTGATCGTGTTGCATGGATGACATCTCTTTTGCTGCTTTTGGCATATTTCAATATCTTGGCGGCCGTGCGGTCATTGCATGGCGGATTAGGTAACTTCTACCGGGCTTCTAGGCTTCGTCGGTTTTCGAAAGCTTTATCGAAGTCGGAATGGAAGCTGTAATACCGCAAGCCAACCCGGTTTCCTCCGCGGGACACGGCTAGGGACCGCAAGCCACAAACCGTCAATCATTTCAAAACAACTTATTTGTCGTTTCGAAACAAACGTTCCCGGGTCTGTCGAGGATGCCTCGTAACGACGAAAACTACTAGGTAGAGCTGACGGTCCGAGCCTCTCACGTCATGTCATTGCTTCACCATTGCCCAGGGTCAACAGTACTGTAGTATGGTAACGACCCCAAAATTACGAAATACGGGTTCCACTCGGAATCTTTACCTTCGTCACTTGACACTCCGCGCCCCCAAGCAAATGCCCTTGATTAATTCCAGATGTTGACAGATCGACTACCCACCGTTTTTCCTATGGGTTATTATCGTCATGTTAGAGTTGTATGTGAATCCCACGGGGGTACCCCGTTCCGGACTTCGGCTCGGGGCATCCTACCATTTCGGGCGTGAAGCTTTCCTAAAAGAGTTTACATCGATCGCCCACTTGGCTCGAATCGTGTTCGTCGTCTGGGTCTAATTGCCATTTTGAGCTTGACATATCTTATTTACCCCTTTATCGCTGGAACCCCCAACCTCGATTCGTTAATAAGCTTCCTTATAATACGGCTATATTATAGCAGTCATTTTGATAGGGAAAACTTCAGATGAAGCCCAGATTGGTATACTCCTTTTTCATCATTGCCTATCTCGTTCTATTTTTTTCTCTTTTAAGTTTACCGAAATTGCTACTCTAGATGCGTACGTACCGTACGTAGAATCAGGTCATTTTGTTCAGGGGCGGTCAATATCCGTCCTACCGCGTCTACGCTCTCCTCTCTTTCTTCGTAGCAAATGGGGGCTGGGAATGCGTGATAATTATGTAGTGTAAGAATAGGGAAACACAAGAACCTACGCAATGCATATGCATGTCCATCTCAATATTGACTGCGTCGGCACTTGCGCGGTAAGTCCCGTGCAGGCGATTCTATTCGCGCATATGTTACCTCAGATAGACAGATTGGGGGCCTTACATATTATGTACATACATAGAAACAAGCTAAGGGGAGGCTGGTAACGGATACACTACTTATGAATAGCCTGAGAGATGCATCACCGAATCTTGCTTTAATTGCTTGCATCATAAACTGCACACTTGTCCGGGACGACCCGGACTGGCGGCTGCGATCCGTGTTCCGCTAGCCTGTGTGACATTCTAGTCGAATTCGATCTCGAGACTGTAATATTGGCAGATTCAGGGCTCCAGACCGTTCTTCTATCGGCTGGAATACTCGCTAGCGGTATAGGGCCCTACGAAGGGACCACTTGATGGTTCGTTTATTAGAGATGCCTACCTACCTATGTATACTTTAAACAAGTAACCATACCAAGGTTACCAGAGTAGCTGACTCCATCTGGCGTTTCCTCCTTCCACGACGCGCACGTTAGACTAGAATGTTCAATTACCTACCTAGGTACTTAAGGTATATACCTCGCCAATTTGGAAAGCAGCGCCAGTTGTGCGCACATATGTACTACACCAATCAAGAATACGCACATACCAACGAGGACACCTTATTCGCGGCAGACGCACCTATTCATATTCGACCTTCGCCCCTTTCCTCGTTGGCCTCGCCGGACTGAAAAGTACACGCTATTGCTCATACATATATCTGCATGCTAAGAGCTGAAAGCACCGAGCTTGGGCTACACGTACAACGTCGAATTACATAAGTCCGAAGCCCGAATCCGAAGCGTTTTCGTCGATTATCATTTTGCGTACCTGATATATATGCAGGCCGAGGACAATGCATAGGCCTACAGGATAAGTGAGATATTCGAATTATTGCTGTATACTCTGTGATGTGCGGTGGCTGCTTACTAGATGGTTTGCTCTTCCAGAGCTTGCTGTGTCTTGCCTACCAGGTAACCTAGCAGCATAACATTATACTGCAAACTTAGCTCTACGTTTCCTTTAGTCATGTTGGTTTTCTAGCAACTCGATCATTCGATGAACTATTTCCGTGGGCAAAGCATTCTTGGCCGGGGAAACCATAAACAGGTATCAAGAGGCAAAGACTATACCTAAAGAAAGGAATAAAAACATCCTGCGACTGTACTTGTCGAGCAATGTATCTATCAACTACGTTGAGTCACTGCACGTAACTAATTAGGTAGACATCAAGCATTTGGGGACAAGCGATATCAACTCTATTTTCTACCTCCGTAGCACCTCATCCCCAGATTCATGTGATATCTAATGCTTCGCCTCATCATCTGGCGCGAATCTAGGCACTCAGCAACTCCATCTTCGCGCCCCTCTTCCCCGTACTCTCATCCTTAACATCGCGAATCCTCACCACCACCTTCTGGAACAACTCAACCTTCACATCCCTACTCCCGCTGCACCGCAGCGTATACGTCTCCGCATCAAACACGCTATCCGGTTCCGGCTCCGCCAAATCCCTTAGACGGATCAAGCCCTCAATACCGAACCTCGGAACCAGAACCACAAATCCGTTGCTGAAGATCTTCATAACGAACCCCTCTTCGTCCGCGACGCGCTCCTTGAGGCTCTGGCCGACGTAATACGCGACGCTGGCGCGGCCGGCGAGCTGCGCGTTGCGGTGGCGCACGTTGATGTTCTTGCAGACGGCCTCGAGGCGGCCGCGGCTGCGCGTCGACGCGTGCATGGGCTCGTAGTCGATGGCGGCCGCGAGCTGGCGGTGGGCGACGAGGTCGGCGTAGCGTCTGATGGGGGATGTGAAGTGCGTGTAGATCTCGGACGCCAGGCCGTAGTGTCTGAACTCCGGGTACGCTTGGGTGCCGGCGCAGAAGTACTCGGCGCTCATCATGCACCGCGTCGCCATGATGCGCACGAGCGTGTTGAAGAAGGGTTCGTTGGGGTCCACGCAGCGGTCTAGGGAGTCGGCTAGGGCTTTGGAGGAATCGAAGCGTAGCTCGAAGCCGCGCTTTACTTTCAGCTGGTTGGCTAGCTCGTCGAAGTTGGTTTTCGGGGGCGCGCCGTGCCGGCGCAGGATGGCTGTTTGCGGGAAGGCTTCGTAGATCTTGCCTGCTACGCTGATGTTGGCGAGCAACATGAACTCCTCGACGAGGGAGTTGGTGTCTAGGAGCGCTTTGGTCTTGACGTCGATCGGATCCGAGGTCTCTGATTCCATCTCGACCTTGACCTCAGGCGACGAAAGGCTTAGAGCTCCGGCGTCCATTCGCTTTTGCTTCAACTTCTTCGAGAGCATTAATAGAGTTCTCATGCCCTGTGTTAGATCGTCTTGTTGCGACGCATCATCGATACGTAGCTGTGCCTGTTCGTAGCTGAATGCTTCGCGAGACTTAATGACTGATTTCGTGAATCGGACATTGACGATGTCGGCCGACGGATTAAGCTCCCAGATCACCGAGAAAGCATAACGCTCTACGTATGGTTTCAGAGAGCAGAGGTCGGTGCCGAGTAGCATCGGAAGCATGTCGATACGCTTATCTACTAAATAGACAGTCGTTCCTCGGATACTCGCTTCATTGTCCATGGCGTTGCTTGGTTTCACAAAGTGTGAAACATCTGCAATATGAACACCGACCTCAAAGTTTCCATTTGGTAGTGGTCTTGCATGCAATGCATCATCAATATCTTGACAGCCGGGAGGATCGATACTGCAGATCAAGAGACCTCTAAGATCCTCTCTGTCTTTCCAGCCAGGATCGTCCGTGCTGGCAGGCACTCTCCAATCGTGGCCCTCTGGCGGCAGACAGTCCAGCACCGTCTTCGGGAAAGGCCTGTACTGGACATCGTATTCGAGCAAGAGCGCTTCGGTCTCTGCGGCCTTGCTTTCCAGCTCACCCAAAGATCTGACAAAGTGACCAACAGGATGTCGAGATTCACGATCCCAGGAATCTATTGTGACGAGGATTCGTTGTCCCAACAACTCCCCGGCCTGTCTTGTACGTATGCGGATCTTCGGCACCTTCTTATCCATTGGGATGAGGAAGACCATTTCTTGCTTTCTGCCTTGCTTGCCAGACTGACTAGCAGATGATGGATCGATATGGCCAACGTATTGACGCCAGTTTCGCTTGATTATGCCCACAACCTTAGCGGTAGGCTGCGGTCGGCCTTCAGTGCTCAAACCCTGGGTCTTCTTGACTTGCTCTTGTAGAGCTCGCCTCTCCTGCTCCGTAATGAGATCGCCTTCCTCTTCGTCGTCGGCATTCTCGTTCTTCGTGATGGCTTCTTCCTCGAGAATCTTGGTTGATGGTTCCTTCCACTGGTCCTGAGGAAGAACTTCAACAACCACAACGTCTCCATCTACTGCGCGGTTGATGTTTTCTCGTCCCAGGACAAGAAGCGCTTTCGGGAAGGCAGGGACCTTGATCGAGGCCTCGAGATAATTATACGGTGATACGTTGAAAATACCCTGGTGGAGTATACCACTCTTGATTCCGGTCATCATCTTCGACAAAGTGTAGTGCTCGGGATATAAGAATTCGGATGCCTTCTTGTCTCTAGACATGCCTCGCTCTTCTGAGTCGGGAATCATGTCAAGAAGTCGATCTCCGTCCTCGAGTCCTGCGACATAGTCACGTAGTTTGATAGCGGGTATTTTCTCCGCTTTTGCCTTCTCAATGTTTAATCTGTCGTCCGTAAGCATAACAGCGACCGGTAGCCGTTTGCCCTTGTTCTGTTTCAAATGCTCGTTGTACCATCTGACGGCTTGCCGCACGGCTCTGTCGTTCCTGTCGTTGACTGTCTCACCCTCTTCTCGAGTGACGTAGGTCTCCAGTCTGAACTCATTGAAAAAGACATAAAAGCGTTTATCTTGGCTTTTTGTCAGGCCTATTAATCGATTGTAAAGCGGCAAAGACCTGTTGCGTAGTTCCTCTAGGACAGTTTGCAAAATGACAACGTCGTAGAATGCAGAGCTCTGCTCAAATAGGTCCATGGCATTAAGTAAGGCATTTGTATCCGGGACGAGATAGTGTCCTTGCGGATAAGATTTGGTGCCCGCTGGTTTATCCGAAAGGACAAACGGGCTCACTGGCGTTGAGGTTAGCTACAATAACCAGACTCTTCTTGGGGACGAAGTATCAAACTTACCCTCTCCCTTTGAGGATCTTGGTGCGCTGGCTAAACATATCGAGCATAGCTTGGATGAGCAGGGGATATCTTGTCGAAGATAGACTTCGCGCACAATCTTCTGGACCTTGCCGCTCTTCGTGGACCTCACATAAACCTTGCTCGAGAGATTTGGAGAATTCGGGTCAGTGCCCTGAGGTCTTTTGAGACTCGTCATTTCGAGGATGGATTAATGATTATTGTTGTTGAACCTGTCTGGCGTTCAATCCAGCCTTCAAATGTGAAGCTTTGATATGAAATTTCATGTTCCAGGTACGATTATGTAATAATGGCAAAAAGCGCTAGACGGTCAAATCACCGCCGCAGCTTGTCACTGTGCGAGCTTATCGATAAACATATTTTATGGGTACTCAAGAATCAGCTGGCAGTAGCCGCCATCGGACCGTTGACAGGTGCACATTCAACTTGAAGACTGTGCACTGGATCGTGACTGTTTCCATCCTCATACTGGTCTGTAACATGGTTTGTAAGATCAGTAATGGTTAGGTAATTTTATTGTTATGACTAAGCTATGCCTCAAAGCATCCTGAGATAAGTTTTGCTTTGTCACTACGCACAGCCCTGAGGATTCCTTTGTGAGTATAACCACTATGAGCACTCTCAGACTCCACTACACAAATCCCGTGACCCCGTCTCCTATAACAAAGCTCCAATATACCTCTCTTAATCAAACCCTTGGTGGTTGGATATCTAAACGATCACGAGCCGAGCGCCTACTGAGACTGCCGAAGCTAAACAAGGTCCCATAAATGAGCCCGTGCAACTCAAGGGCATATATGTAAACACTTACTACAACAGCTCTCTCCCCCTTCCCCCCACTTAGGCCGGCCGGCTTTTCATCAGATAGGATGCGCACTCAACACGCCGCCGCAGCAACACACAGACTGTCTCTCTCCCGGGATGCCATGGCGGTTGCGGATCTATATTAAATCTGACTCATATGATCGACCGAATTCAACCGGCAGATTTTCCCGTCCCTCCCTCATTGGCATCTCGCTGGGGGGAACGACGATCCTACACGACGGTACCGCATGGCGCGCATTGACAGCTCGTCCTTCTTTAATTTCAAAAATAGCAACCTGGGCGTCTCTGTCTCTCTATGCGAGTTTGGTTCGAGAAAGATGAAAAAGAAAAAAAAGAAAAAAAAAACTTATACATGATTCACTATAGAGACCCCGCTAAACAAGCTGGGATCAGCAGTGGGCCTGTCCACGAGAGGGCTTTCAATGGGCTCCCCACTGGCGCCCCGTCGGCGGCGGCGGCGGCGGCGTGGTAGCGTGGGCGCCGCGCCATGGATCTATGTACGTGCGTACCATGTAATGTATATGTGGATGTATGTATATGTACGGGTATCTCTAAGAACCTGGAACGGCGATGGGGGAGGGAGCATGTGAGCATGTGACCAGCCATGTTCTGCACTACTAGCGAGACTGCATGAAATCTGTCTGTCAATTCACGATCCATGATGCGCGCGGTGGCGATGATGGCGCAAAACGTCGATGGCCAACGAGTTTATCAATATGCCCATATCTATCTGCCTGAGACAAAACAGAAAAAAAAAGTGCCAGGCGCAACCACAAGCAAGCAAGGTAGTGAGTGAAGTGAATGCTACTTCTAGGTAACCTGGGTCGATCCGCGGTAGTTGAAAATGGTCGACTGCATCGAGTTACATGCCGGCATCGTCATATGGAGTATCTAGCCTAGGGAAGTGCGCCATTGTTCTACCCTTCCCGGACTTCCATTTTACTCGCGCAGGCATCGATGGGTTGTTTGTTATGACAGCTGCTGGAAGATAGCTTAGCGATACCGGAAGGGAGAGAGTGGTCTAAGGGAGATACGTTATGGGCGCTCGGTAGGATCGCCAGACCGAGTCTCAGCAACTATAACGTGGAGCAGACGTCACTTCCGAATGTCTCTCTTTTGATGGTTACCTCGAAATCCGGGTTTGGGATCCATTTCGGCAAACGTGGTAGGCAGCGTCGATTTAAACATGAAACATTACCATCAGCCACCGTCCCAAAACAAGAGGAGAGAAACATAATAAAGAAAGAAAAAAAGGACGCAAGATGATGCTTGCTGCTGTTGTGGACCACAGCACCTCTACCTAGGAACTTTGTCCGAATGCAGTGGCACCCTCTCGAAAGGTGTTGCCATATCTATCGGATGACGCTGGGTTTCACCGATTAACGACGAAAGCCCCTCGGACTCTACCATGATTCGGCAGCGGGAGGGAAAGTCGATGAGATTGGGTTTGAGATCTTGCTTAGATTCAACAAACTCGTGCCTACATACAAATGCTGAAGAACTAACTAACGTAACAGTAACCTGATCTCGTACGTAGGTCTCTAGTGGCTTAGGACGGTAGGACGTACGTAGACCCTCTCTTCACCGGGGAACCTTTGCCTTGCAGAAGAAGCGTGCGCCAAGCCCTTTTGGCCGAAATTGAGGCCCTTTGCGACTTGCTTTAAATTACTGTCTTTCGTTTTGAATCATTGAGGATCACGCCAAATCCTATGTAGCTATAGATTTTACATGAGGCTATAGCAAGAGACGACATGGTTTCTTGGTTCCTCAATGTGAAGCAAAAATTGCGATCCTGTTTATGTGTGTTTCAGATGTCCACCCGCCCAGTAGGAAGCACGTTTTCGTCGCAAGTAATGCACAGATTCCTGGGTTTTAAGCAGCGGTGCAATTGTGGGTAATGCGCTTTGCCCTGCTGCAAGAGCGGGTAAACAGGGATCTGGGGATCTCCCGCCGCTGTGTCGTGCCCATGCAGGCAGGCAACGGACGAGCAGTAGGCAAGTCATGGTTCAAGCCCTGAGCGCCCTCAGTGGGCCGGCAGCTTTGATAGATAGATCGTGGAGTGCACTCCCTGAAGAGAATCTGCCGAGGGAGGGCAGGGCAAGCCCATGGCAAGGGATGGGGGAGGGGGGTGGTGGCATTGCCGCTTGGCCTTGTCTCGCTGGGATTATCATGGCTGTGCTGCTGCCAAAACGCCCAGGGAGGCTTGCGCTTGTCTGTTCTCCGAGGAACCCATTTCTCGGTTGGCTCGGTCGATTAGGGAGACGCGAGTGTGGGGTCAGCGCAAGCCACATTAACACGAGGGAGATAAGGGTTTCTGATGGAGGGATGCGACGCGAGGAGACGCGACGGCGTGCCGAAAGTATCCAGTTATAGCCTGTCAGTCTGTGCTATAGTGTCCGCAGATAGAACAGAACAGACACTAACCAAGCAAGTCCTAGTACAGCCTAGGGGGGGTACCCTAGACAAGATGGATCCATAATTGTCATGGATGATGGATCGTGGGCGTGGGCGTGGGCGTGGGTCGTTAGAACCCGTGGGCGGCTTGGGCGGTTGCATTTAAGGTAGAGTGGAGATAGACAGGCGCCAAGAAGGATTATGATTTGCAGATGGTCTGTGGGTTCCGGCTCCAGGCTCGAACCTCAAGTGTCAGCTGGTTGGCCGACAAGACCTCATCTCATAGCTCCGGCCAATGATCGCGAAAGGATCCGTCGCTCCCAAGTCCTCCCAAGGTACGACCGAGGGGAGCTCATTCTCAACGTCGACACCCCCTAACCTAGCCTAATGCTCCTCCTTGTGTTCCCCTCCTCTACCGTATACTTTCAAGGAACTCGCTTCACACCATCTTTTAGCTTAGTATACTAACTTCCCCAGACCGTTCTACTAGGTCTCTATAATGGGTCTGTTTGCTCTCTATCAAGAGTCTCCACTGGTCACATGAAGGTCTATACCGTGGAATCCGCAGATTCTAGTCTTTTTCTCCATATCTATAATTGATTGACCGATATAGATCTAGAAGGTCTAACTCTCGGTCGCTATCTTTCTCTAGATAGCAACAGGTATAGTGAAGTCGTAGGCGGATCCAACCCGTCAGGTGAGGGGTAAAAATTCTGGAATCCCAAGTTGCTTCTTGACGGAACATCTGTCCCCGGTCGCCCTTTAACTCCCTAGGTAGCAGGTAACCGGGGATAAGAGGGTCATAAGCTGAACTCCTGTTACTCTATACGTACTAGGCAGTGTACTGTACAGTACCCGTCTAGGGCGGAGCCTTTCAATGACTGAATACATGTACCCTTTAGGGCTCCAAGGGGGATGTTATCTACTAACAACTTTTTGTGTTCATCAGATTCGTATACCCCCGTAATTCGAATGTAAGACTACAAACACATCTTACGATTTTACCCCGGTTTGTAATGCTTTTCTTTCCGTCTGTTCCGCTAGGCTCCTATGTCCGCTAAGACCTTACGTCAAAGCCTCTTCAATTATAGTCCACATCTATCTCTATTGAGGTCTAGTTCTTCAGCTGTGGCGTGCTTCCGCATAGACTATATACGAGCTGCAAGGATAATCTCTAGCAGGCCAATCACGATACGTCTCGACATGTGTCTACCATGATGAAAGCCGGTCAAAGTCTGGAGTCCGGTTCGTCTGATAATTGGTCATGATGCTCAATGACGCTGTCTGGTTCCATCTCACATCTATGATGGGTCCCTCCGGCATATCGTGAAACATTGACATATTTTACTTGTTTCTTCAACGAGACTCTCGATCATCGCTTAACTGGTGCCATGTGAGCTTGAGTGATATTTGTGAGCTCATACCATAGTAGTTGCCTGGGTCGTCGTAACTCCCCACACTGCCAGGATGACCTTGGTGCGTCGGCAATCGCATAGGCATCTGTCATTATCCATGGCTAGATCCGTGATCCCCGTTGCTCTAATTTTTTTTGTTCATGGGCCTTGTCGCAAACAGATGATCGCCCTCTAGTAGTGGAAATCTGATAGAGCGACTCGTGACAGATGGGAGAAGAGGCTGGCAAGCTGGTATCCGGCGCAAAGTGGAGCTCCTGCAGGTCGACGAATGGGTGAAGCTACATGTACCTAGACCTTGGCTGCAGCATCGTGCAGGAAGGAAATGGACGGCGTAGGGCCTCGTCCTACCTAACCGTTTTAGTCGGTATGACACTCGGGGTATTGATAGGTAACATATCACAAACTCTGTGTTCGCAAAACTGTCCGTATGATGTACGGATACCCCTTTACACGAGATCTAGTTCCCATGTGAAGAGAAAACCGTCAAACACTTGAGCGTATTAGGCATCTTCTGTGTAATCAAATCCCGTTGTCGCCAATACTAATCGTCCAAGTTGGATAGGTACCTTAAGAAACCGGGATCAGGTAATGTAATACACAAATATTCCCTACATGCAGGAAATTGCTCTTTGTTAACTCTCATGCGATATTAAGGATAATAGCGCTTATAATATTAGACCAAAACATAAGCGACCAATCTAAGTAGATCTTGATAGGGGTCAGACTAGTTAACAAGCGAGCGGGATGAAGAGCTTGAGACAAACTATGTGATAGTATGCTAATCGGGTCATGTTAAGATAAGATCCAAGCAGTGAAATGAGCGCGCATTTCAAGCGGTGGAAGGAAATGGTGTGATTCGCATCATATCTGTACAAAACTGTGATACCTGGTATCGCAATGTCGATGGGGTGAGACCCCCTTTGGATCTTTACTACAACGTGGTATTTGCGAGTCGATACCTCATGGCATCTCGCTCATCGAACGAACGAGAATGATATGCGACAATGATAAGCCCTTAATATTGTCCCGGTCGGCCTCATAAGGAAATAGCATAGAAACATTGCCGAACAGACCCAGGTACGCCAAGTCAATAATTTTAGCTACGCCGATAACTCCCGTTCTTAGCACGCCCGAGAAGAACGTTGAGAGCTGGTTGAGTTTGTTGCAGTCACCGAGGTGTGGCGTTCGTTAAACCAATTAAGATTCTACTGTGATAGCTCCGGAGTGGCTGCAGACGATGATTGGACTGGGCAGAGCGAGACCTGGTTGGCGCTAGCTACGTTGACGTGCTCTGTGATGAAACTGAACAACGTTCACTTGTCGATGGCTAGAGCTGTTCCACTGCGTCGCTATCGACAATGTAAGTCACATACGCATAGTATTTTCTCTTGACGTACTGAAATCATTATCTCGATTCGGTCATGTGAATATAGGAGGTAAGGGTCTTTGAAGCGGGGCAGCGATGTACTATAGTATGCACCTTTTGCGATTCTCGGATGAGGTGGGACTTTGATATGAGTCAACTCATCCTAGAACATTGAACGGGATACGCGGGCCTGGCATGTGCTAAGCAACTCCAAGAGTTCTGCCGCGCGGAAGACCAAGTGCTGACGAAATATTACGTGGTTCGACGGAAGCTTGCCGCAACGATAATCACCTACTGTGTCTTGACGGCTTCAGGCCTGGAACGAGAGGATGAGCTCGACGCCTCTTTTAGGTAGCAATGATTTGGCTAGATCAGCGCGTCTGCCTTTCAGTTGCAAATCCCTATCTCAGGTAATTGAGAGGTTTTAGTTTATTATTAGGTCTTGCTGATAGGTGTCCTGTTCCATCAAACGGCATGTGTTAATGCGAGGTATTCGCTTGTTATGTTAGCTTGCATGATCATCCAATAACACTGTACTTCACTGGCTCGTTTCCTCGCTGGTGACGGAGAACGTGATTTGATGCTCTTTTAAACACAGCATGTAAGTCGAGATGCACAGCTTAGCTGACATTTCCAGCTCGAAGATGCCGTAAGCCGGGCTTACACGGTTGGGGAAGTCTACATATGCTTGACCAATGTTGGCAGCATAAAACCCTTTCTGCATGGTCTTATATGCAGGTAAGAAAAACGGAGACGGAGTGAAGGAAGCTCGGGGATATTAACCCAAAGCTAAGCAAAATATAGCAGCTTGACGCGCATCCCGCTTACACGACGATATTTTCGCGTTTTTACGGCGCGCTCATTTCGTCTTTAATTATCAGAGTGTTGTTGGGAACGCTAGGAACGACGGAGCAGATACCTCTTTAGCCATGCTGCCTTTGGATATGTACCAAGTCTCACCTGCAGACTTATTAGCTATGTACGTATGCAACATGTATAATGCCCAACCCAACCAAATACGGATAGACATATGGTAAGTGACTTTATTCGCGAACAATCGCTTTGTGGACAACTAACTGCGTATTTCATGATTCTTGAAAAGATAAAAATACCGCGACCCGCCATTCGCAATTCGGATCTATCCTTTCGTTTTCAGATTGGTAGTTTTCAATAACAACCGAATCGCTATCGCTCGCAATTGGGTCTGAGACTGGTGAGACTCTGCATTGTCCGCGTGTACACTCGAAACTTATCCAGGGTCGATCAGGATGCGCCCGCGTTAGTCCGGCAACTTACTCCACAGCTCACCTGGCAGTGAAGAGATCCGTAAGAGGTAATTTCGTGGGTGTTTATAGACTACAGATCGCATCCATGGATTTTGATTAGAAATGTATCAAGATATGTATCGATCTAATGCAGATATGCAGGAGTGAAAAGAGCTGAATAGAACTAGAAGCGCCGAGAAAATGATCAAAATGATCGGGAACTGCGGCTCCCAGTTTTGAAAATTTTAGGCGCAAACCTTGTAGAGCGCATGGAAAGCTAGAGCAGCTAGAGCTAAATTCTAATTTTCTTCTATTCATGGTTCACGACCGTTCCACCTGCCATAATGATCAATTAATTGAGAGAGGCTCCCGGCTTTGAAACATTCGGCCGGGTCAAATCTTCCCGCAAACTCCACCGACGCACCGATGGCGCTACTGTACCTAATTACGTATGTACCTATGTACCTTTGTACTACATGTAACGTAATAAGAGAAACTTCAATTCAAATGTAAAAAGTTCCATAATCATACCAGACCTCCAAACTGCCTTGCTGCCTTGCCATGATCCAGTCCGATACATTCCCTCTATACCTAGTAGAAATAATGCGCGATCTTGTATTATGCCGAATGTGATACCGCATCGCACGTACGAGTCCCATTTAACCAAGAGTAGCGAACAGTCCCTAATAGCGGCACGGGTCGTAATAGGGCTATCTATGTGTGACACTTACAAGTATTACCTGGTATGACCTAGGACCAAAGTACCACTTTTCATTATACGTACATGTATATAGGTACGTATTATGTATTCTTAATAGCTTACATATATGATATGTGTTTAAAGTTATATCCTAGGTACCCGACGAATTGGACAAACTGTAACATCGTGGCCAAATATTGGGGGTCCGGCTAGCTTAAACGTTGATAACTGCACGTATACCGAATCTATGTATGGTATTTTCGAATGATATTTTTCTTCTTGGTTAAGCGAGATGGCGGACGATAATGCAAACATGAAGGAAGCTCAACCTTCATCGGTAACTAAACTTCAAACTTCCAAAGTTTACAAAGGAGTGAGTAATGGTACATGTTTCGACTATTATCTTATATCACCCAGATGATAAAATCTGTAATGCGCTAATGCGGAGCTTATCCAACTTGGGTAGCTTTACCCACGCCTTGTGCTACCATATCGGCATGAAGGATAATGTATCGTTCCTATTCTATTCTGTGTACTACTGGAACATAATGTACATACATAGCACGTAATTACTTGGCTATGAATCATCCGCAAGGCCCAGTCAGATTCCCTGATTCACTGTTTAATCCAAAGTCCGAATCACATCATCAACCTGAAGGTGGAATCTGCAAGTCGCGATCCAACGAGTTCGGATCAATTTACACAGTGTCAGTTATGTTTCGATGTGTCTTGATATATCTTCTTCAGTAACTACATGTAGCATATGTAAGGCTGAGCATGACTCCGGCTACTTGCCAATACGAACAATTCGGACTGACTGATCAACTCGTGATTGACTAGAGAGAATCAAGCCTTGCCAGATTAAACAGTTGATCATTTTTATAGTATCGGTTCCTATGTAATAATTAACTATTGCCACACCCGAGAAGCTTTAGCGACGAACTATGGTCTTCTCCTATCCCTAGCAACATCCACAAAATGCATTCTCATTTGCCTACCCCCCCAGCTGCCTTGGTAGTTGCCCAGCTGCTCTTTACCAGGGTCCCCCTGCAAGGCGCCCCCCGTTCATACACCCCTTGCCCTTGTCTTGCGTCTGGGCTTGCACAACCCCCCGGTCGCTCTATCCCCTGCTCAATCGTAGAGACCCTGGCCCCGTTCGGCCACTCTCCTCGGCGTTGCTGATTACTATTATTCATCTTCATTCGCCATCCGCATCATCCCCATTGATTTATGGTCGCATTTTGTTACTCTCTTGCTACTTGCTGCTTGCTGCGCGCTTTCCGACTATCTTATCCCGTCAGTTCTATCATCTAAAATAATCCCTGGGTCGCAGGGCTCTTTTCGAGATAAACCCGTATCTGACCATATCCAGCACTTGCATACCCGCTCCTGCGTTTGGTTTTAATCCGCATTATACACACACATTATACACACATGCCGCTATGCCACTTCGCGCGTCTTCCACACTCTCCTCATGACCCGTTACAACCGTGCAAGCACATGAAATCATAGTTTACTATCGCACACCGTACATCTTTCAATAGCGTTCCCCCAAAGGAGAAACGAACCCGAAACTCAGCGCCAGCAGTCGACGAAGCTTACAGCGCCTCGCTACAGCAAACGCAAATAGTCGTCGGCTCTAGTCAGCTACTATTATTTAGTTGTGGCCTAAAAGAGGTAGCCCGGCAAAGGCAGAACACCACCTGGGCTTGGCTACCCGTCGATCCACCCATCCATCTCTTTCGTACAGGTGCCGTTCATCCAGTCGTTATCAACTTCTGTTTGTACAGTACTGCTGCCATCCGCTGCCACACCACACACCCCAGATTCTAACTCGCAGCCTGCCCTGTCTGTGCCTATCATTGCGGTTTTGCGATAGACTCGCTCAGATCAATTCAACGACACCTCAAACTAGCAGGAAGAAAACAGCCACCTGGATATTATCAATTTTTTTTTTCCATATCGAGAACGCGAGCCTTGCGCGTAAAGATCCCAACGCGCCCCGTTGATATATGCTTGGCTAACCTTTGGAGTCAACTGGACTAACACATAAAAAAAATCCCTCCGACCACGGTAAGGCCAATCCTTTCCCCCCTCCCACATTGTTAAACCATTACAAGAGCCTTGCGGACTTATGAAGGGGGCAACTTTCTCGGAGCAAGAGGCGAAACAGCAGCTGAACAGACCCGGTACCAGAATCCGGAACTTTTCCTCTTAACTATACGAAGAAAAGAAAAACATAAAAAATAGAAACAAGACAAAACATATTATTATGAGGGGAAGAATATTTTGATTTTAAAAATATTCTTCTCTTTTTCAGTGCGCAAATACGCATCTCGTTTGAATCGTCGAGTTCTACAACAATACATGGTACCTCAAACCTGAAGAGGATCACACCCGATCAATCGTCCACATATCATTCGCCGCCCGCAGAATCCACTTTTGCGACATCTAACGCGGTACAGTAGTACCAGAGCTAGGTACCTGTCATCCCCGGTTATAAGTACATCATACATGCGCTACATACTGCGCGCTACCTACATACGTACGGGTACACTACATACATAACATACATCCATGGTATCGACCCCCGATACGAAGACTTGGAACTTGGGTTTGCGCCAATCTACCAACCATATGCACGAGTAGTCCTGCATCGTCCCCCTCGAAGCAAGCACACTTTGCCATCTTTCCAAGATCTACTACCCTCGCCTTGTTGCGCGCGTCATTCACCCTTCCTCCGCCTTTTTTTTCTAGTCCAACTATATCAAGACACGTCGCTCTGCAGGCACAGCTTTCTCCACGTCTCTTCCGCCGCCTGACGTGCAACATCGCATCGTCGCCCGCCCGAATGTATTCCACCCAGCCTAACGGCGCTGAGGGTGCGACCATCAATCCCGCAACTATCAACCCTGCCGCCCTCAACTCTGGTGAGTGATAGCCGCATTTAATCCAAGCCTCTCCTCTCTTGCCAATCCAGCCTCTTGCTTTTGCGCCGCGCGCCTCTGCTTCGCGCGATTCCCGTTTGCTCGAAGCTTTGAAGCTCAAAGCTTGCCCTTACCCGCCCTCACACATATCTCCCTGTTGCCGATGATCGTCGTCATCGTCATCATCCACCAGTCATTTCCGGTCTTGCCCTAGTGAACACGTCGCGATTGTGGTTGGGACAAACAATCATTGTCGCGATGGCTAATACCCGGCGCATCCTTCTTTATATCATACCCTGCCTAGCTTAACTGTCGCGTTGTTGCCTGGCTGCCGATTACTGACCCGAAGGCTTCTGATTGCGTAGAGCTATTGAACCCGAGTTCCCGAGGCATTAAACGAAGCCGTTCTCCGGATACCTATCACGACGCGCCGTCTGAGACGCCCGGAGATGATGGTAAGTCGCTCGTTCTGCATTGTGTACCTGTCTATCATGGGTTGCCGTTGTGCGCAGCGTGTTCATGTTACATCATGTTGTCGTGCGACAGCCCTGTCGCAAGGAAGAACCTGCTAATTCTGCTGATCGCATCTTAGGTGATTCGAAGCAACCTAGAAAGCGCGGCCGACCGATGAAATCGCGAATTCCTGGTGACGTCTCGGAACCACCGAATCAGACCCCGATTCCTCCCCCACCTCCTACTCAAATGTCGCAATCCATACCGCCGCAGACCCCCCAGTCTCAGAATGCCTCGCTACCCGGACAGCCTGGCAGCTATGCCCCTGCTCAGGCATCGCCTCCACCCAAAACTACGCCTACTAAGACGACCCTGAAGGCGCTACCGACTGTGCGCGACCACACCACTGACCAACTAGGTCCTGGTGGAGATGAATACCTACCGCGCGAGATCGACGAGTCCGGCGAGAAGAAGGTTATGCCTAACGGCCAGCTTCTAGGAGGTCGCGAGTATCGATGCCGGACTTTTCTCGTTCCTAATCGCGGCGACAAATTATTCATGTTGGCGACAGAGTGCGCCAGGGTTCTTGGATACAGGGATTCCTATTTGCTTTTCAACAAGAACCGATCGCTGTTCAAGATCATAGCGAATCAAGTAGAGAAGGATGACTTAGTGTCCCAGGAAATACTTCCGTTCTCCTATAGATCAAGACAGATAGCTATTGTCACCGCACGGTCAATGTTTCGGCAATTCGGGAGCAGGGTTATAGTGAACGGACGAAGAGTACGAGATGATTATTGGGAACAGAAGGCAAGGAAGCAGGGCTTTACAGAGGCCGACCTTGCGGGTGAGAAGCGGCCCGGCGCATCTAAAGCCAGAGAAGCGGCAGCTGAGGCGAATAACAGTATGGCGCCCCTTCCGGGAGGACCTCATGGTGAGATTGTCTATGCGAATACTCCGCAGTTCGGTGGTGCTCCGCAACCGCTTGTCACACCAGGTATGATGGGACCAGGAAGCACGACCAGAATGCCCATGATAACAGTAGGACCAGATCTGAACGATACGCGGACTCGAGACTACAGCAATTTCATCAAAGGCGGCCCACGGCAGGAGATTACTGGTCCAGCCTACCAGGACAGGACGCAGTCCAGCCCTATCTCCGAGATACACCAACAGGCGCACCACGCTGCCGAGTTTAATAGATCTGTCAATCAGCAGCGCGAGATGCGAACCGACTATATGAACACCCTGTGGCGGAGACCTCATGAGCAGCCGGCCACTTCCCAGCCTGTTACCACCGAATCCTCCCTGCCCACGACGCGTCCCGGCCAGTCGCCTCATACCGCACCGGCAAGTATGCACGCATCTGGTATCGTATCGAATCAGAGCCCGCAGATGATGATGACTGCGCCGCCATACTCGCAGTCCATTCACTCTCAGCAGCCAATGAGCCAGACCCCGATGCGGGGAGTGCCCCAGCCGTCTTCCCAAAAGCAGTCGAGGCCATCTAATATTCAACCTGGCGCCTCCAGTAACATTTCGCAAGGCACTCCAGCGTACAACTATAGCTCCTCGAACCAGATGTGGGGTCCACCCCAGACGCCACAGACGCCTCAGCACTACCCCGGATATACAACTCAGTCACAACCCTCACCCCATCCTCAACAATCGCCAGCGCCTCAGCTGCGTCATTCAGGGGGTACCCCTCAGATGCAACCAAGTACTATGCAATATCACGGAATGCCAGGCCTGGGTCAGGGGTATCCAAATCCGGGGCAAGGAATGTACCCTCCTGAGCAGACACCTAGGCAGTTCATGCCACAAAATCCTGGGCCGGGACCAGCTGTGACCTCGGCGTGGAATAACCCACAAACTTCAACTGGGGGGACTTGGTGGGCTAACCAACCTCAGTGATTGTTCAGTGAAAGTCACAAATCCAAAGACAGGGCCACATTTGAGCAAATAAGACGAGCCGGGCTTGACGTCAAAATCATCGGTCATCTCTAGGTTGCTTTCTCACAAACTCTGTACGTTTACACGTGGAATCCCAAACTGTGCTATCATCTCCAATTCATATCATCGGGATGGTCCTTTGATTTAAGGAGGCTATAACCCTGCTTACACTATTCTGCCCGGTCCGGCAATAGAGGAGTCAGAGAATAGTCTTTCGTCGCATATCTTGGGGTATTAACAGGATTCACGTTCATTCAAGCACATAAGAAACTGGCAGGCTGTTGATCTGCGCTATATGACGCACATGAGGATACAGTCCATCCATCATTTTGTCGAAGCTCAGCTCTAGGGCAGCATTTGCATATACACTTGATACCACCACGGCTTTCGTCGTTCCTACACTATCATCTTACACGCTGTCATTCATTCATTTTACAGGCAGACGGTTACAAATCTAGTCTTTTTCATTTCTGCGATACCCCTTTACACCATAAATGCTCGCAACCGGCTTTGGCTACGGCCTCCGGATTTTACATACCATCTCGTGATTACTCATACGGCGAGAATCAGAGGCTTACAAAGCTTGGTCCGTTACACGATATTGACCCACCTCGAATAGGGGTCGATTTCCTGACGTTCAGTAACACCTAAGGTTTGATATTTCAACCACGATTACAAGCGGATGGAAATCGACCGTCAATATCATTTGATTTATTTACCTTATGGTAGTTTGGCCATGCAATTGAATTAAGGACTTCGGGGACCGCTCAGCTTGGCTGTCATTATCTTCCCCTACCCCAACACTCATGGTCATCGCATATGCATAAATGGCGGGGGGGTACTTCTTTTCTCGGTCATAGGCTAGGGAGGTTTTCTGCTGATTATTATTGTTCTCTCTATTCTCTTTACTCCTTTTTCATTCAACCTTCTATTACCATTTTTATGTTACCTTTTCAGGAGGAAATTGGAAGCAACGCACTTGTCAGGCCGTCAGCATTGGAGGAGTTTACTCTGTTTCGCCACTATTGTTGAGTAATTTTGCCATCGTTCAGGCTCGGGTACAACATTCTGGATTGAACGGATTTATTCGATCAGGGGCGGTTAGACCTCTGGCTCATTGATTGAGTTCGGGTGTGGCTGTCTGATCTATTTCTCCATGAACGTTTTTCCATGGAAGTTTTCGTAGGGTCAAATTTGCATCATCAGGGATACCGGGGATTCTTGTGTATCGAGCTAGGGTACTTCGCTCCAGAGAGAGTCAGGGGAAGGAAAGGAGACGCCACTATCAATCATGTTCACACTTAGTTACTCTAGGAGGGAGTTGCGCGAAAGGCAAAGAATCAAAGCGCAGCAGGGTAATACAAATCAATACTCGTTGGAACTAAGATCATCATCGGACTCGTGACTTAACGCCAAAACCCTCGAGGCCGACGGAGACTGGTCCGGAGGCAATCACAGCCGGTGATCGACAATAATTCGTCAGCTAATACTAGATCTGCCCGATAGACGAGTGGCAGAAGTACCCCATATCTCCAAATCGTCAATACGGTGAGAGTATCCCTTGCATGAAATGACGGTTATTCATCGAACGTGACATGAACACAAGCCTCAATTCTTACAGACGTCCGAAATTAACTGCGTACCTACATAGGTCAGGTAGACAGATCAATTTCCTAAACTCCCTTAACTCCCATCAACTACCACCACCCCTTGCAAAAACCTGATACGTAACCTACATATCTATCTGCACATAATACGTAGTATCCGCGCTCTCTTGATAATCAAATCAAAAGCAGCATGATCTCATCAATCCTCCTCGTCAGAGGTCGGATCCTTTTGTACCCGTAGGGAACTTTTGGCCTGGGCAGCTTCCCCCCGGTCCATTACTCAGCCAATAAGTGGATAGATCGTTCCAGACCAGGCAGCCAGGCTTAACCCCCATACTTTTTACATGCGCGAATATGCATGTGTATGTAGGTATATGTACGTAATGTATATGTGCGTGTGTGAGTGTGAAGACCTGTGTGTGGATGTGGATGTATGTTTTATGCGCACCTGCGCGCAGGTGTTACATACGGCATGGCATGAAGCATGGCGTAGCATATGGCTGGGTCTGGTTCTGTCTGATTCGAATACCTAAGGCGGCGTCGTATATACCTACCTATGTATGTACAATACCAATACCAATACCAATACTTCCCACCTACATACGTACATAATACACACACATACGCATATACATACCTAGACATACCTACACATGCGTTCGCAGCCACCCAGCCTGCCCAGCTTACCTGCCTACCTCCATACATCCATACCTCGGAGAGACCCAAACGTTCGGAACCAACGGGACGGGTACAAAAGTAAAATAGGTAGGCTGCAATAAGACGGGGCGTGATATACATAACGACAACACGCAAAGCAACGCACTTTTTTCCACGGGATGGGGGATGGTGGCTTGCTGCCACACACCCAACGCAGCGAGTGCACAACAGCACATATGTACTATGTAATATAGACTGCACACGCCAAAACGCAACAAGATCTGACTCAGCCCTACCAGTACCAATGAGAGGGAACCCCGTGTGGAGTTCCCACGCTTACCTGACATGCCGCTCCCACTGGCTTTCTGATTCGACGCGTGTTTTCGAGGGATGGCATGGGTTGGGAAGGAGGTGTGGTGCGAGGTGGAAGAGGTGGAAGGGATGGGATGGGATGGCTTAACTGCACTTACATATACCTACCTCATACATGTCTACTTACCTACATAACTATCTATGTACGTGCATCTAGGTAGGCAGCAGTAAATGCGGGTGAAAAAAGGTAATTATTTTCCCCTTTGGGAGTTATCCTATCCTTGCTTTTTCCTTTCTTCCTTTCCAATCCCCGAAGCTCGCAGGTCCCGAGTCCGCGATGGCGGAGCAGCATCCCTGTTAATTTGTTGCATTTCCTAAATTTGTTTTTATTTTTATTCTGAGATTTATTACATTTTTGTTGGAGAGGAGGTTGTTTGCGAGTTGAGTGAGGGCTGATGATGATGATATATATTGCACGTATATATTTATATATGGAGAGAGCTATATATGGAAGATACCTAGCTAAGGTAGGTAGATACTAATGCGCGGGTCGTATGTTCGTATTTTCGCAATATAGGTTCATAAGGGTACTTAAGGGATTGTACATGTACGACTACAGGTACATGACCGATTGGCTGGTTGGGAACGAACGTCCGGAGTATGTAGTAGTATGTAGGTAGGATGGGACGTAGGGAGGAGAGGAGCATGACCGTACGGGTGGGAAGATTGCGATCTGGACGTGCTGTACTGTACCCATATCGCTTCCGAACCCGAGAGGGCGACACGACAACCAACCATACGATGTAACGCATAGGTACAGTGATGGCGAAGAAAATGAAGTCGCATTATGGCCCCCGATGTTTACCTGGCCACACACACACACTAAGACCCCATCATACTATGTACGCATTCGCACTCGGGTCATCATCTTAGCTCGATCTGCCTTCGGTACATAACGGATGTGGTGGAGAGTACACGTGGGTGGCCACGCTTCTGGTTGGGTACCAAAAGACGACGGGGGGGATGCCCGAGCATACGGTTTCACCGCCTCTTGACGGCCTTTGGAGGTTGGCATAAAATATACTATGTACAGCGGCATGTTGGGGTGGGTTGAAGGTTGGGGGCCGTCACAGCGCAGGAAATCTGTACGAGATGAGAGATCGAGTGGTTCGTCGGTTATTGCAGAGTAGTAAGTTGCTGGGGCTAGCCATTAAGATGGGACCTGGGTTAGTCTAGGTCCAGCAAATCAAATCGACATGTGCGGACCCGGACCATTCAGGCGGGATCGAGAGGGATTCCTCTGGGTTTACAGGTTGGTTTTGGCGGGCTTGAGAGCGAGTCTCGACTGGACCCAATTGTACGGTCTATCATTCTTGGCTTTGGGAGGACGGCCATTTGATGACTCGGGATTTTCGAACGGGGCATGGAAAATGTGAAATTCTTTATTCCCTGCTTCTGATACCTCGGTTTACCGTGGCGACCTTTGCTCGTTGCCGAAAATACTTCGTTCATACAACTAGACTCAGTGATCATATATGATATTCCAATGTGACAAGCGCATGTGCTTTACTAACGTAGTACAGGTGAGCTTTTAGTTGGTGTCGTGAGTAAACATCAACATGGATATAGACTGGCACTAAGCGAAAACTTTCTGTATAACAGAGTCCGAGACCCAATCCAAGCTAACCCTCCTAAATTTCACACAATGAAAATTTTGTAGGTGCTATGAGTGCTGCTTAATAGAATTATAATATAGGCCCCTAGCTATCCTCCCTTCGGGAAATAAATAGCGTCGTAGCATTGGCGGAAATTAGGTACTACCTCTGGATACGAAAAGATTCATATTAACCCTAAAACGATCACTAGCTCAGCCGTATCTCCCCATCGAGGCCCGCCGTTGTAAATAACATACTTGACAAAGACATGTGTCTATATCCCTTACAATAGTGAATAATGATGTCTAGCACGCTTTCCCATGTGATATTCCTCGTAACAAGAACGGTGCCTTGGAGTCAAGGGTCTCTCTTAACGGACTACATATACGCTACAACCTATATTTGCTCTTTTAATGCTATTACAACCCAAGCTCTCTCACTTCTCTATCCCTCCAATTTGGCAACATTCCACTTCGTACATCGCCAAAAAGGGCCCTCATCTCGGAGCCCCCGAGAGGTAGTGGTGGATAATACTGATATTTTAGGGAGACAAGTACGTTTGTTTGTACACAGTTGTTTCGACTAATATAGTACTATTTAACGGCTATACAAGCAAGCGATGTTGATAATATCTGGGAGGCGGGCACCGCTTACCCTTTCAGGAGGACAAGCGTCGTATCAACTTCAGCCACGGGCTAGATGTAGACATCCTAGGTAGACATATACAATATGCCAAAGGGCTAAGGAGATGTATAACAGGTGCCTAGCGCAGTCTTTATAATTGTCACGTGGCGCACGTAGGATGATGGAAAAGAATGCGTTGTTCCGCGAGGAACTGCAAACTATCTGGCTAGGCTCCAGGTATACATATAGAATGCTTCTTTGTCTTTCATGTCTAGGTAGGTAACACCTAAAGGTGAAACATCTGACAATTATAGGAGAGAAGAAAGGTGACCAGAGACACATAACCAAAAAGACACTCCTCAACAGATATCTTACCTGGGTACCTAGGTATAGTATGCTATCACAAATAATGTACGATACCTTTCATTCAGACCATTACCGTAACATACATCGTCCGACAAGGTTGTAAATTTTATACTTCGGGCAAGATATTATCTCTCGAAGCTAAGCTAGCCGTAATATATTTCTCTGTAAAGACCGAATAGAACGCAAAAACTCATTGTAGAAGCTCTGAGCTTCTGTCCTTGTCATGTAGACTTAAATAAGGGTGACCGTAATGACTGAACAACCATCAATATCCGATCCTCAGTTAACAAATCTCGTCTCGTCTCATTTCGCCTCCTCATGTGTGCCCGCGTATCTCACGACTGCCCTCCACTCACGCCAGGTCAAATCTCAAGGTCTCTGCAAACCGTGCTCAGCCAGATAGCCACACCAAATAAGAAACCTTCATCTCCCCTTCTTAAACCCTAGCCCACCGCAGACTAACAGCAACAACAATAACCGGCAAAACACTAACCAGCTCTCCCAGCCCCGCAAACTCCGGCGGGATCCTCACATTCCCACCATCACTCCTTCCCGCGTCCGCGAACGCCCCAGCGGCAAGCAGCACAGCGAAAACATTATACACAGCGCTCCACGCGAAATTAAACGCGACGCGGCGCACGGCGGCGCGCGAAACGTCGATCATGGCGAGCACGCCGGCGAGATCGGGCCGCATGAGGACGACGTCGGCGGCGGACTGGGCGACGTCCGAGACGCCCGAGTGCACGTGGACACCGATGGTGGCTTGGGCGAGGGCTACGGCGTCGTTTGTGCCGTCGCCTACGAAGACGATGACTTTCTGTTTCTGCTTGTTCTTCTTCTGCTTTTCGTTGTTGCTTTCCTTGCGGTCTGTTCGGTCTGTTCGGTCTGCTCCTTCGCCACCACTGAGAAGTTTCTGGATATACGCCTGCTTATCGGCGGGCGAGCACTTCGCGATAGCGTTTTCGGCAGGGACACCCAAGCTAGCGGCCACGGCCTTGACGGTCTCGTCGTTGTCGCCGCTGAGGATGGACACGGCGATATTTCGTTTCTGGAGTTCTGCGATTGTTCGTGCGACGTCCGGGCGCACGGTATCGGTTAGGCCGAAGACGGCTTGGAGTTGCGAGTCGATGGTCACGCAGAAGGTGCTGAAGCCTTTCGAATGCGCGGCTTGCACGAGAGGGTGGGAGTCGGTGCCGAGCCAGCGCGGGTTACCGGCTTGGATGGAACGGCCGTTGATTTTACCTTCGACGCCCTTGCCGGGAAGGGACTTGATCTCGTTGACTTTGGTAGCGTGTATGCCTTGACTTTTCAAATGAGCCGCCACAGCAGAGGATACCGGATGATTAATATCGGCTAGTAGACCCAGGATCTTCGGGCCAACACTTTGTCGAGTCTCCGACGGATATTCCTCCGTTCCGACATGCAGCTTGCCGTGCGTCAGCGTGCCAGTCTTGTCGAACACGACGTGCGAGGTCTTGTGTGCTACTTCGACAGCCTCGCTCGTTTTGAAGATCAAACCTTTTTCTGCCGCGACTCCGCAGGCGATTACAATAACCATGGGGACGGCTAAGCCTATAGCACAGGGGCAGGAGACTATGAGCACCGTGATGCCATATGTTATGGCTTGTACGACGGCTTCGCTGCCTGATTTACCTTGGTTACGGATTCCAACGCCGACCCATGCGATGAATACGATGATAGTCAAGGAAATGACAACGGGGACAAAGTACGATGCAATCCGGTCGGCGAGGTCCTGGATCTTGGGCTTCGAGAGCTTAGCATCATCGACCATGCCCGCAATAGTGCTAATGGTATTCTCCCCCGGCAGCTTGGTGAGGCGTGCCGTGATAGTTCCAGAGCCATTCAGAGACCCGGCAATAATTGTACATCCTGATGTTTTCTCAACAGGGCGTGATTCGCCCGTCAGCATTGATTCATCTACTTCTGTTACACCAGAGAGTATCTCGCCGTCTGTAGGAACCTGCGCGTGAGGTACGACTTTGAACACATCGCCATATTGGAAAAGCCTGGTATCTATGTCAACCTCGGTGCCGTTGCCGGATATAAGTGTCGCCGTAGAAGCTTGCAGGGTACGGATAGAGATGGATTCCACGGCCTTTTGTCGAGCCAGGGCGCTGACCCACCGGCCAACCATGATCAGGGTGACCAACAAGGTACTCGTTTCGAAGAATTCACCAGTTGGTAACGGCTGACCGGCAGCCAGATAGCCGAATGAAACGACCGAAAAGACGTACGCCGCAGTGGTACTCAAAACGATCAGCAGATCCATTTCGACAACCCTGGAGAATACTAGACTCTTCAAGGCCTTGGGGTAGAATGGACCTGCAACGAGCACTTGGACAATAGTCGCCAATGCTAGAGACACACTGCCGTATATTACAGGACGCTCCTCCAATGGAGCCCAAGCCAGAACCAAGACAGGAACCGTCAAAATTGCCGAAGCCAGGGTCATCCAACCCATGTGCCGAACGTGCTTGCTTCCTGCAGCAAGGGACGGGTCGGCCTGTGGAGGGGCAAGACTTAAAGGAGTCTGGAAGCCTTTATTAATAAGGTCCCGGGCCCCAATGATCTCTGGATCGAAGGTTATGCGGACGGTCTGCTCATCAATGAGGTCTACGTTTTCTACCCCCAGAGGTAAAGGCTGCTTAAGAAATTCTTTGGCTCCTCCTGGAGGGATAACGTCGAGTGTCGAGCCACGAGTTGCGATTTTCTCGCATTTGAACTCGGTGGTCCTTTCAATATGCCTCATGATGTCCTCCGGTGTAGCTAGGCTGAGGTCTAGCTGAAACTGGACCCTAGCCATGACAAGGCTCGTTTGCAGATTACTCACGGCGCCGACATCGCCTAATGTCCGCCGCAGTTTTGTCTCGCAGCCGGTGCAGGTCATCCCGGTGATACCGAGTACGACACGCTCGGAACCGGACAGGCCTTTCTCAATGTTGGTAATTTTAACATCGTTGTTCTTGGCCTTGTCTGGTAGAGGCTCAATTTCAATGTTCGTACCCTGCTGACAACAACCTCCCTTAGGAGTTGGGCTTTTGGAGCAACAGCCAACTTTATCAGTGGCTGTAAGAGCAGGCTTTTCCTTTGCTTCACCACAGCAGCCCTTACTACAGGACTTTTTACGTTGAGAACCTGAGGGTGACGGTTTACGCTCCGGAGGTTTCGAGCAACAGCTTCCTCCTGCTTTCGACCCGCAAGCTGAAACTGGCTTCTCTCGAGACCTAGGAAGAATGCTTTTCTTGGGCCCACGCTTCCTTTCCTCTGAAGACACCTCAGAAGTGGCGCAACATGATTCCTGTCCCAAGGCGATAAGTGCTCGGCAAAGGCATCCCAGAGCTGCGAGTCTAGTTTCGTATCTTTCGCGAATCGACTTCGCCTTGGAGGCCGAGCCCTGGCTAGTGCTAGACGTTGCGCTGTCGCCTGAGAGTAGGTTAGAATAGCTTGCTCGGGGATGAAGGTTACGGTACCCACTTTGCTTTGCTTCGTTTACGGTCTCGCGAAGGACGAGTCGGTCGATACATGTTGCTTGGTCGCGTTAGTGAGGAACCTCGCCTCCATCGATGAAGTTAGATGTGGTATTAGAAGACTTACTGTCGCAGCATGGTTTCTGTTTACCCTCACAGCAAGGCGGCTCGACCTCACTGGTCTTGGTAGTAGAGCAGCAGTTGTCTTTGCAGGTGTCCTGTGGAGTATCATCTGACTGGCTGCAGCAGTCGTCATCGAATTTCTCTTTATCGTCGCAGCAACTGTCCTGGCAACATTCATCGGTGACAACTTCCGCAGGCTTGCAACAATCGTCCTTGATATATAGCTCATTTTTGGGCGCACAACACCCATCTGAGCATGTCGGGGCCATGTCTGATCCCATAGACTCACAGCAAGCATCATTGACAACCGAATCGGCCTTGGCTTTGCAGCAATCATCTTCGCAGCCAGAGGTTGTAGTTGGTTTGGCAGGCTTGCAGCAATCGCCGTCGCACTGAGAAGCGACGGCCGCTGTTGCACAGGTGCTGGGTCCATTTTCCTCGCTGCCTGAGATTTCGGGCTTACAGCAGTCGTCCTCCTCGCTATCGTCGGGAATATTGCCGCTGGAACAGCAACCTGATTTGCAGCAATCATCCTCCTTCTTCTGAGGGAGCGGTCGGGGAGCAGCGCAGCAACCCGAGCTACAGCTATCATCTTCCTTCTGAGGTTGTGGTGGAGGTGCTGGCGCGGAGCAACACCCGGCGGTGCAACCGACTTTCTCCTTTGGCTCGCTCATTGTGCTCGCTTTTGAGCCGTTGATATGGTTGAAAGCGTTTAGTGAAGACAACTAAGCGTTGTCGGGTTTATGAGGGGGGAGAATAATAAGTAAAGCCAGCTATTAAGAATCCGGGGAAAGGATGTTGAACATCCGATTGTCGCCGCCGGGTTCGGCTCAATCGAGGGGTAGCAAGCGTCAGGGTTATCGCTGGCGAGCCGTTACCTTGTCTGACTTAGCTATTCGGGTAGCATGTTTTTATCGTTGGTTGTAACAGTGAAGTGTGATGCTCTATGCGTTTTCTTGGTATAATCTATGCGTGTCCCTTACCTGAGGCACGTATAATGAGACAATCGGTGTAAGGAATAGGGGACACAGCAGTTGTTGTTCTTCCGAAGTCGGCTGTTTTCAGCTGCCAGCTGCCAGATAAATAGCGTAGAATGGGACACTTTCAGAATGAACTGCACACCATTCACTTCACCTCCTAGGTTGTTTCTGATTCTATGTCATATAAAACTGATTTTTAGGTATAAAATTACTGCAGCTAACTCTTCTCAATCACAATGACCCTAAAATCTATTCATTCAGGTCCAGACAGTGTCGAACGTTCGTTTGTTTATTCGACACCGCTGAATGCGAGCGCACGGATCTCCTACGACACGAGAGAAGCATCTCGTATCATAAATCGCTTAGAGAAGTGACATCTTGAACGCAGGTGTCCCATGCCCCGCTTTGGGCCGTTTCTGCAGGGAAAAAGATGTTGCAAACTTGGACACAGAGACACCGCCGGCGGATTTAATGAAAGCAAGAGACATCTTCCGCAGATCGAAGGACGTGGAAGATTGTGCTGAGTCTGATGGCTCAGACTCTTATTTCATAAGATGCGAATATTAAAACATTCGGCAGCGATATGTGAGACACGGCTGAGAGCAATATTAACATTGAGGTTTTATATCCGAACAAAGTTGACATGGATTGCCTCTCAAATCGGCATATCTGAACGAGAAGCATACGGGATTGAAAACCTGATACTTATCGCCGGGTAAATCCTTGAAATTGGCAAACCCGCACGCTTCATGTCGCATCGCATACTGTAGGTGTTATCCACCTTTCGCCTCTAGACGCGACTCGACTCGAGCTACATATGGTTGACCCGGCCTATCTTATAAGAGATCTTAATTCTCACATATTACTCCAGAGTATTATGAGACCAGGAACAACGCAGGAGAGGCATAATAGGGAGAACTATTTGCCACGTTACTTGCTCGGAGGATTAGACGGGAATCGAACCCGACGAATTACTGAAGATGTCTTGAAGGACCGTAGAGTCCTCACTAAGCAACACGGCGTCGCCGAGAACAAGGAAAAGAAACAGTGTTTCAAGAAATTCGTAACCACACGTGCTGGGTGACTGGGATATGTGATTTGTGTTTCTGAGTCATACATACGATGAGTTAGGTACCTAATTCTTCACTCAGCGATGGGGAATATCTCTAAGCCGTGATAAATCCTAATAACGATCCACAAGGAAGTCCTACGGTATACTGTATTCAGCGATTTCCTGGGGTACAGTCTCACAGAAAGGGGAATAACCAGCGAGGCTCATGTAATTCACCGCTGACAAAGTCACTAATCTCACCGTGCCGTAGCACACCTAGATAACTTCACCTTGCTATATCCGGTACCATGTCGCGGATATCCCCACCGTTACACGTGTTGTTGAAACGAGGGACAGTCCGTCGAAGAATCTCGTACCACGTGCAATCGTATCGAAGCGAACTGAAGATCACGTAAGCTAGGTAGTGTATAATCAAAAAGCACCCGGACTGCTTGCTAATACAACGGCAGCTTATTAATCCTATACGCCTCGGGACAAAGTTAATACTATATACCTACCTGCCTAACCCACCTACCTAGGTATATCTTAGTAAAGAATTCTATGTGATAGACCACGACACTAAGTAGAGATCACAGTAGCCATCACATATACATAGTACCTAGTTTTACACAGCGATCTGCTTATATCCCAGATACAATGTCATCTCGACCCATTCCCCTCCTCCGTAAGTCAATATCACCTCATCCACCTTCCACCCACGACCTAACAAACTAACCTCCTAACGCCCCACACCCAGCCGTCACAGGTGCCTTCGCGCTCCCCTTCGCCGGCTACTACATCTTCCTCTCAGTGCGCGTGGGCCTACGCCGCCTCTCGCAAAAAGTCGCCATCGGGGACAGGACGCCTACTCCTCCTTCCTCCTCCTCTTCCTCCCTCTCTCCCTCCACCACTACCTCCTCGTCCTCCTCGTCCTCTTCCACCACCACCACAACCACCAACAACGACATAACCACAACCCCCAGCGGCATACACACCTCCAACGACCCACTCCTCCTCGCCACCCGCGCACAGCAAAACTTCGCCGAATACATCCCCCTCGCCCTTCTCCTCTCCGTGACCGCAGAGCTCAACGGAGCGGATCCGGCGACGCTGAAAAGGGTGCTGACGGCGCTGCTCGCGGCGCGCGTGCTACATGCCGAGGCCGGGATCCTGCGGCGCGATGCCCTGGGGGTTGGACGGCCGGTGGGCTTTTATAGTACGTTGGTGATTATGGGGGGGTTGGCTGGGTGGGGGGCTGCGTTGGTTTGGGGGGTTTAGGTTAGGGGGGTAGGGGTTGGTTGGGGGATGTAGGTTGGGGGATGTAGGTTGGGGGATGTAGGTTGGGGGAGTGGAGGTTAGGGGGTGGGTTGGAGATTGGGAAAGGGGAAGGGGAAGGGAAAAAGAGGGGGGGGTAAAGGGGGAGGGGAAAGGAGGAGAGGGGAAGAAAAAGAAAAAGAAAAATACAAATTAAAAAGAAAAGTAAGATAGGAGAAAATTGAAAAGGCGACAAGTAGAAAAGGGGGAAGAGGAGAAGGGAGTCTCGAGAAACGGTGGATGCAAGTAGAGGCAGGCTGGCTGAGACTTACGTCGTCTAAGTGGGGAAAGGGGGAGGAGGAGACACAGCTTGAGGCGTTTTCTGTGCAGGAGCTTGACGTGTGTGAAGGGAAACAACAGAGGAAATAGACGTGTGTAAGGTGTGTAGCTACGCGTAATACGATACGAGCTCACCTTCATTCATGCTTGCAAGCGGACCTGTGTGTCGGAAGGCGTTTTTCCCGAGAGCTCGCTCGAAGCGTCATATCCATTCAAGCCATCGAGAGAAACAAACCGAAACGTACATGAGATTAGCTACCTATGCACATAATGGATGGGTTGATTGGGTGTGCTAAGCTTTTGTGTGTAGATTGTAGATTGCGCATCTGCCTCAGCTCCGCGTTATCGTGGCTCTAGAATCTGGGCCATTTCAGCCATCTCAAAAGATGGGCCGGGAAATTTCCGTTTGCCGGGGACGAGGGCGGGATATGCCATGTTTTTGTACAGGTAGGTATCTAAGGAAGGCATACACGATCTGGTATCAACTATCGAAGCCCGCTTCAAAGCTACAGCGCTTGATGAGATTGTATAGGTACCTAGGTATCTACATGTTGGCGCCAGCATTGACGCTCACACCATGACACAACATTTTACATAGATGACTTTTATAATTTCTCCACAACACGAAGGTCAGCATGGTATGAGTATGATGTTGCTTTGTCAAAGATAGTAAAATCCACGAGAGCATGTCTATTCTTGTACCCAAGACTTCGCTTCATGCATGCATGCGCCTCTTGAGTAACCATCGCGACGAGGGGCAGCAAAAAAGGAAGCATCAGAGTAAGACAATACTGTAATTCGCTGTAAGCGCCATGACATGTAAGGACATGTAAGGCTGTCGGCAGACCTCATCCGGGATTGGACCCAGAAGCCAACTGCAGCAAAAAACTCATGCTCGGGCTCTGCCGTAAATTTGTGACGGCGAATTTACGATGAGATAGATAAGAGGTAGGTTAGGAGGTAGTTAATTAATTTGAAGGCTGCGAGATCCACAGGCCGATATGTAGTAGAGCCCATCGGCCCACTGACAGGTCCTGTCCCCATAAAAATGTGCTTGCTGTCACAATGCAGCGTGATTCGAACAAGCAGGCTGCATGCGAACTAGCGCAGCGACAGCAAATACGACAGTACGGCATGAACACGTGAACATAGGTAACTTAACTCATACCGTGCAGAAGAACTCGAAAATAGGCAGGCTTTGCCTTTCGACCGAGGGGGGCGCAAGAGATCTTCGACCCCTCTAGGCCGAGGTGAAGCGGGTAGCATAGCATTGTGGCTATACGTTTGTAAGTTGTTTAAAAATAAAAAAGGGGACGATATCGTAATACGACGATGACAACATGATCAGTAAGTTAAGTAATTAACCCATCGGCGTTCAGATCTCGTCATCTCGGGGTTCAAGTTACACGGTGCCGGGGACGTGGTCCGTTATGGTACTTGAAAAATGCTTAAAAAGGCTTAATGAGGGATTGGGGACGGTGCTCCGGCAGTTAGATGCGAGACAAGCTAGAGAGGGTTACGTTAAATATTCCGAAAGGGGAAAGTGATCAACGAATCTATGCCTCGTCTGATGTAAGTTCGGCATTTGGTGGAAGCTCTGTTGGGTTAGGTGCCGGTCCGCTCCATCTGGTACAACGAGCGGGAGGCCTAGAGACAAAGCTACCATTGCGGCGGGACCCAATGAGGGATTGCCTCTTCGGCTTGTATGTCTGACTGAGAAATGTGCTCTTCCTGCAAGTCTGGATCAGGGTTTCTTGTCAGCACTTTACTACCGCTGATGAATCAGCCACTCTCAGGAACCAGACACTACGGTGAGATACGTCGTCTTGTAATTGGGTTGGAAGAACATGCTCTGGTTTTGCAGCGTCAGGGAGAGCTGGTGAATACCATGCGTTCAGAAGATTTCAAGCGCCATTCGAGTTTGTATTTGCTTCCCAGTAACTCAGTAGGTATGTAATAGATTTCCATACAGTGGCTTTTCACCTCTCAAGCCTCCACTCAACCACCATTAGAAAATAATTACTAGTTAAAGCCCCTCGAAATGACCGCTTTTCAAAACTCCTTATATATATAACATAGTGTCAAGAAAGACTCTGGCTCTTAGGCCTAATGGTTACTCGTACTCCGGTTCAAAAAGATGTGAACATCATCATCCCCTCCAGATAAATCATTGCTTGACCAGACGCCCGGAAGATTAAAAGTCCTAATGGGGGTAATGGAGACCAGCGTGTAGATTGAGTTCACGTCTCTGGCGGATCAATCAAACGACATGTGAACAGTAATCCGAACCTCCACTCCCTATCCCCTTCCGGTCTGCTCCCCTCGCCGCCCCCGGGGTATCAGTTATTTTGCCAACCCAAGCCCAAGCATTAGCAGTCATTACATTAAAAAAAGAACTTGGTTCGAGTACATTGCTCCGAAAACATTTCCTTCAAGATTTTCCTTGCGTATTTCCTTGCAGAAAGAGCTCGTTGCTTGCTGAATGAACCGAATTGCTGTTTGTAAATTTGGAATTCGCGCTCAATAGCGGAGGATATAATACACGGGACCCGTTCATATAGGGTCGGTTTCGTGAGTTCAGCTCCCTGAACTGGTTTCCAAACTCTCAGAGGTTACTCTGTAGCGGATGTCGTTAGGTGCAGGTGAGTTGAACCACTCAAGGTATGGCCCGATCGTCATGGAGTTATTTGTCCTGATGACTCGTATAGTCCTGAGGTGTCATGTTCTGAGTGAACTGAATCTGTTTCGACCTCGGCTGGTTAGGAGAAGACTTCGACGAGTTAACAGACTCGTTAGCATCCCAATCAAATTGAGTGTTGCCCATTGTGTTGTGACCAAAAGAGCTTTGATCTTGGATGGAACCCATCATAGTAGGATACAAGGGCGTTGTTGGGAGACTTCCGTCAGTCAGGTCAGCATAGCTAGGCACGTTGCGCATGCTTAGATCGGAGAACTCAGTTTGGAAGAATGGCGTCAGTAGTGGTTGGTCGGCGTGAAATTCAACACCAGTGCCGAACGGATTGGCGGTATAGCTGTGGTTCCCAAAATGGTTCAGCAGCCCCGGCGTGCTTGGTGGTGTCTTAAGGTTAGCCTCAGCTTTCAGTTCTTGCATGATGCTAGCGGAAAAGCTGCCACCTAACAAAAACGAGTTGTCGTCGGAGCATGCAGATGATACCGTGGGTTCCCGAATATTTTGCTGGTCAACAACAGCCGGCGTCATTGGTGTAGGAGGAGCTGCTCCAGGGAATGTTGCCGTAACTGGACCCACTGGCGAGCGAGCATGATAGTGTAAGAGAGCTTCGGCGTTGCGGTTATTAAAGTACATGGGTGATCGCGGTCCTGAGCTCGATTTCTGAATTCTCCCAGTCATACTGCCAGCAGTTGAGGAAATTCGCCGCATCGCTGAAGCAGGGCTTGAAGTATCAATCCGCTTTGACCCATCCAGTGCAGTCCTGGGCCCACAGCCAAAATTGTACGAACGACTTCTCAACGAAGCAGTCTGAAGAGCTGCCGGTCGCGGGATATTCCGTCGTGAAGCAATATTTGCAGGAGGCGGGGGTGACTTAAAAGAGTCGGTCGGTGTTGGTATCCCTTGACGCACCATTGTTTGTCCTTCAGTGACGGGTGTGCAGACACTTTCATCGTGGCCATGAATCGATTCCATGGGACTCCCATTAAGTCCCGGGGTTTCGAAAGTTGATTGCGACTGAAGAAATGGTGTAACGGTTGAGGTCGAAAAACTCGTGTCCATGACGTTCGAGAACTGACTGCCGTAGTGTTCATTTGTCGCACACTGCTCATCGGGTGAGGGTAGACTGTTCGTCAAATTCGTCGCCTGTTCATCCTGGCCGACATGCTCATAACTCTGGGAGGATTGGAGGTAATCAACCAGGTCACCTGGGTGCCTACCACGTACAAGGGCCTGGGCAAACATTCTTGCATCCGCCTGCGTAAGACCTCCTGGCAATGAAGATTGGATGTTATCAGAAGCCTCCTCGTGGTGGGGAAGAGACTGGTCCTGGGCAGGGGATGAATGAGAACTTTCAGACTCGGGCGAGCCATCGTCACAGTCCTCATTGTCGAAACAGGCATCGGTCGCTTCAGACGTCGAGTTAATATTAGGGAAAGCAGCAGACGAAGGTTGCACGCGCCGGCGGACACTGTCACTTGCGAGCTCTGATGCTCCGCTGGACAAAGTCCCATCCGGTGAGACTGGCTCAGAGCCGGCCTTCTCTTCCCTTCTTCGTGCCTCATATTCCTGCTGCTTCCGTTCCTGCTTAGCCTTAGCGCGCCGATTTTGGAACCAGTTCTATTAGTCCGAGTTAGCACCGTGATCTATAATGAAAAGATACGTATCAAATACATTAATCCGGGGTCGTTCTAGACCAAGCCCATCCGCTAATTGCGCTTTCACCGAGCTTGAGGGCTTCGGGTTCTCCTGGAATACTTTTTCCAGCTTCTCAACTTCTTCCTTCGACAGCCGCGGTTTGGATTCCGTCTTGGGATCAGCCAACCCATTTCGATCGGCTAAGAGATGAGTGCGAGGTTGTCCATAGCCATATATATACTGAAAGCCAGGGAAGGCATGTGGGATAGTGTACTGGTTGTCGGCATATTGCATGCCGTTGCCCTGCTGGTAGTTGAAAGCCGGGGCAAAGCCTGACTGAGCGTGGTAATGCATGTTCATGTTGTCCTTGGCAGTAGCCGAGCGGGTTACGAATTAAACATATATATCTATTTTTCGAGTTCGACGTCTGAGTCTGATGCCGCTGATAAAAGAAAACAAGCCGAGATATTAGGCGTGAGGCCGTTCCGTGAGACCTAGGTGATGGTGTATATACTATGGCCCTGGAGCGAGTGTGATTTTGCTATAAGGAACGACTGAGGGTCAGATACCCGGACAGAGAGCAGCCCAAAAGATTTGCTGAAGAACGAACGTGGTGGTGAACTGAACTGAACTGATCCCCGAAGCACAACGGATAGTCGCCTTGGTCGATGGGGCAGAGCCGGTATAAGAGTAGGCAAAAGGCCAGATGCTAGACGACGGTAACCAAGTCAGAGTGAGACAGAGCTCACTTCGAACCCCCCAAAATTCTCTTGAGACCAGAGACAAGTAGAGCAAGGATGGAACAAAAACAAATACAGGAGTTGCTAGAGAGCGGGAAGGGAGAGAGGGGGGAGGGCGTGTAGTGAAGTAGTTGTAGACTGTAGGCCGTAGGCCGTAGAGCTGTGGGTCTTCCTATGGACCTTGCACGAAGAGCGAACCGGGAGGTGGGAGGTACTTCCGCGGTACTACCATGAAATTGGGTGGAGGTGAGCAAGAGTTCGAAGGAAAGGCTTGGTGACACTGGTCGCCGACAGGGTTAGGTACCTGAATGTACAAGATGTACTCCCTGGTACCTTTCTCCAATTGCTGTTTATTCGTTTATTCATCTGATCTAGTGTTTTAGCGTTCTACCCGCTACCGCAGACGCGGAGCATTTTTATTATAAGCAGGGTAGCGCATGCTCAAGCGCTGACTTGGCTAGGTAACCAGCTAGCCCGGCTGGGATTGTGGCTGGCCTAGGCAAGGTTGGTGCCGTTGGGGCCATCCATCTCAACCAGACAGCCAGACCAGCAGACCACCACCAGCACATCGTACACCACTGACACCACTGACAAAAACTTAAGGCCCCCGAGAAGAGAGGCCCAGAAAGGCGCCGCCAAAAGGTCAGAGTGGATGGGGGGCCTGCGGAGGGGGCCACTTACTTTAGCGAGCTGGCTCACCTGCTGCGCGTCAACTGGGGCCACTGGAGGAAGCAGTTGGCATTTGAGGTACCGACTACGTACATAACACGTTGTGGGAGGAAAGAAAAAAAAAAGGTTCCCTCACCGATCATAACTTCTTAGCTGCGTGATCCCTACCTAGTAGAGAGAGTGAGGACAATTGTCGTGGGAGGGATAGCCAGTGATGATTCTGACCAAGAAGTCCACAGTACAACGCGTCACACCTAGCTTGTGTGTGATGGTATTGTACGAATACGTATTGGGCACCTGGGCAGTCTTTGGAGATTCCGCCACACTAAAAGAGAGCCCGACCAGGCAGCCCAGGCTGGCCCCCTGTCTTGGGTTCCCTGTCTCTAAGAGTACCAGGTATGTACGTGGGCTGGAAATTAGGGATCTGAAATTGTAAAGAGGAAGATATGACGAGGTCTGAACATCGGACGATTCAAGCTTTTGGCACTTGCCAGAAATGCGGGGGGAAGGGCATAATTGGGAAACTAAAGCAAGGTACAAGTCTTAATGAGAAACTCTATATGCTCCCTTCAGATTGCGAGCGACAAAGTTGAGCGAGCAATCATAGAGGAAACAAGGGCCCAGAGAGAAAAAGGGATGGCCGAACTTTGGCTGCATAACTCAAAAGGGCATTAGAATTGTTGTTGGCCAAGCCAGGCAAGGCAATTTGACTTTGACTTTTTTACTTTTCGACTTTTAGTGGACCCCCCTGTATGTCCCTGGCTATCCTTGTATGTCGTATACAGTGCGCCTTGTTATTACTGTAATGTTGTCACCCGGAGCCTTGGCATCCCGTCCAGCCCGGTGTAAGTTGTCATATGACTTAGCTTCTCTCTCTTTGATTAACTTATTCTGGTTGACTTTGTTGTTGATGATGATATTGTAGGGTTCGGGGAAGAATGATCGGCAGGTCTCGTAGATACTCTCTGACGTTATCTAAGAGGAAGGATTCTCCTAAAGCGTATAAATCATAGTCGCTGGCTTACAAAGCGCTTGTTACTAACGTGCTGTCAGATCTAATAGAAAGGGCGCACCAATCAATTACAATGATGGTCCTAGTTTACAAGGAACGGACGGTAATCGGTAACAAGGGAATGGATAAAATGCCTGTCTAGAAACCGCTATAGCATAAGCTCTAGCTTAGTAGGTGCTCACTATGGGAGAGAACTGCTGAAGAAGTGATTGTGTGTCTAGTGCCTGTGCAGGAGTATTACGTAGAGCCGAAAGTGTTTCAGCAAACATAGTTGTCTGAGACTTAGGTTCTATGGTAATCTCTAGAGCAGAAGGACGAAGGTGTGCAGTGTGAAGTTCACCTTTTTGAGAACGTCTTTAGTGATCATTCACCCATGAAGCTTACGACCAGGGCTAAGACGGCAATACCGTATTTTATCCTTGATATATCACGGTAGAGGAGCCTAGTTACCACGAGGTCAGCTAGGTTGTCATGATGGATATGTCAAGGATGGAGACATGGGTGCTTTGATCTTCGAATTGATATCATAGTCAGGGCTTCTCGCAGGGAAACTCGAGTACTGCCCCCAACGAGATCCCAGTTAGACAGTGCCCTAAGAGTTTATACACTGTAAATAGGAATACTATGGTACAGCTTGCTGTGGAGACTTCCCGGATTCGCTCAACTCCCCTGAGACTTTGACAAGTTTTTCGTCTAAAAAGGAAATCTTTTGACTCAAGTCACGAACAAACCTTTCCCAAAAGAGATGCGAGATCCACTGACCCAAATGTTATAACCGTAAGGTACTTACAGAATGAGCATCCATGATCAGTGATGGGCAACATGGTATCCCCGGATCTGGAGACCTAGGTACATAGTGTAACTTAACTTTCAATTGACAGGCAGCCTTGACACATCTTTTTTTTTCTTGTCGCTTACCTCTTTAATTGACTTCGCATTTTGATGGAACCCTATCCTTCAAGGTTGCCGCAAGCCCTGGCAGACCTCGGGACATATTACTTCATCTACCGAGCTTGACGCGGATGCCCTCGGAAGAATATGGATCGTCTGATGTTTTCTTAGAT
Source organism: Hypoxylon sp. PDH2405 (assembly GCA_023628415.1). NCBI lineage: Eukaryota > Fungi > Ascomycota > Sordariomycetes > Xylariales > Hypoxylaceae > Hypoxylon > Hypoxylon sp. PDH2405. The sequence continues at coordinate 71,463 of JAMAKT010000016.1, forward strand.
GTCAAGATGGTGCCAGCATTTCATTTGATCTGACTATAAGCTAAGTTTTTTTTCTTCGCTTCGTTCCGCTTTTGGCTTCTTCTCAAGGAGACCCCGGAGTAAACAAGCGAGCCGTCGTATTTCGGCACTTTAATAAGATTTGAGAGGCTTATAGCACAAAGGTTAGTAATTTCGAGCTTTTTCCCATCTCACGTTCGAGATTAGCACGAATCGCCAGGTCCATTTCCTGATCGGGCGTCTAATGAGATGCTCATGTTCAAATGACCAAAATTCCACCGCCTTTCATGGTAATCAAGCCTTCCGGCCGCATTCGGCCTCATAATTTCGAAGTCCGCTAGACTGGTCTCTCTCTGCTGCACACTTATCATGCACGTCTAGCTTCGGCGCAAATGTCATCGTGTCGATACCCGTGCTTCCGGGGCCACGAAAAAGAAAGGAGCCAGAGTTTGACAAGTGCCTGACTAAATATCGTAGATAGCCGATGATAGGGCATTCAAAGCCACCATGATGCAAAGTGATCCAAACCTGCAGAGACTCAGTTTTGCTGATATGAGAACTTACTTCACCCTCGAGCTTACTGGGCACCCGTCCCAGACGCATTGAGGCTTGGCTATTCCCGCCCGAGGAATGGATTTCAACGTCTCGCAGGTCAGAGTTACATTGCTTTGAGCTAGACGCCGCCTTTTCTGGAGACATTGCGATTACTATGTCTATCCCGTCCTTTGCAAGATATGAGCAGAAGCCGAAGCTGGGCAGCATGTGATGATTGGCTCTTGATCAACAACAAGTCCTTCCAAGAGCGACTAACTCTATGCACACAGTATGGTCTTATCCATATTCGAGGCCCAACAGCTCGGTACCGATGGTAGATGGCAGTTAATGGCGTGATAAGCGGGAAACCTGCCTACAGCTCAACCCAGAGCTAACTTATTTTGTTTTGTTTTTTCCCTTCGTTTTCTTAATCCAGCCTGGCTGCCATCAAAGTTTTTTTTCTTGCTACACTCTTCTGCCCGACGAGACGAACCGGGGTTACATACCCAATGTACTTATTATTCGGGGAGTTAAAAGGAGAAGTCCTTCTGGTACTTTCACTACACCACTATTGGAGACGAATTTCTTCATTTTGTTTCCGAACTGAATCCTAAGGTTTACAACGTCATATGACTTGATTACGGCAGCGGCTACCAGAAATCAATAATGATGTCGCAATAACATTCAACCTTAGGGTCGCACACAATGTTGATTTTCTTAAGATGTGCAATATAGGCCGGCTGCTTGGTACCACAGGGGGGTAAGTGGGGATGGCCTGCTGGAAATTTGGGGTTTAACTTTTACCGGGGTCGCATTAGTTCCCATGTAAGCGAAAATCGCCAAGCTGAGCCAAAGAGCTGGGACTCCAGTCCTGCCCAAAAAAAAGGTTGTCTTTGTCAAAAGTCCCCAGTCAATCAGTCAGCATGGCTTGTAAGTGCTGCAGCACTTGCATCAACCTGTCCGGGAGAGACATACATACGGAAATAACCTTCTAATCCAAAACCTCTGCAACTAAGGAGTTTATTATACCTTTCCATGGCGGCAGGAGGAGACTCTCGGGAGATCATATCACTAGAAGACGAACCGAGGGCATTCATTCGTCGCCTTCAGACTACTTCTCATTACGGGTACATTAGTACAGCATACGTGGTACGGTATGAGGTACTGGCGCCCACTTGGGAAATGATCACCAGCTAGCCCAAATGTCCGGATAACCTTCTTCCTTGAAGTGGGACAGGTCCCTGATTCCCTGATTCCTTGATTCCCTGTCGATCTAGGTTGTCATCCGGCTCGAGCTACCTTTACGCATTACAACAGACAAGATGAACTAGATATCGGATAATATGTCGGGCATATCGGTGGTTATTCTTCGGGGCAAAACGACAAAATATAGCTGCCCGAGGCCATGCGGCCAGCTGGATGAATGTGAGAGGTAGCCTTACCTACCTAGGTATACAATCACCACCTAGATATGTACGTGCCATAGGTTCGACACGGGATTGGACCCCTGATCGGGTGCAGCTGTGCTTCGGCGTAAACTTCCACCCGAATTTTACATCGCCGACTTACCTTTAACAACGAGGCTCCCGTTGGCTATACTAAGCGCAGTGCATTCAGGAAGGGAGTGCCATTTTGCCGATCTAGACACCCTGAGCTCTGTCATATCTTCCGGTTCGTATAATCCGTCTTTCAGCTTGGTCTCTATACCCACCCAAAGGACCCAATTCCCGTATCACTTGCTTGGACCCCATTGCGACAGCGCTACGTAGCCCATGCATTCTCAAACACCGCGCTGAGGTTGGCATTTACATGGTACCTTTACATTACGGCTTGCAACTTCGGATCCTCTATCAAAACGCAAGTTTCCCCGATTATATCAGAATCGTGCGCGAAATACGGCGCATTTGTCATTTTAGTAGCTCGCCGGTTACGATGCTATACAGCGAAACTGTCACCCAACTCAAGCGAATTCCGGGGTGGCTATGCCCTCCCGTAACTGTACCTGAGTGCCTGAACTGTGATTCGCGGAGCTAAACTTCTTGGCAGATTGGCAATAGATGATTGGATAACGTACGGTCCGTTGTGGTGGGACTTGGTATTATAGGGGAAAGCTCTACTACAGTGCAGTCTTAGCGGCAGACAGCGCCCTCGGCTAACTTTTTTTTTAGTTCTCGTTCTTCCCTGCGCCGCGCCTCAGCCATCCTCAACATAATTCACATAATCCACATACCTTTACATTCTATACTCTATCTATAACGGTAGGTGACAATCGAGCGTGGTAACTGGTGCGCACGGTCAAATGTTGAATGACCAAGAAAGGTGACTGAATGGTACGCTACCTAGTATTCCGCGTGTCGAGCACGTTGATGCCAGGGAATTTCCCCTGTGCGACCGGCCGAAAAAGCGGATTTATCATCATCACTTCAGCAACAGAAGGTCTGGCCAGCTCTAGAGTCTGATGGTGTCCTAGCGGCAGTCGTTCCCGTCGCGTAAGGCGAACTAAACCAGCCGTTTTGCCCACTCGCCGCTGGCCCCCGTAGTAGTATCCCAAAGACGGACAAGATTCCGAAACGGCCCTCTTCTTACCATCCTCATAGCTAGAATGATCTCGTCCGAGACACTCTCGATAGGCGAGCCGAATATCTCGGCTGCTTCAACCCTGTTTCTCCCAGGTGTTACCGCATGCGCCATCTTGGTTCTCGAACAATTACATGCAGAATGCATCGCCTCCCGTGGGGAGCATCTCCTCCGATAAAGCATGTAATCCGCAACTAGACGCTTCATCCAATTTTACAGCTTCGCAAAGGCCCCCCAAGTCGGCGGTGCGACCTATTCATCGTCGACTCCGGTATCCGCCACTCTCGTTCTCGCCTTGACATTCAGTATTGCTACTGATGTACTCGGAAGATAACATTCCCGTGGGTGGCAACCGGCTTCATGGACGGTTTAGGACGTACCCCCGTAAGCTGAGCAAGATGTAGGCAATGAAGACTAGCAAACATTATGGACGCTGGTGGCTTGCTCCTCGCCATCTCGCCCTAAATACCTTATGTATAAGAGTTTACTTCGAAGATCGCCTACCGTTCATGGCTAGCAATGCATTCCGGTACAGCGGCACATCTGTGACTGATCAGTTAGGTATGTCAATTATCCCTAGCGGGCCGGAAAACAATACCTAGTAGCGATCCAGTAGTGGTGGATCACTGGCGCGTCTGCACGCAACGCAATACGTACTGTATGATTGACTACAGGGGTTATGGGGTCACAGCGGTATTAAGATCATATCCTGGCCCCGGCGGCCACGTGGATTTGACTCTGATGACAAGAGATCCCCTGGGATTTGGCGGAATGGCTTGCGTCAATTGCGAGGTACCTCCAAGTACCTGACAGGGGAAGCAGTCAGGAAATCTTTAGGCTCATTTTACTTCTCCCACTATCACGGCCGTAAGCCAAGGCTCTTGCAGATACCTCATTAGAGCTTTCCCATCCCAACTCTTCATGAAAAAACAGGCTGTACGATGCGATACAGCTCTACCGCTATCTCCGAGAGGTACTGCAGCAGAACACAATGCTATCTTTAATTCTGCAATACGACAACGTGGGGGTTCAAGGCAACACAATTCCTATCATCTCAACAAGCGCCGGCGGTACACCTCAGAAGCGCTTGTTATAGGTAATATTTCGAGCTGAGGTCGCAATTATCAAGAACCTACCAAGCAGCCGCCGCCACTCAATATGTCAATATCGTAGCTCAGCTCCGCTTTAGCCGCTTGCCTACCTCCAAAAGCGTGGGGTTTTCCTTTCTCGAGATGGGTCCGAGCACGAGACCGCAAGCAAGCGTGTACTCTAGTTGCGATCAACTCCAAGTATCACCGAATTTTGGTACGCGCTGATCTCTCATATCGCAACCGCATCATCATCACCATATACTTTTGGCGGTGTGCGTACAGGAAACCCGAAGTTTCCATGTACTCGCTACAAGCGTTTGGAATGACGAATCGATCGTCACTCAGTGAAGTCCAGCGGGAACTAATGAGCTACCTGGATTATTTTTCAGGCACCAACCAAGGCAGTGGGCCAGCTTCTACGTAATGACCGTTTGGCACAGCGACTGACCCCGAAAAAGCCAACGCCGCCTCGCCCATTTCTCGAAGTACGACGTTGCGACGTAGTTGGTGGATTTGAAATGAAGCGGCGTTGAAGCCTCACAACAACGTCTGCGCCAACATTGGCGCGGACTGGTGAGATGTCAAATTTCAGTCAATCCACTCCCAAAGGTCCACCTCGAACGACACCGTTACACCTAAATCAGCTTTTTCCAGCCCCCTTCCCTCCCTAATGCAAAATCGTGCAGGTAGTCATTTACTGCTTTTTAATAGCTTTTTTTACTTCCTTTTCCTTTTCTTTTATTAGCAACTTCGTTCCTGCAGTAGGGAAGTGGCTCTGTGTCACCGCAGGGAGTATTCATGAACACAATTTACTTCCCAGCTAGGGCGTTGCTTTGCCTGCACGTCGTGGAAAGGGTACCCCGACCACTGACTACCAGGTATGCACGATTCATTATTCCCCCATTATCTCCCCTATCCCAAGGAGCACCGTGCACCGACCGAACCATCCCTCTTCCGTGAAAGCTTGGCTTCGGTCACAACGGGGAGGGAACGGAACTTACCTTTGTCGGGTTTGGTGATATCTGATTTAAAATACGATCGGAATTAAGCCGCTATTCTGTCACTTCTAGCTCTGCTGTAGGTGACGGTGAAGGCAGCCAATTGTCGATGGCGCTGTTTATCTACAATAATGACCCCTCTCGTTGGCTCCCCCGCGTATCGACTTGAGGAGTCGATCTTTACCTGGCGGTCTAGGTCATGCATAGGTCACGCATTCGCCAGCTACTACATCGGGATTCCGCCAACTGTCATGGTTACTCAGGTCGGCGACCAGCCAAATTGACAACTGCGAAGATCCTTTCTTGGCGTTCTTCATCTCTTGGCAGCCTGCAACTGGAGATGCTGTGTTCACACAACCACAAGGGAAACTGCTGCATGTCTTGGAGATAGTTCATCAAGACTTGCACTACGAGGTCCCGAGGTTGCTTAAAAACGCCTCGTAAGTGGCGTACGGTACATGATCAACCGGGTCCTTGCAGTTGCTCCCTCCTATTATGGCTACCGCGAATTAAAGGTAGATGACATCTTGCCGTCACTCCCGTAGAGCTCGTTACCTACAGATGATCCGGGCCGTCGTGTTGTTCAACGGCGCGCAAAGTTTTACCCCGTATCCATGGCATTGGGATACTATGATATGTAAAGGCCCTTTGCACAAAAAGCTCGTAATCCCGTAGCGTACAATAATGATGTTTCTTATAACCCGCGTAATTACATCCCGACTCATAGCCGAGACCCACGGTAAGCCACTATTGCCGTATTCAGCTTTCGCGGGATTGATGGGCTATGCCTTTCTCAGGTCGGAAAGTGCTTCAAGCAAGTACGCGAACAAGGTCTCGGGTCATATAACCAAGTCTGAGAGGACACAAAATCTCGGCGGAACGGACAACAAGGGAGGTTCCGCCCTCTCAATTCTTTGCATGGCTAGCAAAAGATATCCAACTTGTTACGTGGCCGTTCCCTTGGGCTCTCTCTCTTGCTGAGCTTTCCGCCTGGTCCAACGGCGGACGCCATGGACGATCCCCATCGAATGAGCGGACAACTCTCTCGTCCACTACAATGAGCGGCGCCCCCCTCTCTGCCATCTAAACATTTCTATCAGAATGATCGACATTGTCTAGACGGGCCGAGTCGGCATTTAGAAAAGCCAATAAACCAATAAGGGCAGCGCGCGATGGCGTTTTTTTCGAAAAGTGCTTTTCTGCAAGTAGCTTAGCACCAGACCTAGGTGAGTAACAGAGAGAGATAGAGAGGTAGAGGGAGGCACAGAGAAATCGATACGGAATTCCGCCACATAGCAGATACCTATCTCTCTCTCTCTCTCCACACAGACCCTGTGTATGCTGTGATCACGGCTTTTGTGCAAGATCGAAATGTCTGACAGCGGCACAGCCGGTAGAACGGTATTAATAAGGGTACCTACGCTAAAATCGGACTGAGATCGGGGGCAAGCCAGTGCTCTACGGGGTAAGATAGGTAATGTCTCGCATCGCTGGTTTTTTTTATTTTTTATTGTGACGGGTATATGCTCGTCATTAACTTTTCCGTGACCCCGTCTATCTTCGTGGGGTGGTTGATTTGATTTGGATTGATTCATCAGAAACACAGATGCCATTCGGAGGCACAAACCCAACCCAACCCAACCCAGCGAAGGAACTTTTTTAAATTCTCCGCTGTGATCTCTTAGTATCGTGTTATTTCGTATCGGTATCTGTCGTGCAGCTACCTAACTCTCATCATATTTCCCACCTCCGCAAATATGAGAGTTTGATAGGTACAAGCTAGGTACAGTGGACAGCACAGCTCGGGCGGGGAATAGGCAAAGGAAAAAAGATGCGAAGTTCCGATAGTTCTGGTGATCGTCATTAATGCACCCACCGCGCCAAGACGGGGGGGTAGACGCGCTTTTCTTTTCACATCCATCGCTTCGCCCTACATACATACCTACATGTAGTAACTCTGCCAGCCTTACGTCAACGTAGCAGGGCCCTCTAATCTTTGGTTTTTTTTCTTTTTGTATGTAAGATACGAATCCCCGGCAAATTAGCTATAGATCACGAAATTTCGCCGTCGGGCCAGTAAAGTGCTTGGGATCAGGGATTGTTTATATAATCAGTTCCCCGCCAGGTCTCTATTACGATCTTAGGTTGCTCTATCTTATTGCTCTATCGAACGTCAACACGCACACCCTAGTCGCGGCCTCTCCCGTTTCCCAGATGTGACCCTGTCCGCGTCGCATCATGAAGCCCGACATCCTAGTCTATATGCCGAACAGCCAGAACTATAACGTGAATACATATGTCGTGGAAATTTCCGAGTTCATGAAATGTACCAAGGAAAAAAGGCTTGAAAAAAAAAGATTCCCATGGATATTCGGTGACTTGGTTGACATGTCTCGGCGCGCTGTGACCTCGACGTTACGGTCGCCTAGCTAATTACCTATTTATTGTTGGGGATTGGGGTTGAGGTTTCGGCGAGTTTCGTTTCGAGATGGGCTATCTATAATCGCTTTCTCTCTTATCTTTCTTATAATGTCTCTGAATTATCGATTTCTTCATTTCTGGACATTCCCGTTCGAGGTTTCAGAAGGAGAAGGAGCCAAGGCGTCCGAGATCCGCAGCGTCACCGTCCCGTCCCCGTCGCTGGCCCGGACCATGCTGACGGACCGCAAATCCCGGACGATCCAGTCGGGCTCGGCGGCGAGCACCTGCTCGACCGTGTGGCTCGTGACCAACCCCAGCACCTTGCACCCAGCCGCCTTACCGGCTTTGATGCCCGCGGGGCTGTCCTCCAAGACTAGCACTTCCGGGCTGTCGGAGGAGCTCAGACCGAGCTTCTCCCGCCCTAGGTCGTAGCACGCCGGGTCCGGCTTGCCGTTGGCGACGGACTCGGCGGTGACGAGGTGCTCCGGACGCGGCAGCTTGAGGACGTCGAGCCAGCCCTCGACGAGGGGCAGGGACCCGGACGTCACGATGGTCCAGCGCGCGTTTGCCGCGATCAGGGAGTCTAGGAGCGCTCGGGCGCCGGGGATCTCGACGGCGTCTGCGCCGTGGAGTTTGGGGAGGAGGGATTCCATGTGTCTTACATCTGCGGAGTGTCAGTCAAGTTCGGTGAGTAGCTCAGGGGAGAAGGGGAAGGGGTGAGAGGGGGTGTTGGTGTAGATAGTGTCGCGGTGTAGAACAGAGTAAGGGAGTATGTAGGAGGTAAGTAAGCACGAGTAGAGGCCGTAAGGGAGGTGAACTAGTCAGGGGCAGGAGTTCAAGTTCAGGGGAAAGCGGCTTGTTCGCCCCTGAAGGGAGGCTTTTTTTTTTTGTTTCCCCGCCGGATCCAGGCACGACAAAACCCCAAACCCAAAAAGCCAAAACCCCCTGAGACTTGAGACACGGCTATAGTCTGGAACTTACATTCCCAATTTGCCTTCTCCGGGCTCAGGACCTTCAGCATGTCAATACTCCGCCGGCCGTGAGATGTCTGCAGGATCACCTCCGGGTCCACGCCAATCTCATTTCCGACGCTACCCCTGATTTAGGACCAGAGTTTTAGAGAAGCTCGAGGGAAGGAAAACTCACGTGTACCAGTGCTTGACGACTGCGGCTGTTGAATCGATGATGGTGCCGTCCATGTCGAAAAGCAAGCCCTTGAAAGTGACCTCGAAGGGGGGAGTGGTGTAGTCCATCTTCAGTGTAGGAGCTCTATAAGACTTGTATAGAAAATATCAACGAATCTACCTAGTCTAATTGGAAAGAGACGAATAAGCCGCAACGAGAATGAGAGCAATGTATATGTATGTATGTGAAAACGAATAGAATATTCCACGGTCTATGTGTAAGTTTCTGAAGTCGGATTTGCCTGAACGGGCGAACTTATATATCTAAATATCTAAATTGAGGCGAGTAAGAAACCAGGCCGAGTTAGGAAACTCCGACATCTCAGGTCCGCCTTTTAGTTTGCAGAATTGAAGCCATCGCGAGGCCGGACAACCTCCACTAACAGGCTTACAGGATCCGATTTTAGGGGTCTTTCAGTGGGCTCTTATCGGTAAGCGGGGTTGGCCAATCGGCGGCGTGGTGGGGGCAGGCTTTATCGCTCGGCGGTGGCAGGTGGCAGATCACTTTTTCCACCAAAAATTTGGAAACTTTTCGTGCTGGATCCCGATAACAATTTATCAGACAAATTCAAGATAATAATTTGCCAGGCACAGCAGTTAAAATGGCCAACCACATCACAAAACCAAAGAGTATGAACTGATTTTAGTATCGCTATGAAGAATTGACTAACCGATTGCGCAGAAGCAAAGTCGAAGCGGACACCCGTCCGTTTACGGCACAAGATCGAAAAGGCATCTGCCGCGAAGCAGCGCAAAGCCAGAAAGGAAGCGAAGAAGAACCCGCAATGGAAGTCCAAGCTGAAGAAGGACCCGGGCATCCCGAACTTGTTCCCTTATAAAGAGAAGATCCTGCACGAGATCGAAGAGGGGCGACGAAGGAAACAAGAGGAACAGCAGCGACGGAGAGAATTGGCCAAGGCCGCTAAGACGGGCGCCGCCAATGAGGATGAGAACGATGAGACGGTCATGGAGGGCGCAGAGGCAGAAGATTTCGACGGATTTGACGAGCAGGACGACGCGATGGACGAGGATGATGTAGACGACAGCTCAAACCCTATGGCGGCACTTATTGCGAGCGCAAGAGCCGCCGCCGAGCAGTACGATCGCGAATTACAAAGCGGCGACGAAATGGATGAGGACGAGTCATCAGATGACGACGCCGACTCCGAAGACGGAGGCGCCGAACTACGTGCTCAAGCTTCGTCGCGAAAAGCCCACGACAAGGTCTTCAAGCAAGTCGTTGACCAAGCAGACGTCGTGCTCTACGTTCTAGACGCCAGAGATCCCGAAGGAACGAGATCGAGGGAAGTCGAACGAATGGTGATGGCTGCTGCGAGCGGCGGCAAGAGGTTGATGCTTGTGCTGAACAAGATCGACCTGATTCCGCCGAATGTGCTCAAGGACTGGCTCACTTATTTGCGGAGATACTTCCCTACGCTCCCGCTACGCGCTTCTAATTCCGCTCCCAATGCGCAAACCTTCAACCACCGTGATCTCACTGTTCAGAGCACATCCTCCACCCTCTTCAAGTCACTAAAGTCCTTCGCGGCCTCGAAGCAACTCAAGCGTGCGATATCAGTGGGCGTCATAGGCTATCCCAACGTCGGAAAGTCATCCGTCATCAACGCGCTTCTCTCACGGCTAGGCGGTCGCGGCGCAGCAGCTTGTCCAGCGGGCGCCGAGGCGGGCGTTACGACGAGCATCCGCGCGGTCAAGATCGACAGCAAACTGACCCTCCTAGACTCTCCCGGCATCGTCTTCCCCTCGGCGCCGAGCGGCGAGTCCTCCTCATCCTCCTCATCCAAGAAGAACGCCATCGAAGCACACGCTCACCTCATCCTCCTGAACGCCATCCCGCCGAAGCAGATCGACGACCCCATACCCGCCGTCACGCTGTTGCTGAAGCGGTTATCGGCGTCGCCCGAGCTGCTCCAGAAGCTGATGGACGTGTACGATCTGCCGCCGCTGATCAGCTCGGAGGGCGACGCTACGACGGATTTCCTCGTGCAGGTGGCGCGGAAGAGGGGACGGCTCGGTCGCGGAGGCGTGCCGAATCTGAGCGCCGCGGCCATGACGGTCGTGACGGACTGGAGGGATGGAAGGATCCAGGGATGGGTTGATGCGCCGGTGTTGCCTGTCGCTACTGAGATCACACCTAAGGGGGTGGATGCTAGGCAGAGCTTGGAGGGCGTGCCGGCTATTATGCCGGATCAGAAGGAGATTGTTACGGAGTGGGCTAAGGAGTTTAAGTTGGAGGGCTTGTGGGGCGATGATGAGGATGCGAAGACGGGTGATGCGATGGAGCAGTGAGGAATGGTGATGGAGGGCTCTAGGTTAGTGGCCTCTAAGTGGATTGCGGGAGGAAGATCTACCTAGCTACCTAGGTCGATTTGGGGCTGGGAAGACAACTGTCCTCAGGAACGCTGCTTCATGGAGCTAGGGTTCATATCTAGGTAGAGAGGGTTTACATGAATATACCAGACTTCAGCACGTATAATATCAAACTCGGGATACAACGAAAACCTTGAAGGAATGCCATAGGAATGTGATCTAGATTATGTACGGAGTGGCGATGCGGTCCTCTCTTGAATGTGTGACATGCTCTATACTTGCAGGAACCCTCAGCTACTTCCCTCGCCTCGTACTGCTGGTCATCTCATCCTGCATTAAAAGCGGCAACTTACCTTATCGTCTATCTAAAGTTATCGTTCATTTTGAGTTGCCAGTCTCGTTGTCACCGGGACTCGGGCAAATAATGTTATTGATCGTCTCTTGATTACAGGGACTTGGGCAACAAGGATGAAGTATACGGAAAGTTTAATAATTGTTTTAGGCAAGGGATCCCCATGGGGGATATCTATTTACTTTCTAAGTCTGTCTTCCAGGTCTGGTCCCTGGACCTTTCTAGTTACCGATTCAACAAAATGACAGGGATGTTGGTGTCAATTAACATGTTTGTAAGTTTAGTTCATGATACTAATGAGAGGCTCTTGTCGAAGCATATATAAGGTTTCTTGGCTGTATGATAAATGCCTATCCATCATTGAACTCAACCATGTGTTAAAGTCAATGGCCAACTCAGAAGCCACAGCTATAGTAAACTCGAGTAGTCACAGCGACCACTTATTAACTTCGATCTCTGTGTGATATGATGGAAATAGAATTTTATCCTATTCTACCTGAATCACTCCGTATTCCCTTATATGTATCCTTATATAGGACCTCGTAGGACAATGGCTTCTATATCCTGCACTCACTCTCAACACAAAACTAACTCGTTCTACGCCTCAATTGTTGAAATCACCAAAGGCACCAAGGCCAGGTCTTGCATGAAAATCACAAAGAAATCACCTACAATACCGTCGTCACTTAGCTTAAGCTTGGGTACAGCAAGCATCACTCGAAGCATAGCCAAAGCCCGCGCCCACCAATCTCAACATAACCAATCGTCAATGGAAGAACCTTCTAAAACACCACAGAGCTTCCCACAATTCTCGAAACTCCCCCCGGAGCTTCGTCGGGAAATATGGTCCTACTGCCTCCCCCGCCGCGTCGTCGAGATGCACGATACGAGGCGTAGGTGCCGTCTTCGGAGACGGGAACAGAATAAAGGACGACCATGCTTGACGCCTGCTAATCCCAAACCTCCGCTAATATCTCGCGTCTGTCGGGAATCGCGGTACGTCGCTCTGCGGAAAGCCGGCTTTGAAACCATGGCGCTGTACGGGACGCCCGCGTGGTTCGACCGGAGCCGGGACGTCATAAACATCTGCAGGTCGTTTCGTATGGGGGCCGCGGCTTACGATAGGACGGTTGTGGAACCCGGATTGCAGACAATTGTTGCCTGTAACCCCGATATCCCGTTAAGTATAGACGCCGATCTGATCGAGCGAGCTATTCGCGACAACAGGCCGAATAGGTGGAGCTTTCCCAGAACCGGCAGTATAGCCCAGTGGGCCGTCAAGCTGCTCCCCGAGCGCAAGACGTGTACCGTGGTCCTGCGGAACGTGACGATACACACAACCCACGAAGAAGCTTGCGCCTCGGGGTTCTTTGGGCTGCTCGCTGAGGAGACCACCCTCCATATTAACGCAGAAGACGCCGCGGGGGTCGCGAGACTATCAGATATCTATAAACGAATGACCAGGGTAGAGGCATTGGAATCGATGCACCGGTACTTTTCGAGCCGGGAGGTGGATGAGGACATCTACTGGTTCCTTAAATGCGTCTGGACTATGTGGCTCAAGGAGAACAAAGTTCTCCCGATGTTCTTCGACCCATATACCCTCACGTCGGAACATGAGGAGGAGTTTGCGGAGTTGTTGGAACGGCTTCCGCAGTTTACTTATGTCATTGGGGTTCATCTCTGCACAGAAAGCCACGAGCGGTGAAATCGGATGATAGCACGGTGCATACGAGCATGGAAAAGAAGGAGGGGATGGGTGTGAAATAGGATGATAGTCCGCTTAGGATCTAAGGTCGGGACTAGTGGTATTGGAGTTGTGCGATGTAATTACTACAGCGATTTGCATTCAAGTCTGCATGGTGGAAGGGGACAGCGCGGAAGCCATTTTCATCGTCTGCGCTTTAGTTAAGTTGGGAGTCTGGAACGATTTCAATACACTTATACCCACAGTTTTTATTTTAATTAACACTATCTGGGATCTCCATCTGTGCCCATATACATGGTTGCCTTTCCATCTGGACACAATACGGATACACGAAGTTTCTTAGCCTCTTGGAGACAGACCAAGGAAGAAGATTCGTAATATATTAGGTGCCTAGGTACCTAAGTACTTGACTCGGTCCCGGGTTTTCTAGATAGTGTTAGTTGATATCAGAGAATCTCTTTGAGGATCTATAATTTTTCTCAATATATTCACGAGAGTCCGTGGGTCCCCACCCAGAATATATTATGGCGTACTTCCCAGTAAATCACTAAAACGGTATATAGGAGGCGAACCTTAAGGATATCATCCTCAAGAGATGATATAAAAGACTGGAATTCACCTTGTGAACGTCTTCCTCAGGAAGAGTCTCCAATAGCTCTCTTGGATACTCCTTCAGCACACCACTCAGTCTGAATAGGGGCTTTACTTTTATAAAGAAACCAATATGATCAATATATTCAAGAAACGAAGTACTTAAGCTGGCTGCAAAAAATCATCAAACCCCCCTATTTCTTCAAACATAGCTCATAACTCATGTCGATTCAGTTCAGTCATAAACCACACCAGCCAGTTCCAGCTTCAACCAACGGAGCACTTCTCCCTTTTCTCCCCTCTCCCTTCCCCTCCCCTTTCTCCATCCCCTTTCCTTCTCTCCACTCCCCTTACTCTCCCCAAACTCCCTCCCTACCCTCGTTACTCACTTACAAACCAACGCAATAATTATACCCCGGCTGCAAATTCGTGCACCCACTATTAACACTCGGGTTCCACGCATAAAAATCACTCAAACTAACGCCGCGCGGCTGCGTGATGGACAGACACGTGTCCCCCGGTACCACCGTGTAGCAAGACCTGCAGTTTGCCGCCGTGCCCGGTTGGGTCGGGGCTGCGCAACCCGTGGGTGGGGGTGGAGGGGTGGAGGAGACGCCGACGCAGACTTGCTCGCCTGGGTACAGGTTCGAGCAGCTGGAGGAGACTTGGGGGTTCCAGGTGTAGCTTTGGGGGGTTAGTAGTTATTTGCGTTGGGTTTCGCAGGGGAAAAAGGGGGTGGGGGGGGGGGGGGGAGGAAGGAGAATGGGGGAGGAAGGAGAGAGAAAGGGGGGAGGAGAGGGAGAGGGAAGGACGTACAATTGGTCAAGAGTGAAGGTGTTGCCCTGCTTGTTGACGATGCCGAGGCAGGTATCGCCAGATACGACGGTGTACGTCTTGCTGCCTTTTCAAGATATACGTTAGTAATGGTCTGAGTGCAAAGGAGCGCGTATGAGCAACAGGCTATCACAACATACAGGTAGAGATGTAACCCTGGCGGGGCATCAAGAGCTCAGTCGGCACAGCCATGGTACTGGCAGCGAGGGCCAAAGTGGCCACGATGGTGTTGATGAAGTACATGATGATTAGGGATTATAGATTATACTTAAGATTAGGTAAGTATAGATATAGTTTAGGTAATAAGGTATATTCTTCGAAGTGAAAGTGATCGGGTTGGTGATGATGTCTTTCACAATGGCGATGAGGTGACGGTTTGAGCCTCTTATATACTCCTAACCAAGCCTCATGAGATGCGATGAGACGACAGGACAGGTCAGGACAGGGCGGATCAGGCCGGTCTCAGGTACCACAGCTCAACTGCATCTAAGCAAAAAGCTTGCCGATCTAGTTGCAGGACTTACAACGTTTCCTCGTGACTTCATCCCCGCGTAGTCGGTAAGTAATAGTAATAGATACTACATCGTAATAACCCACCCCTCCAGGTTGCAGGTAGGTAAGGCTAATTGGCATGTAAGAACGCCTCCTCCTCTCGATAACCTATGATCTATATCACGAGGTCAGCTTCTTGTGCTACCCACTTGAGTTCTCTAGACCGCTAGTAATTGCCATAGCCGTAGTTCCCGTCAATCTCGAAGCGACAAGTGGTGAGGTAAGTTCTGTTTGAGTATAGCTAGCGTCTAGGCGGACAGCATCATGGTGCGGCGTAGCATATGGTCTTTTCACTTCGGCTCACAATCGAATCACGGACACGATATGTATAGCGCGAGTAGGTAATAGGGTAACAGAAGGAATGCCGAAACCAACCCGAAAGTGTATGTAATTTTCTTATTTCCCTTCCTAGCAAACAATCAAGCAAGCCTAGCTCCGGGGCTGAAAGAAACGGGTGGAACGATGGCAACATGATGTTGCAATCTCTGATTGTGATGACTGGGGTATATCTCGTCTTACTTGAAGAAATGGGCTCAGCCTTATTGGAACCCAAAAGGTAAACTCACGAGCCTTATCGTATGCAGCGTACATGGGTGGAGTGAGCGAGAAAGCATGGCACCTGGGATGCGGAGCTGTGGTAAAGAGTTCGCTGCAACGCCGGTCTTCGTCCCCAGATTTGGGGCCAGTGCAACCCCATACCCTGGACGTGCCCCGATTTGTCTCGGTTGGTTCCGGTATCCATCACATACGAGCTATCTAGCTATTTACGAATATATTTATCCGCTTTGTCTATTCTTCTCTCTTCTTCCATCGTACTTTTGTAGCCGCATAGTTAGACGAAGAGCTGTGTCGCTTACAGTCGAAGAATTCCATCGCGATATGCCAAGTTTCTAGGCTTGCTTACCCCATGTTCTGCTCGACCGAAAACTACCAATACCAGCGCGAAGCGTGAGTCGGTGAGCTGATGATCCGCCTATACGATTTTTCGTCCTTACGATGTGTGGTATTTCCTTGCTAAACACACATATAGAAGGTATATGAGAATGAAAGAGAATCAAACGTTACTCCGTCTGACTCAGCTATGTAGGCAGGCTGGATGCCTTATACTGAGAATAGCCTATGCAGGATTTATGAATTGACACGGAAAGATAGTTAGCAATGGAGATTTGGTACAGGTTATGCAGGTAACCTCGTATTCATCTCCAATACATTTCCTCATTCCACTATTAGTGGACGTCTAGGTATGTCACATTCGAGAGAATAACGACTACTGTATATTGTACGTAAAAGCATTACTTCGACTTACGATGGCTTGCTGTTGTCAGCCATTCAGCTTACTCGATGAAGTCATTATTCTAGGACTATGTGCGGAGAGCTCGTAAGCTTAGCAAACTTGCTTATCGAAAGACCTGAGCATATTTCAACCTACTTTCTCGAGACCGCACTTAAGTCTGATGGGGCATACAACGAGGTTGAGGTAGATTCAAGCTCTAAAGCATCTAGCCGGGTTATCTTAACCTCCAATGTCGGGTACAATCTAGCAAGAATCAATATCCTTGTAGCAGTGTAATAGCAGAAATACCAAGCTTGCTTTGCAGCGACCACATTGTCTATTCCATCCGTTACTCTTCCATCATTCACAGTCCACCGACGCCATTCCATCCGAAATACCTGTTGGTCAATTCATAGACCATCACAATAGACGCGAAATCAATCTCCTAAGAGAGTAATTGTAGCACGTCGTCTAGACGAGTAGTTTCCTTCTGTTCCCTCGCCTTGTCCTGGAAAGCCAGGTTGACTAGCTCGCGTTTCTTGGCTTGGATCCCGAGAACGCGCTCCTCGACACTCTCATCCATGACAAGCTTCCAGACCGTAGTCTCGCGTGTTTGGCCCAGACGGTGTACACGATCGATGGCTTGGTCTTCAATAGCTGGCGCCCACCCTGTTCAAATTAGCGACATGAATCTCAATAAAGCAAATGTCGAGTAGACCTACATGAATCCACAAGTATAACCGTGTCGGCGGCAACCAAGTTTAAGCCCACACCACTTGCAGCCAGACTGGCAAGCATGATTCGCGTGCTGGGATCGTTAGTCAGGGCTTCAATTGATTCATCGCGTCGGGCGGCCGCCATTGAACCCTCAATGCGGCAATATTTATATCCTTCCTCATCTAGCAGCTTCGCAATAATCTCAAGGAAGGATGTCCACTGGGAGAATACAACAGCCTTGGATTTCGGGTCCTTGAGTCTTGCCTTCAGGATTTTTACCAAAGCTTCCGTCTTCGAGCTTCGCGTGTCTCCATCAAACTTGTGATCGACATCCACGGGTTCGAGCCCAGTAATAAGGTCCAATGTCAATGGCTGACGGCACATTGGACATCTCTCGTCCCTTTCAAGTGCTCTTGAGATACAAGGTTTTCCGAAACGATGTTTGCACGCTGTGATGACGGGGTTATGAATGCTTAGGGCCTCGGTACATATTGGGCACTCCTCTCCCTCGTCATTAGCAGTGCGGAGGGCCTCCTGCAGGATTTTGAGATTGTCTGAGGTGAAGTCTACCATTTTCTCGCCCTCCAGAGGCTTCAAGACATCTTGAACCTGGCCTTTACACAAGGTCCAATGACAGCACCTGCGAAAAGTTGTCAGCTGCGACGGTCGGCCCGGGATGATGTGGACAACATTACATTTGCCGAAGACGAAGAAGTTTCTCCAGGACGCTCGTGAATCGTACCTGAGGCCCGTTCCCGTTTGCGCCCTCCTTCCTGCGCCGATACGATTCCAACATTTTCGTAGTTTCGGAACTGGCAAATCATTATCAGTGGCTATTGATAGAGAAAGAGTATCAACGGGTACTCACAATAAAGCGTCATATGTAACTTTCTCATCTTCCCTGAACTTGATGCGATGAATATATTCAGTTTTGGGAGGTAGTTTCAAGTCAACGAACTGCATATCCTTTCTTCGACGAAGGCAGAGATCCTGTGTTAATGCCTTGAATAGACGAGCGGCTATCTTGTAAGCCTCGTTCTGGTCGCCTGCTTGACCATTCGATAAAGGCTTGCCAATTAGATGAACGAAGATGGCGGTCTCTTCAATGCCTCCAGTAATCCTTAAGAACTTCAGCGCCGTGAGGAAGTCCTTGGGCGAGTTGACGCTAAAAGCATGAGTGT
Organism: Hypoxylon sp. PDH2405; assembly: GCA_023628415.1. NCBI lineage: Eukaryota > Fungi > Ascomycota > Sordariomycetes > Xylariales > Hypoxylaceae > Hypoxylon > Hypoxylon sp. PDH2405. Next base: position 89,804 of record JAMAKT010000016.1, read on the forward strand.
TAGTCTCGTTTGATAGATAGGTGAGGCTAAGGGGGAACGAAAAGAATCTGGGGCATTATGAGTAGACTTACATTGGTGTGCCGGTCAACATCCAACGAGTTTTAGCCTTCAGTTCGAATGCAGCTTTAGCCCTAGCGGTTGAATAGTTTCTGATAGCGTGGGCCTCGTCTAGGACAACGCGGTGCCACTTTACGTCAAAGAGGGCTCCTTTTTTGGTATAATCGGTGCGCAACTTGTCATAGGTAGTGATAATGATGTTGTGCTTTAGTAAGTCGCATTTCGAATATTTTCCTTGACCATGATATCTAAAGACACGGGGAACTTGGTCGTCTTTTACGTGTCGTTGGATCTGCTGTTCCCAATTGCTCATGACGCCCACCGGCGCAACGATCAGAGTTGGACCCTTACTAAAACCACTTGACATGATTAGACTGATAACCTGGAGAGTCTTGCCTAGACCCATATCATCAGCGAGCACACCACCTAAGGCTAACTGCGGCGGAGTCTTTGTGATATGCTGGGAAACTATATTGACGAAATTGCCAAGGCTATCGCGTTTCCACAACTGTACAACATCCTTTGATCCTTGGGCTGGGAGTTGAGGTTCTTCCTTAGCAATCATCCAAGCCAATCCCTAAAACAACTGTCAATGATTTTGCTTTTGAATAGAGAGCGGGGTGGGTGCGTCTTACTTGGAGTTGATATGGTAGCAATTCTGATTTAATAGCTTCCGGCTGCTGGGCCTTGGGTAGGTTGGATAGAGCGCTTTCGTCCATAGCGAATATATCAACTGAACTAAGGTCACCTCTGAACTGAATAGCTTCGCTGTCTCCCAGCACATCCTGTAGTGTTTCCTCTTGTTGTTCGCCATCCCCCAAACCGATGGTCGTTGTGTTGACTTTAAGGCGCATGGCGGCGTTCCTTTGGGCTTCTGCCTCTTTCCTTGTAGCCTTGAGCTGAGTAGCTTTCACGAGCTTGTCTGCTTTCAACTTCTCTTCTAGCTCGAGGCGGCCCGAGGGATCACTGGTTCCATAAAAGTACAAACGAATAGGACAATCAAAGGTGTTCTTGTCGCCTGTGAGGACACCTTCTAGAAAAATCTCGTTTCTATCGATATATGGTGCAATCTTTAATGCAACCTTGGCAGGAATGTGCCCGATCTGGCTTCGCATGACATTGTCAACGCGAATGGCATTTTTATCATAAGGGTTATTAGGATCCCGGCGAAGGAGAACCTTCTCGCCAGGGTTCACTACCCCATCATAGTATCTAACGCCTACGATTTTGTTGTCTAGAGTCCCGTAAAGTTCGTATGATGAGACCGAGTCATCTTCGTCTTGGGTCGGATCGGGATCATCATATTCATCATCATAGTCTATAAGCCTTGATAGCATACCATGACCAAGAGAGGATGGAGGTGCTGATTGGTAAGCATAAGTAGACCAGTGACTATTTAGTCCCGAAGCCTGACTTGATGAGGTTGCGGAAGCGTTGCCACTACGGCGAGCAGCCTTGAGAGGAGGTGCTCCCGTTGAGGGCGCAGTAGGGCGGCGTTTTTTTGATGACATCGTAGTCGGGGTTATTCAAGTAAAGACGGGAAGTTTAACGATCGACTTGAATGAAGAATGTGAAAAGAAAAAAAAATGAGCTAAAGTGGTACGCACACACCAACTTCTGGCGTTGAATTTGATAATTTGGTCTATCTCAAATCAACTTGTTCAACTTTTTCAACTTGTTCTATTGCAAGAAAGGTAAAGGGAAACAAATTAAGGTTTCGAAGCAAACGCGCTTTGGCAGTCGATCGCGACTGCCCTAAACTCTGACACAATTAACATCTCGCAATCACGTGATGAATTCCACTGTCAATAGATCAACAGTATTACGACATTTGTAGGATCGTCAAGTTGTTGATATTACAAGAAGAATACCTACCTATCCTCTCCGTTGACAAGAGTCTGGTTTCACTCACTTCAACTTCGCTATACCGCAGATGTTATAACTGGACTTACCTATTTTGGATCAGTTGACCAACTAGAAGACAGAGGATTGCGTCCTTACATAAGTTGTTGCATAAAAACAGCCAATCATAGTCGACGGCTTCAGACCATGTCTCTTTTCGTTCTATTCCACTGCCTTTCTGCAAGAGCACGCATAGGCTTGAATATATTTTCTATAGTATTGAACACAAAATAATATACAGAACAAAGATATAATAGGATCACTTAGGCACGTAGGCATTCTTGCTACACGTATAGTACGGTACCTGTAAGGTGATACATGTAGATAAGGGCGTATCTTATCGCCTTATCGATGTCTTCGATATCGCCATCCACAGTAGCCGTTACAGTATCAAAAACGGTACGGAAGTGGAGATCTCACCATCGAATTTGGACGAATGAGACAACACTACGATGGTGCAATCCGAGCTAGAACGGAATCATCGCGACAGAAGACGGCTAACACTGCGAGAACCGAGCCTCAATAGAATAAGTTGTCTCCCTTGCCCACTTCACCTGACTTCACTTATTTCCTTTTCACGAGGTCCGCAAGATATGGATGTACGAATCTATTCATTCTCATTCATCATCGCTATCTATCGTTCATGCGTTATACTGCCCTGTATAAGCAGTCCTGCAGTCGTCGTCTTCGATGTTTACATGAAGTCATGTATACCATATCTCGCCCTGGCATTACTACTCCTTATCTATTAAGGAGCAGGTTTCCTGATCATATTACAAAGCAACCGAAAATCATCGTGTTGAGAAAACATTCCAAAACTCCATACACCCAGTTTAATGGTCCCCATAAAGCTTACAGGAAGTCTAGTCCTCGATTCGCTTTCCGTACTTTGAGAAAAGGCCAGTTTTGGAGACATGCGTCATCTTTCCCGTCTTATGGTTGAAGATGTTGCAGCCGTACTTGGCCACGTTCGGCGGAGTATACACTATCAACGTTAGCCAAGTGGCATGGGAATACTCTGAATTCAAGAGGACCTACAATGTAGGGAGACAGCGTAGTCGCTGCCCTGGTTGGACATCCGGTGGAGTCCAAGTTCGTCCGCCATGTAGGCGACGGCATTCGTTTTATGAACGTTTTCCAATTTGACCTCCATTGGTTTCTCCTTATTGCCGTCGGGGAAGTCGTATCGAGTCTCGGTGAGGTCGCCGCGAAGGATCTTCATCAGGCAATGGGCATTGCCGTGGTCGTGGATCGGGCTGGCCTTTCCAGGGGTCCAGACGAGGATGAGCTATATTGACGGCCTTGGGTCAGTACAATTTGGTCTGCATCATCGAACGGATGGGCTGGGCTCGAAGCGTTATGACTTACCAGGTTCGCCTTGCCGTTTCCCTCGTCGACGAGGTTTCTGGTGTATGCCATATTGGCATTTTCCATTGCATACATGGACCACTCCTTTTCGTCGGAGATGTATCGTTCCATGATATGTGTTAGGTCTTCTACGTCTACATCTTCGGAGGTCAGCCCCGACGACGGTCCCAAGACATCCTTGATGTCCTTGACGAGTTGCTCGAAGCGGTTCATTTTGATGGTTATGCTCAGGTTCGCTAGATTATTCAATGTTACTGATGGTATTGGATATGCGAAGTGCACGCTGTCGATGGAAAGGTTAGATGGTTGACACCTATCGTGTGGAGCATATATAGGATAGGGGAGTAGAGAGGCGGTGTCAGACTGGTCTTGCGACCTTTGTATCCTCCAAACCTCGAAACTCCGCTTTTCCCTACAGACCTGGGCGAGCTCCTAGTGCCCAGCCGATTTCCGGGGACAGAGTCACCTGCAGTTTCCCTTATCGTCGGAGCGTTGGGAAATGGAAGGACAAGGTCGGCGATAACTAACACAATCCTTTGTGTGATTGGTTAGAGCTGGCACCAAGAGGGGACAACTGGTACGTAATCGTGGCCTGTTTTTTTCTTCTCCTTTATCCTGGCCATGCCATGAGCTTTCGGTCTTAACTTTCCTAGGGGAGCTTGTTTTATATAATAATTACATTGAAGACAGATCTACAAAGACAAGCAAATTGAATAACAAAGATTTTTGGCTTTTTTTCGAACCTAATTCATCACAGTTTGAAATTATAGTGATTGTATCTCTTCGCCGAACTAACTGGAGAAAGGGGTTCTAGAATAGCCGGGTCCAACCGATAGCGATGATCTGTCGCCGCTGCCCCACCAAGGTGTGAAATTACCCTTGCCTAAAGCTTATCTTACTCTCCGTCTTTTTACGCCGGCCACTGCATGCTCTATCTTCAAGGAAGGAGAGAGCTGACGTGACTAGACATGATCCAAATACCAAGAAGGTTCTAATTACTGTTCTACTGTTTGTATAGACATTGCGGTGTCTTGGCTTATTAAGATGCCAACTTTGAAGATATTGATTTCACAGGGTTTGCGACTTACAGAGTGGATCTAACATATCTATGCACCTATCTATACGATGTACGGTAGGTACATATCTGTCAATTTGGCCGATACCGTTCTTACTCCTTGCCGATCTAAGAACGAAACGACGCTTGGTTCCCGTCATACCTTCTTGGCGCTCCAGTTGAAGAGCAACTCATTTCATGACAAACATGCTCAACTTTCCCAAACCACATGCATATATGTATTTGTATCACATCGGATGTACAAAAGACGGCTCTCACATCACGAATAGCTAAGCCGGATATGTATCTCTGTCCACTGCATGAGTGTCCTACTATGCCCGCCTTTGCAAGGTGGCTTACGGGTCGTGTTCTCCGCCACCCCGTCGAGATAAGCTTCAAGGTTGTTTCCGTATCCGGCCGTACGTCACGTATCGAGTTTTTGCATCCATTAGAGCTGCTGTGCCGCATCTCTCTCACTGCAGGATGGATACCTTGGTCATCGGAAAGAGCCTCGGAGTCGGCTATATATAGTACGATACCGCACGGTTAGCGGAAGAGGCGCGACGGAGTCTGCCGAAGTAGATCAACGGTATATTAGAGGTACGCGCCTCTCTCGATGGCCCGGCAGAGTTAATATTCCTTCGCCTCCTTTAAGTCCTTACTGCAAAGCACATTGCCAAATATGTATAAATAAACCCCATGTTACTTTTTCAAGGTACGAATAACCCGATTAGGCTGAAGCTTCGATAATCCTTCAGCCACATCAAGCCTTTCCATCATCAGACGTCCCAGGACTACGGTCCAAGAGTAAGCAGACCTATTGCGTGATCTCACTTACATATATGCCAGTAGTGTTCCCAAGCTCCTTTCTCAAATATGTTTATCTCGGAGCTCAAGGCCAAGGCTGTGGATTCAAGGCACAAACTCTATGATCATATCTCTGGTGTTCCCGGCTTACTCTACTTCCTTAATACTACGGAGAACTGAATCAAGCAAAGAATTGTCCACGGCGATGATATGACGTAGATTTCCCTAGTCAGCAGCGCGGCTGGAATGACCCTGGGACGCCGGGCTGAGAATCCATGGTCCACGACATCTCTCTGCTAACATCAAAGCGTACTCAAATAGGTGGTCTGGATGGTCTACGGGATACTGCCGCTCTGCGATGCCCAGATATCGAACATATACGTAGAAACTCAGATGTCTGGCCTGATGACAATCGACTCGTTGCCGCCTGCCAACCTGTCCTTCCAAGGAATTAAAATGGGATAGTTCTCAGTACCTACGTAGTAAATGGACTGGGAAGCTGGCGAATCTATTCCCAAGGATACTGCCAATGTCATCCGATACCTTATACCTTCAATCCGATCACAGCGGGTTCATCCCAAGGCATTCCTAGACCGCTTTCTCAAACCACCTTCTATTAGGTCATCACATGACCTAGCTTTTTAAGAGTCGTTTTTAAACAATTCAATGTGACGACGTCGATCGTGTTACGCACAAGATAAAGAAACATATCGGCCTAGCTTGGAAAAAAAGGCGAGTGCCCTGCACTTAGAACTGTTGCTATTATTTCTCTAAATTATAGGTTAAGCCATTCAATCTCGATGATAGGCCAACGTCGTGGTTAATCAGGTAGGTCTGGTTGGAACGTGCTGTCACCGAATCATTAGATACCGAACCGGGGCGCCATCAACAGTGTCGGAAGATAGGTCACAAAATTAAATACCTTGATGACTCTTGCAGCAGCCACAGAATATGATTAATCTACAATCTCCCAATGGCAAGAAAATTGTCCGCAGACGAAAATGCTATTGGGCTCTCAATAGGTAGGTAATTAGCCATAATCATCTATTCAGGTATTAATGGCACGAGGGACTCTGCAAATGATTGATATAGGTAAGTGCAATTCCGGCATCCGCAAGCCTATCTACTAGCACGCATATCCTTTTTCCGAAGGGGTTAGTCATCAGAACAACACGATATATACACGTGTTTGCTATTAGGCATTCTCCAGCAAATCGGCGAGAAATTTAACCTTTTACCGACTACGAAATACAGGTGTAAGTAACAACCAGTTCTGTAAGGGAAAATATTGAGGCGTTTCAGTAACCGGTTGTTTGGCCGGTAGCGTTGACAGCGGAAAGGTCCGGCGTTACCTATGACGCCCCTCTATGTTACACAGGATAGAAAACGGCGGCTTGAGCGAGGCTTACCATTCCATATATTCATGATACAGAAACCCTCGTGATAGGGCATCCGTGACGGGAATCAGCATTGTAGAACGATGAATACCTACCTACCAAGCGTATGAATTGGAAGAGTTGCAAAATCTTCCTGAGCAGTCCAAGATCGTTACAACGATGGTGACCCACCAACACCTGGCTTGTGCGTTGCCTTCTGGAACTTCGCGATGCAACATCCGACTCGCCTCACCCCGCAGTCCCGACACATGGTAACGGTACAGTTCGCCCGATCAAGCCACCCAAGCCATGAGCCAAGCCTGCTGGTCTCATTACATACTTCTGAGAGTTGCCTGCTCGGGTTGCACAACGTAGGATTTGAGGATTAATCTCTTACGCACGCTTTTGTGCCCTGGACGTACGCCCCGGACTAAATGCTCCCTTCGCTACAGTACGAGCCCGCCGTTCCTCATTTCATTGCGCAACTTGAATGTTTGAGGGTTTGATATGTTGCCGCTTAAATAAGAGTAAATGACTCTTTTACATCGTTCCAATAATAGAGAAGTTGAGCAAGCCAGAGTCCTATAGTACCTGTACAAGATCTGCTACAGATATGTCGTTTGAAGATCCCAAAGCCATACGAACTTAATCAAGCGACTAACAAGAACATCAATCGACCTTTTCAAGGGTAACTATGCACCTAGGGGCCCTCGTGACAGAACTAATCTCGATCTTGGTGTGAGCTAATAGCTGTCTAGGGGCCACGGTCAAATACGGCATTACGTCTATTCTTCGTAATTCGTATGTTGTAGCTACACGGCGTCATAGACTTTACAGTTCTGGACTAATACGCACATAGGATGCATTTTACCTAATATGAACCATGCCTATGAAACACACACACTTACACTAACCCTCCTTTTCCTTAACGTAAGGAAGAATAATAACACGCCTTGCCAATCGTAAGACTTGGTATTGATTCAGGAGGGTTGATTTGCTTATAGAGTAACATGCCGCGTTCTCAAAAACGATGTTGATCGAACCCTTATAGGTCCCTCTCCGTCCGTGTTTCATGCTTGTAGCTGCAGGCTTGGGAGGGAAAATCCTGATTCAGTGATACAGCGGAACTCGGTGAGGATGAGGATGGGAAGTTCAGAATACATGTATGTATGTAGGAACGGAATAATTGCATTCTTACCTCAGGTACTAGTACCCGTCAACAGCCCATCAACGTCACCAACATCCACCTCACTAGCTTCCCCCGCACATTCATGCATACAAAGGGGACCCCACCATCGTCATCTAAGTCCGGGGCCAGGCCTTCAAGGTTGCTGTATGGAATGACAGACCGGTCTTCATCATGTTGTACGTCCATCAGTCGATGGTTTAAAATCAATTGGCCCCTCCTTTCTAGATCTCTGGTTGATTTTCCTTACTTTCCCTTTGGCCCTCGAGAAATATTTCGGAGTTCGCCTGGACGGGTAGTAGTTAATATATTCATTTTATAAGTCCACTGTTTATTGGTTTCACTTACACACAGCTTGGGAGAAGCAACAGCCAATATGGAGAGACTTCACCACAGTATGTCGTATTTTGAATTCGCATTGACTCTATGCCGTTAAAGACGGCGAAGCCGGGGCTAATTAATCGTTTAGTAAACCCATTCGCGAAGCGCGACAGCCATAGCAAGAGCACTGTCATCACTTGGTAAGTATCGCGACCCTATATATGAAATGTCGACATGCACGTCCATTTCTCAATAGATAATGACTAACATGTGGACAGTATGTCATAGTACCTTTTCTCGTATATCCTATCCTCATCTCTCCACCAATCGGCGACAGTGTTATACAGTAAATGAATATTGGAACCTGCGAATATGGTATTAACGTATAATAGACAAGGTCTTGACGACCATTACCTGGCTACTCTCAGTTGTCGTCTCAGTCTACTATACCTTCCGTAGTCCTGATGATGGCGTTTGGGCTCGTCGAAAGATATGGGAGCAGAACGATCGGTTCGACACGGCGTTCAGGATGAACCATATCATCGCTAGCATCTATTGGTAGGGTCCCATGCAATCCTTCTTTATCGTGCAGAGCACCCATCTAACACATCTCATTCGACCAGGATCGTCCTCTTCATTCTCCAGGCAGGATACATTGCCCATCTCTTCTCCGGCAACGTGGAACGCGTGAACGCGGCTTGCTCTGTGGGAAGCCACTTTATCGTCAACAACTTGTTCCACTTTGCCTTCGTCATGCTCTTCGTACGCTCTTACTTCGGCTGGGCCGAACTGTTCCTTATCCTTAACTTCATCAACCTGAGCTCTCTATACTTCCGCCATCCCGGCTATGCCAAATTCATTCATGAGCCGGTTGTCTCCGGACCATTGGCATGGACCTTCGTTGCGATTTACTGGAACGGAGCTATTATGGTGCCAAATCCCGACAGTTTTGTCGCCCGCATCTTTGGCAACATCTTCATCTGGTCGATCCTGGTATATGGCCTGTTCTTCATCGTCGCTTACAAGGTCAGTAACCGTTAACCCCCCTCCTCCTTCTATAATACATGTATCAGGACTGAACATATACTAGGATTACACCATGGGCTTCAATCTCAGCGTCCTGTCGGCAGCGATCGGTGTATCCCAATTCTTCCGGCAGGTTATTGCGCTCCAGTGGATATTTGCCTTTACCATCATGGCAGTTCTCTTCATCGCAACCGTCATAGTTGCAGTCCCCGCTGCAACTGGGAGAGATATCAAGTTTGCGAGAGCACGAGAGGGTGAAGCTGAGCGAGCTCCGCTCCTTGCTGAGAACAACTAAGCATTATACCCCAAAAGTTGTTGGTAGGATTCGTTGAGGATGATGGGAAGTTGTAATTGAGAGGGATGGATTTATTTAATAACTCTACTCATCCGGATATTGGGAAATGGGCGTGGACCCATTTCCCTATTTCATGTTCCCATTTCGCAGGTCGTTTTGGTGCGATGGTGTTGGTGGTCCTTGAGAGCGAGATATTAAATTGTCTGCCCTTGACTGCTTTTAGGTAGATGATCGAACTGTTAATCATTGTAATGGAAGTTCATAGCATAAAATTACATAGGAAAGTACGCTTGTAATAAAATCCATTATGAAAATAATCAATATGGAAGAGCCGGTTGGTGCTGCCTAGAAGTTCATGCCACTTTTTGGAACTTTGAGTTAGCGATAACGATAAGACTAAACACGCCATAACAAGTTGTGAAATTTCATGTTGTTCGCTCATCAACCTACCTACCTAAGGTACCTACCTCCTGGGTAGTCAATTAATTACATACTCAGTTCTCATCATGCTGGCCTCCAAGATTTTCCCGATCGGCATTGGCACAGACATCTGTCAGATATCTAGGATTTACAAGAACCTGACGTCCGGCACTGGTGTTAAATTCATCCATCGCATTCTCACCCCTGAAGAGTACAAGACCCAGCAGGCAACGAATATCCTCAGGTGTGTCTATATGCAGCGGGACCGACCTTTTAATGATCTCGATGCTTCAAGAGATCCTGCAATCATGAAGGCAGCCCAGTTCATTGCTGGGAGGTTAGTGCATTCGCTCCTATAAGAGCCAGGCTAAAACATGCAACTCACATCCGATACTAGGTTCGCAGCAAAAGAAGCAACCATGAAGGCCTACAGCATCCGCAAGATATTCTTTCGTGACATTGTAATCACTTATGAGCGCCATTTGACCCAGGAGCCTGGAGACGAGAATTCTTCCACCAGTCCGCATGGGAAAGAGGAATCTACATCACCGGACCTGTTGCCAGGAAAGTCCCCTTTCCAGAATAGCCCGCCGATAGCCATTATTAAGGGCGATGAGACCCATGAAGACGCATATGCTCGCGTCAGTATCAGTCATGATGGGGATTATGCCGTGGCTATGTGCATGGCATTCTTAAAGGACCCGGCTTCGCTTCCAAACTTGAACGAGAGCTGAAGGGATCCTTGGAAGAGAAGGGGTCTTAAATATCTACCTGCCTACATATAACTATGTGGTTTGCTGGCGTTGGGTCATTTCGGAGGAGGCTCTTTCAAACCCAAACTTAGCATGTCTGCTGGGTCGGCCTATACATACATGTATGTATGTACTTCTGGCCCTTCCATGTATGTTGCTCTTAAATCCCAACCACGTGGTACCTTACCTGCAATTTGCGCACGGAGCTTAGAGAAATGGATGCCTAGCTATTTAACTCTCTCATATCCGCACGAAGTGAAATTCTCGACGTCCAAAGCGAATATAGCGAATATAGTGCAATGTGCATTCATTGTACGTGCCTTTACCTTACCTACGCCACAGCGCAAACTTAAAGCTCCCAGCTGACTGGCTAAGCCCTGGGATCAATGTACTCCGCACTACACGCAGTAAGGACCCCGGTACCCACGGCTAGGCTAATGTATTTTACATACAAGCTTGTAGCATCGGACCTACAAATTGCAATGTCAGATGACGCAACAAATCTTTTAGACGCTCTCTCTTTGTGTTCTCCATCTGAATGGTCTCACCCACCACAGTACCAAAGCTACCAATGCCCCGCACAGACAAGCACTGAGGGGCCACCAAAGCCATGCTCTAGCTTTATAAAGCGAAATAAATTGCCGAATTTCACCGCGAAATCGTCTGTTCCATGTGCATTGAGCGACGAAGCAGACTGCTTGGCGCAATGGTAGCGCGCGGTCCTCCTATTACTGCGGTTTATCCGTTGAAATAGGTAGTGAAAGACTGAGGTTGCGGGTTCGAGTCCCGTGGTGGTCGCTATTTATTTTTGCTTATATTTTTACTCATTATTTCCTTGATTCATTTGGCCATTGCTTTCTTTTTTGGACGCTGTTCGCATTTTTCAATGCTTGACTGGCTTTCGCTACAAACACAGTATATCACCCACCTTTCGTGGGACATGTTCATGCTGCTTCCCGAAAAGAAAAGGATCAGTCATTTTCTGGATGCTGTCAATGTTTAGACGATGCTTGTTATTTTTTTTTTCGCAAATATTTATTTAAATGAAAGCAATCACTTGAGGAACCAGATTAGATTTCTTAATTCTCAATCAGTGGACGCTTTTACCATAGTGCAATTTGCTTCGTTGAAACCCATCGTCAAGTTGAATGTAGTGTGGTCGCAATACCGGCGCAGCAAAGTCGAACGCATCTCCAAAATGCATTTTGAATTATTACACGAGTTGCAGTGGATGCAGTCTAGAGAAATGATGCACTTTTGCATGACTACATGTATTTATACATTGTTTATAGCTAGAATAATCACGGAATAATCACACTGCGTAGCTACATGTAGTGGGCTTGATGTTAGTTTTACAGGGGGACTACATCAATCAGTGAGGTATTGCATCATAGGGATGATACATTCATGAGCCCTGCACCCCAATTGGGACAACTCTTTCGAATATACATAAACAGCCCCGCGATAAGGTTATGTACATTCGTACATAGATAAATGATTTAATTGACGACATCTGGAGTTAGCAAATTTTAATCAAGACTTGTGTTGCAATCAGTGATTCGGCGGCGACCCATATCAGAAAGCGCGGGGTACTTGGGACGTACCTACCTACTTCATTGATTGATGTTAAGGTAGAATCAGAACATGTGAGATCATAAGGAAGGTACGCCGTGTGGACCTTAAAAGTAAGGAAGTCCAGAGCCGCAACCAGTGTCGCGTTTGTAAATAAACCCCAACTACACCACCAACCTGCACCACCGACCTACACTTTTCCTTCTACAAACCGCCGCCTTACACTTTTCCTTCTACCATACAAACCGCCGCCTGGAAGATAACAATTCCGTCGCGGGTAATACTTCTCCAAGTTTGTAAATAAACCCCAACTACACCACAGACCTACACTTTTCCTTCTACAAACCGCCGCCTTACACTTTTCTTTCTACAATCTGCGGCCCTACACTTTTCCTTCTACAAGCCGCCGTCTTGAAGATAGCAAGCGGCGTGTTAATTCATTTCGTCAACCTTCCTTCAATCACTACAAGTCAACACTACGGTACGAGTCGCGATGGATAACGACGTAGACCCGTCTGAACGCCGCATCACACCTGTCCCTGTGCCTATTCTCCCTACCTCTGTACCATCTATTTCTTCACCGCTTAACCCCGAAGCACCAATGGCGCGCGACAAGCCGGTCAGAAGTAAGAAGGATACGGCCAAGAAGCGCGAATCCAAGGCCGGGGCCGGTGGTGATAGTCTTAGGGCCACGCCTGACCCAAAAACCAAGGATCTGCCGCTCGCTGAGGCGTCGCCGATGCGCTATAAGCTGGCGCCTCCTAAACCCTCGGACTTCGAAGCCGCTAGAGGTCCTATCTTCACGCCTCACCATGAGGTAACCGCCCCGGATGGTTCCACCATCCAGTTCTTCGAGACGTCGGAACAGTAAGTTGCATTTAACATTGTATAATGGTGACCTCTTACTAACCTATGCCTAGCGTCTTTAATAAAAAAAGTTTCCACTATGTACATTGCATTGCCGACCCGGCTTTCCCCTCGTCGTTCTACTACCGACAGACCGAGCCCGAACCCTACGGTGCTCATATCAGCTTCGAAGATGCCGCAACCCACATGTACGTTGACCAGCAAGGTCGTCACATAACGACAGACAAGGGCTTCAGAACTGCACGTGCCAATGTCGCCGTACGCCAGGGCCGATGGTACTGGGAATGTAAGGTCACCAGAGGCACAATCACGAGCAACGCCGACGGAAGCGTAGAATCCCATGGTCACGTTCGCATGGGATTCGCACGACGGGAGGCTTCGCTGGATGCACCTGTTGGCTATGATGCCTACAGCTACGGCATCCGCGACGTTCAGGGTCAGAAGGTCTGGATGTCGCGACCCAAGGACTTCTTCCCTCCCGGTGAAGAAATCCGCGAGGGCGATGTCATCGGACTAGAGATACAGTTGCCGTCTGAGAATTTACATCGAAAGATCGTACAAGGCCTGTACAACCCAGCTGTAGACTCGCTTGACGAAGACGAGCCTGCCATCGAGGCAGCCAACATAGTTCGCGACCGGATTCCTATCCGGTTTAAGCAGCACATCTACCTTGAGAAGATCGATTACCACTCGACCAAAGAACTCGAGGATCTCATGAACCCGTCTCCGGCGGGCCCCTCAGGAACCGTCGGCAGCAGACCAGCCGACGGACCCCACCCCACCCATCCAGTGCCCGCTCTACGTACGCTGCCCAAATCATGGATTCGTATATACAAGAACGGCGTATGCATGGGTAAAGCTTTTGAGAACCTTCTCGCCTTTCTCCCGCCCGCCTCTAAGCCGCAGGCTCAAGTCGGCGCGCGTGAAGGAATGGACGATGGCATGGCAGGATACTACCCAGCAATCAGCGTGTTCCGCGGTGGTGCTGCCGAAGTCAACTTCGGCCCACACTTCTGGTATCCGCCCCAGGGATATCTTGACGCAGACACGGACGGCGATGTAGAAATGATCGACGCCGACGGCGGCACTGACACTGTCAAAGTGGCCACCTCGACTGCGAAGGGAAAGCTGGATAAGGTCCGCCCAGTAGCCGAGCGTTACGACGAGCAGATTGTTGAGGACATTGTGGCAGACATAATCGATGAAGTTGACTTCTGGATGCGCGACGGCGCCCGCGTTATCGACCGCACAGGAGGTAGAGATGGCAAAGCCGAGACGACAGCAGGTATTGCCCCTGGCCGTGAGGAAATCAAGGAGCTCGTCCAAGACGATTAGGACACGTCAAAGAGTGATTCTTCGGCTGCAAAGGGAAAGCTGGATAAGGTCCGCGCAGTAGCCGAGCGTTACGACGAACAGATTCTTGAGGACACTGTGGCAGACGTTGTGGCAGACATGGTCGACGAAGTCGATCTCTGGATGCGTGACGAACAGATTGTGGATGCGTCCGAAACGAGTAGTTCTGACGACTCCTCCACTCATCGTTCTGATACCCCGGTCTGGTCTGCTTCTGCTTCTCCATCTGCAAGGAGACGCGCGTGATTAAGACCTAGGAAGGGTGGAAAGACGGATTCTTAGGGATTCCTCTAAGTCAGCTGTCTGCGCATGAAGGTTTTGAACGTCCGGACTAGGGGAGACATATGAAGGAAAGCAAGGAGGTGACAACTAGGCCTATGCAACGCTTTTAGCAGTGAGGTTTAGTTGGGGTTGATCTGGTGTTGACACGGAGAAGAGTTGAGGTCTATAGTAGGTAGCTAGCATCCGGCTAAGCTACGTAGCAGCACGAGACATCGTCGCCTTGTTCCTAGTACTAAAGGATATCAAGGAAGATACGATACACTCATCCCGTCTGGTTTTCGTTTAGCCTTGGAAGCCGACGGAATTCTAAATACAACCGCTTTAATCAGATACAAACTACTCTTGACTTGTGACATAGAAATGGCATCGTGACCCTAAGTGAAATTTTCCTATGCACGAATGATCTGATATGGAAGTAGCCCGTATTCGAACCAGACCACAGTATTCTATTAATTGCCGCTATTGCTCATTTTCTCTCGGACCTCGAATTACCTACGAAACTATCGTGTCAATACATAGTAAAGTCTATCATTCCTTACATGTAGCAAACCGGGTATCTCCATTATAACTAACTATCCATCATCGTGAATTCTCATAATCTCGTGAGCAGCAGATCGGGTTTTCGCTTCGTGCTCTTATCTCTTCGCTTTGCCCCTCCCCCCCAATTTCTCCTATCTGAGTCGTTGGCTCTGCCATTGCTTTATTTACTTCGTCCCCACCGTTGATACCGCGGGAGCAGATACAGATATAGACGGTTGCTGCTGCAGCAATGGCCCATCCAAGACCTCCTCGCCACGCGTCGCACTCCCATCAACTCCGCTACCCTCACCCTCCCCGCCCTCTATAACCTTCACAGTCCCATCCTCAACAGTCGTACCCGCCACCTCCGCCTCCGCCTCCGCAGCTTCTTTCTCCAGTCTCGTCTCCCTCCCCCTCTTATAACAATACCACAACGCGCTCAACAAAAGGAAAACCGCCACGCTCCACAGCACATTCGTGCCCACGAACGCAGGCCACCTCGTCTTCAGCGCATTCACAATCCCCTTCAGCAGCCCCACCACAGCACCCGGTTTCGTCACCAACTCCATAAGATTCCCGGGACTCAGGAATTTCTTCCCTAACCCCCCTTTCCCATCTTTGCCATCCCCTTCACCACCTTCAACTTTCAACCCCTGCGCCTCCGCCGCCGCAGCCAACAATTCCGGCGCCAGGCTCGAAGTCAACTTATCGGGGAGCTGCGCGACGAGCTTCTTGAGGCTTTTCGGGAGTTTCTCGTAGGAGCGGGCGAGCACGCCGTCGCGGTCCTCGATTAAGCGCACGAGATCGGCGTACGCGGTTGGTACGCCGTTGACGAGGTCCTTGAGGACTTGCGTGAACTTGCGCAGGGTCTCGGCGGATTCGCGGGAGAGAGAGAAGGCTTTGGCGTCGGTGGAGGCGGCGAGGTTGAGGTCGGAGAGGACGCGGGCTATGTCGGTTTCTTCGGTGTGGAGTTCTTGCGATGGGGATGGGGATGGGGATGGTGCGGGAACTGTTAGGTAGGATGAGCGCTTGTGCTTGTGCTTATCCTTGTCCTCATGGTGGTGCTGTTGCTGCTTGGCGTCGGGCTTGCGCTTCAGGGAGATGTTGCGCGAAAGGTTTGTTATGAGGGCGAAGCGCTTTGGTTTGTGGTCGGGTTTGTCTTTCTGCTCATCCCCATCTTTATCATTGTCTTTGCCCTTGCCGTCGTTATCGCCGCTCTCGTCTTTGCCAGCGAAGCTAGAGACGTCGCTGTCCTCCAACTCGATCACAGGCGTTTTGATGCGCGGTGGTAGGGGTGGTGGCGTCTCGTCATCGTCGTCGTCGCCAACATGGCTATCTGACGGAGAGGTAAGCCGCTCGAGGAACTTCTCGTCCTCCTGATCGAGGATAGGCATACCCTCCGCCTTCTCCAACACGATCTCAGGCGAGCTAGAAGACTCGGACGGAGTAACTGCAGGACTAGTTTTCGCGCAGTCGTCTATCTCTTTCTCCTTCCCCTTCTCTAGTCGCTGCTTCTCAGCCTTCTCCTCCCGGTGCTTCTTTATTTTCTTGTACGTGAAGAACTCGAGCATCTTGTCTGTAGGCATGTACCGTATGCTGAGTTAGGGGATGGATATCGGGTGTCTGAAGATGGAAGGAAGAAGGATGGAAAAGGAATTACATTTCAATTGTCAGAGAATACAAAACCTGACACCGGAAACCTGTTTTATCTTTGTTGGTAAGAATACAAATGATTGGCTAATATCTCAAGGCGCATTGTTGAATCAATGCCCCTCCATCGAAGCTTGGTGGTCTGGGGCTTGGCTTGATGAGGTCATTGCACAGCCACAACACCTGTGGCGAAAGCTCACCCTCGAACGGTCTGGAACAGGTACATCCCCTAGAGCTTCCTCTAATATCGCCTCTAAGTCTTGATCAAAGATTTGATTCGGGGAAGAAATATTTGTACGCCAGGTACACATAGCAAGATGACTTAGTACATACATATACCGACTCACGGTCTAATCTAGCGTGTATCCACATTACTTGGTATGATGTAGGGAGGCCTCGTTGAAGAGTCTTCAGTCTTCATGACGAGACTATCGACAAGAACATAGGTAGCAATCATTACATACAAGTAATTCAGTAGATATAGCTTCTAGTTAGCTTATTATGTAGAAACTGCCGAATACCAAAGAGAAGCGCAAGGAAAGTAACCTAGGCATTCGACGCGTCGTCGTCGAGTATGATATTCTGCGAGCCAGACTAGAATCACAATATGAAGGCATAGCCCATATGCAGTTTCATTTGTTTCAGGGGAACCATATCCCACGGGTATCTATCATGTCCCTTCCCTTTTTTCCATCCATTCATTCATGTCTGTTTCTCTTTTCCATCCATTCATATCTGTTTCTCTTTTCCATCCAGCCAACCCTAACGCAGAAACACACTAGAAAACCACCAGCTTCATCCCTACCTAGTCCACACCACCGCCAAGTAAGGCGAAGCACCTCTCCCTTCCTATAGAGAGCTTACTCCTCATCTTCCATATCATCCCCATCCCCTCCATCTCCTCCATCCTCTCCACCCTCTCCATCCTCCATAATCTGCTCCACAACACTACTCCTCCCCCCTCCCCCTCCCCTTCCACTCCGTCTCCTCCCTCTCTTATAAGCCTCCGTCTCCGTAACCGCTCTCTCACCCACAAAATGCCTACCATCCCACTCCCTCTCGCACCTCGGACACTTCCTCTCCCTCCTCGTGCGCCAAAACGCCTCCTCGCACACATCATGCAATCTCGCCAGACAATCTCTCTCCGCGCACCTCTGCCCCACCGTCACGATCTCCCTGCACGCCTCGCAGAACTTGACGCGCTGCCACTCGTCCGGCTCGGCGTCGGGGTCGTTATACTCGTTGATAAGCCACGACCTTAGCTCCATGAGCGCGCGCGGCGATAAGCTGTAGAACCCGGCGCGGCTGCGCTCGAACCATCCTTCGTCGACCATGCTGCGCATCACGGCTTCTACCTCGCTGCTCTTGAGGCCCTTTAGTCCGCCTACAGTCTGCGTCTGCGCTTGCGTCTCTGGGTCTGCACCACCATCCTCGCCCGCGCCGTTAGCCTGGCTATTTATGATTGAGTTTTCGTTGTCGTCATTGCGTGGTGCGGAGCGTAGTTTATTCGCGTGCATGCCGTCGAGGGCCAGGACCTCCATGCGCGGGGTGTTGTACTTGTCGAACATGGCATCGATAACGCGTCTCACGAACGCGATCTCCTCCGCCGAGTGCAGGGTCGCGAGCTGAGTCACGGGATCGCTCGTCGTGTTAACCAGTGCATACACCCTCTCCTTCGTCACCTGGTGGATCGTGCTTCGGATCTCGAGGTCGAAGTCCGAGATGGCGGAGGACGCGGCGGAGACGTACGACTCGAAGTCTTCGAGCGTGATTTGCTCCGGCTGTGTGGGTTCGGGGCCCTCTTCGCCGTTTTGCGAACTGTTCTCGTGGTCGAACTTGTCTTGGGCTGTGAAGATGGCGGCGAGGATGGGCTGCGCTTGGCTGAATGTCATGGTGCCCCGGGCCATGAAGGCTTGGAGAAAGGCTCGGTTGCCATCGTCGTAGTGACGGGGTATCTCGTCTTCCTCCATTGTGCTGATGGAACAGATCTCTATTGGCTGGTGCTTAGGGAAATAGAATAGAAAGTAGGTCTTTCTATCTCGCACGAGATTCTCTTGTAAGTTTGTGGAAATTTGGTAGGAAAAGAGTATGTGGTTGGTAGCTTTCAAAATTGGACCCCGCGATTGAAAGACGCGTTTTGGAGCACTATGATACGCGTTAATTAGTCCCCACTAAATAAGCACTATAGCGTTGTTCTTCCCGTCCCGATGCTGCGGCTCATTCTGGGTACCTAGCTTGGGCCAAGATTATATACCCTACGCTATGTATACTCAGATAAACCCACTAGGTGATCTAATCGCAGAGCGTCAAGTAAGGGAAGAACTACTAAAATCACTGCGCATATTAACCTCGGAGAGTCTCTTTAAATTCTAAGTGAAGTTATAATTCCGTCCTTTATATTACAAGATACCTAGATTTCAATAGCTACCTAGCTAGCCAGCCACAAGTCCAGGGCATTGATAGAGACGAAACCAAAATATACTTTTAAATATCAGTACAGGCTATGATTCTTACATAGAAAATTCCAATGTGCTTCGTCGTGGCGTCGTGGATGCTTGCTGACATTTGGGATCGACTTGTCGCAGCTCTGTGTGTGTTTGTGAAGTATTTAGTATGTGATGATGTGTTGTAAGCTCCATGATCTTCTTCCCCTTCTTCTTATTACTTTCTCGCCCCCTTTCCCTTATTGCTACCTTTCGGTTGCTGATACCTTAGTAGTAGGTCTGCCATTTGTGCCTGATTTTGTGGGAGACTTCTTTCGCTCCATAACAGACTTCAAGACCTGTAATTTCTCTTCTGCCACTCTTATGGCCTCTTCAACTTCTCGCTCGTTCATTCTCTCCTCACGCAACTTTTCTTCGACTGTCTTTGGTTCCATCACTCGTTTTCGTACTGGTAGAGGTCCCTCGTTCAAGCGATGAAGACCAACTCTTTCTTCTAACCAGTCCCACAAGTCGCTTTCTTCGCGTCTCCAGATCTCCTCATACGCAACGGCGCGTTCCGGATATCCCATGAAACCTAGTTCACGTCCGTATGGTGTAACCCTCGGCTGTCCATTAAATCCGAAACCAAACCACGTTGCTACTAATAACCCGACAAGTAGTCCATATACAACATTGCCGGTGAGAACAGGTTTGATAATATCCACAACCGGACCAAGAATCCCATGAAGTGGCTCGAGCATACCCCAGTCTTGCGCTTTTGAAATCGCCAAGTCTGATGGACCACCCAAACTTTCCTTAGAAGCCTGGTGGAGCTTGCCTTTGGCTCGCTTCTTCTTGCCCTTTGCCACTCCTCCGTTGAGTGCTGGACGAGGACCGGAGACTGCTGTCTTCAAGCTAGCGAAAAGATCTTTGCAATATTGGGTTTGACCCTCCTTCGCACCTTTCTCGATAGGTCCTGTGAACGTGAGTATTTAGTTCCCATAACGGACGGAGCTTTCAAATCATACCTTTTAGCCAACTCTTGCCGGTCCACTCAATGGTACAGTTGACAGTTACGCGGGTTGCGTTATTCTCGGCCCAGAATAGACAGTATTTGGTTTTTACACTAAACACGTTCCCGCTTGGCACATCTGGGTTCTGCACAGAAACAAGGACGTTGACGCTCTTCTCGAGATCGATGTTCTCCAGAGTCTCGTTCACAATACATTTAGTCTGCTTAGGCCCTATCGAGGCGTACAGGGGTTTGATATAGGTAAAGCCTCGACTCTTGTTGTCTTGAGTTAATCCCTTTTTGTCGTCCATTTGTAGATCAGTACACTTCTGTTCGTTAGTCAACCACTTCCCCATGAACGCAACGGAAGCAGGTCCGAAGATCAAATTGTACACCTTTCCTAGAGGGGCGGGGACCACGTCGTCACCAACAACCACATCGAAATGTGTTTCCGCATCTCCACAGTCTGTAGGTGCATGTGTAGCCGGGCCGGGGAAATCAGCTGCTCCAGAGGGCGCGGCTGCAAAGTCTGTCTTTTCGGTGACGCCATTGGTAGTAACCGCACCGGAGATTTTTCTTGTACCGGACTTCTCACCATCTGTCTCGGCCGGGCTGGCGTCAGCAGGTTGCGTTGTATCGGGAATATCATCATCCTCCTGATCCTCGTCGTAGACGTCATCTCCGTCCTCGCTCTCCTCATCTTCAGACGCCGTGGCGCTATGACTTCCAATGACAGCATCGGCATCCTCAACTTTTTCAGTCTTATCACCACCTGTGCCCTCCAGCGAAACACCATTCAACGAGCTCTGTAGAGAGGGGTGACCAAGTTTCCAGATGTTGACGATCAAGTCGTAGGTAGAGTCCCGACTAGTAAAACTGGCGAACACATGCTTCGCATGAAGTGTCGTGATCATCAGACCGTTTTTGAAGACTAAGGCGGTATTCCTTTTTTCAACAGAAACGATCTCGTCAAAACTCATAACCAGGGTAGTCGCCCATCCGAAGATGTTGCTACTGAAACACAAATGGCCTTCCGAGACATAGAGTCTGCCATGTGCAAGAATCTCGCGTTGGAGGGCACAACTGTAATCCTCGATAAGATAGTCGTCATCAGGGACACTCTTGAACAAGTTGTGGAAATCCCGATTGCGTTTCTTACTCGCTACAGCAAACCCTGTAAGTTTTGGGACGCTCCCGGCGGCGTTAGGGTGAGCCACAGAGGCATTAGCTGCTGCAATGGCCGCGCCAATTGTAGTACCAGTTCCCGCAGTTCCACCAGTACTACCTCGCTTTCGTCTCCGGTTCCCAAGAGCGCTCCTAATGCTACCGCTACGTTGGAGGCCCGACTTCCCTTCGTATACACTGGTCGGAGGCGTTGTGCCAACAGGTTCATAATTAGACCGCGTCGCGAGGTCATCGGAGTGACCGTCCTCATTGACAGATGCAGTCACACTGTCCACAGGTGCCGACTCTGAGCGTCCTCGGTTTTCAGTCGTGGAGTCGGAGAATTTGGAAGCAGTCGGAGTAGGCGCCACACTCCCAGATTCCTGGATACCCAGTTGACTTAAGCTTAGATCCCCCATACCAAGGGTCTTGACGGCCGGTTCTTTATCACTCATATTACTACCCTCCAACTGTCCAGCAGACGGCTCAACTTCTACCTTGTCGTCGTCACTCGGCTGTGTGTCTCTAGAAACGTTCGATTTGGGCTTATTTCCACTCGCGTTGGTGTTGGTAACAGCGCTACTTATACTATTGGCAGCGTTTTGTGCAGCAGATAGCATGCTCGAGAAAAAACCGCCTCCAGGAGTCTGTGGTCCGGAGTTCTCCGGGGTTGGTGTTAGAGGAGCCAACGTAATATTCGATAGCTTGCTTGGGCCGATACTGGTGCCAGATCCTGATCTTAATCTTCGGTGTGATATCATATTACCAGAAGGTGAGACAACCACATTTGGGTTGGAGCTCGCGCTAGCTGACGAGCTCTTCCGCGAACGACTTTTATGATGCGAGTCAGTCGGAGTCGGCGGCGTATTAACGATGACGGGAGCTGCGGGCTCGGCCGGCGAGGGCGTACGAGGGCGGCCGGAAGTGTCGATAGGCGCTGGGCTTTTGTATCGACGTGACCTTTCCGATGATGCTATCTTGGCATCATTTGCGTCGGACTGAGGTGCTGTACTTGGTCTAGAGGTAGGCCGAGAAGTCGATCCGGCGGTCGAATTTTTGGATGAGGTGCTTGCCGATTCGTGCTCAGCAAGATCCGTCTGGCTATTGTTGGCACTTCCCTGCACACCGCTTACGTTTCTCTTGCTCTTGAAAGCGTCCTTGATCCTACCAGCAGGCGATTTCGATCGATTTGAAGAGGGAGTCTGGGGTAACTGCAAACCAGTCTTGGTAGCTGATAGTTGACGAGCCGGCTCGTTAGGAAAGCTACTAGAAGCGGAGTAGGTCACAGACCGTGAAAGGCCGTATTGCTCGTCCTGGCTCGAATTCTGGATCTCGGGTAGGTGGTCTGCTTGAATTATAGGCGACGAGGTTGTCAACTGTCCAATTTGTGAAGGATGCGTTGAAGGAACGGTGGGCCGGGCCGAGGACCTATTAGAATGACTAAGTCGTTGGTTGTCAGATCAATGAACCGTGTGCGTAAGATAGTTAAACCGCAGTGTCAAATACGGAAGCAGAGCCGCAGTAATCGAATAGTGAAGTCAAAATTTGAGTGGTTAAAAAGTACAGAGGATCAGAGGAAACGTAATAAGCTGGGTTGGAGCGAATGAGAGAAAAGGATACGGGCTGAATACGAAAGTGACTAGGAGACAAGCAAGGTGTTAAGCTAACTGGAGCTCTTGAGCGGAGTCAACTAGACCACACCCGTCAATGTTCAGCTATCAAGGATAACGAGTTATCCTCAAAGCTTAAACAGAATGCCGTGCTTGGAAAGCTTGGAAATAATGCAGGGCCAATGCTTTCGATTTATGAACAGGGCTGGGGAAGCTTGACCAGAGACAGAGGGGTAAGGGATAGGTTTCGTGGCTTACTTAATTGCAAAGGAATAAAGTTGCAGGCGAGAGAGACATCAGGAATGAGATAAGTGAAATGATGATATGACGATGTACATAAGTGAAACCAAAAAGAAAATCGGCAGTGGAACAGCAGATAAACGAAGGAAAAAATAGATAAACACTTACGAATCTTCTCGGTCTGAATCATGCGCGTTGGGACCATCTCTGGGTTGTTCTCTCCCATCTTCGTCATCTACAGCCATTTCGTTTGATTGCGTAGTTGAAAAAGACCCGCTGCTTATTAGCTCGCCGCTATTTGGATCTCGTCCGCGAGGAAAGTCCTCGCTACTAGCTGTCGAGCCGAAACTCTCTTTTGAGGGCTGTTTCTTCCATCGTTTTGCGGCTAGCTTCTTGGGGAGGAGCTTTCCCACCTTACTAGAGTTACTGGAGTTGGTAGAGTTGTTAGAGTTTGCGACATCCATGATGATGCTAGTGCTAATGACGATGCATCACCCAGTGATGACGACCGACAGCCAACGTAGCACAACAGGCTGCTTCTAGATCCTGGGGTTGTCAGCAATTAAACCAGAAAAGCCGAAAAGCGCTCCTCGGCGTTACTGTTTAAACAACTAGGATTCCAATCGCAGCAAAGGCAACAGTGAGCGCATCTGTAGATTATGTAGACAAAGACTGAGATGAATGTCGCGTTGTAGTTTTGAATGCGCCAGCTAGAGGTAAGTAGCTGTTGCGGTACTATTTTAATCGCAAGACTGTCGTCATACTTTGGGGCTGTCCCCCGAATCGATGCATGGAAAGGTCCCTGTTTTTCTACTGATGGGATTCTGATGAAGATGGGTATTCTTGATCCCGGCAATCGATAATTATTATATTCCTGAGAATGTGATGCAACGCAGGCAATCAATCCACGCCTATTCCCGACACTCTTTCAATGATCAGACGGGACAATTGCTTCATGAATCAAAACTGGGCAGATGTAGGCAATGCAGCAGCCCCTGGAATCATCATTGAACAAGGTTAGATTAACCAGCCACACAGCGAGACATTACTGCTCCAGTGCTAGTATATTAGTACCTATATTAGCAGATTAGGCACCTTGATAGGTACATGTAGCTGGAAACCACCCCTCGCCGAGTTTCAACTAAGTGGTACTGTAACAAAGAAAAGGGAAGGGGGGTTCCCGTTCCAGGCCCTACGTATACCACCCCACATACCTTTTCTAGGCACCTAGTCACCTATATTTGGAAAAGTCCCAATTGGAAGGACAAATTGGCCGGAAGCCGCCGACCATTAGACCCCGTCTTCTGGATCCCCCTAAGCCCCTACCACCCCTTCCACCCCGCCTTATTCTGCTAAACTCCATACCAAAGTTTCGTGAATGGTTCGTTTCTTCTTTCACACGCCCCTAGCTTTCGTTCATATCACACAGTCCACTTCTAACGCCTATCGTCATACAGGACTTCTCAACCTCTAGTTCTCCTATGAAGAGCTAGACCCCTTTATCATAGTACCGGATTTTGCCTCGCCGCCTCATATTGTATCATGGAGTCGTCTCCCTTAATCAAGGTAGGATCACACTCTATACAATATTCCCATTCCTCCCGTCGGGGCCGTCTATTATTCGTTGCAGCTCGAACTCACGAATCATAGGCCCACGATCATGCGAGAGCCGCATCTATAGCAACCCACACGTCCGATACCACCGTTGCAGTCAACGAGCATACCAGAGCCGCCGGCGAGTTTGCCAACGCCGCCAAGAATACTAGCAGCGTCGAGGCCTTGCGTACCCTGAAATTGCTTGAGCAGCACCATCGAAGGCTTTCCGAACTTCTCCAATCACCGAGCAAGCCTCCAACCTCACAAGCTGTCTCCGAAAATGACTCTCAAGGCAGTGAGAAGGATGAAGCTGTATCGGGCGTGGTCCCTTCCACGCCCCCGAAGTCGGATACCACCGGAGCTTCGACGGAGAAGAACAATCAGCCTATGCCAACACTCCCAAAACAGCCACGGTATCCTGCCCGCGACCTAGGGGCTTCTATCGCTAGCAATCTTGCCTCTGCCCGTGGCATTCGGTCCAAGTACAGATCTCAGCCGCTTAGTCCGAGTGTGTCCAACACTGAGGCTCCCGGGAATATGGAGGCAGCATCACGGAGAAGTGGACCAAGGACTAAGATGCAGAATATGCTGGATAATGCCGAAAGGCCAAATACTCTCGTCTCCCCAGACAAAGAAAGGCCCTCGAGACAACCTGGCTCTAGCCTACAGGATGCAACGTCGAACAAGGAACAAACAAACAACCCGGCCAACGCGAGCGACGAGGGCTTCTCCAGATTCTATAACGCCTTCGGTAGCATCATTAATAGGATTTCTGCACCACTCGCGTTTGCAGGACTCCCCCTAATCAGCGAGGAGCAAGCCGAAACCCCAACTCCGGCTCCTGTCCCCGAGACCCCAGTCCAAAAGCGTACCAGAGTCCGAACGTCCGCTTCAGTCTCCGCCGAACCGGACTTAAAGAGAATATACTCCAAAGCCGCCCTCCGAGCCATCTCTCGCGACGGACAATTGGCCAACGACTCCTTCTACGTAGTCCCCACCAGCGGCCACACCGCATCCTACGCGAGCATCCTAACCTTCGCCGATAAGGAGAAGCGGCGGCTAGAGGCCCAGGGCGGTGCAGCCAAGCTCCTCGAAGAAGCCGACGAGGACGAGTTCGTCGACGCCAAGGAGTCCCCGGTGCTGCCCCGCTCGCCCGCGCTCCAGCGGCTCGCGGGCAAGGCGCGCTCGGACAAGGACCTGACCAACGTGGTGGAGGAGCTGTACCTCGAGAACAAGAGCCTGAAGGACATGCTCGACAAGCTCAGCAAGCGCCTGCACGCCTTCGAGTCCATGTCGCAGAACTCGGGCATGAGGCTCGCCGAAAGCATGCGCCTCATGCGGCCCACGTCGCCACTTACATCCCAAGGTGGCTCCGGCAAGTCGCCCGTGGTAGCCGACGAGGCGCTGGCGCTGACGAAGAGGAATAGGGAGCTGGAGGAGCAGCTCCGCGCCATGGGCGAGCGGATGGAGGATATGGAGCGTAATTATAATAAGGTCAGGGCGAACCTTATGAGATATAGGGAGAAATGGGATCAGCTGAAGGCGGGGGCGAAGGCGAGACGTGCGGGTGGTGCTAGTGGGAGTGGGAGTGCGACGGCGCAGGGAGGAGGCTCGGAGTTGGGGGGGACGGATGATGGGTTGAAGTCGCCTAGTTTAGCGTAGGATGGCAGATTGGCATAGTAGATAGTACGGGGTTGATGTTGGTGTTGGTGGTGTGAGTGGGTGCTATGCCTAGGCCTGTCTAGAAATACACTCCGTGTTTTGTGGTGCTATGTTGTTGCGATGTGCTTGTGTTGTTTCGTGGGATAGAACAAGAGCATTTTATGACTTGTCGTGTGTAGAATGGGCTATGTGGAAATTAGGTGACACATCTACTCGAGATAGTTGACTATCTTTCACGTAGACTTGGTTAAGCTTGCCCGAACGGACAACATATGTTGGGTGCCACGCATCGCCCTTTGATAATCGTGAGAATCTATCATAGGGCTCCAGCAAGCAAGAAGTAGTATTGTTGAGTAAGAAATTACAACGACGACTTTCGTGATGATAGCCTCATTAGCACACTCTTTAGGTATCGACAACTCATATAGTTACAGTCGATTCCAGCAAACGTACGACCATGACCACCTCAGCGTTAAGTATATTCACAGGACGACATGTAGGCAACACGATGCGTTATGCCCTCTATGCTCAATCAAATATTATACTAGCTCCATGACCTCTTTCCTCAGAGCCAGTCACTACGTTAGACAGGCAGTCCATGGCATGAACTGCACACAAATACAAATCTAAAAGCGTAATAAGTAATTTCTTTTCTTTTCTTTTTTTTTAAAAAAAAAGGACTAAAAGACTAAAGGATATTCATCAGACTTGCCTGCCTTGTCGTGCTTATTTTATTTTATGCCTGCCGTCACCTTCTATAACCCTCACCCCCAGTTCCCAGATCCCTCAGGGGCAGTTTCCCAATCGTCATCTTTTTATGCACCATATTGCCCCCTTTTTGGGATCGCCCACTAGTTGCTCGCTCCTGGATTCGAACCCAGAGCTCTGGGTTCTGGCACAGGTGGGCTACCCATCAACCCACTGCACCATCCAGGAGCGGTGATGGAGGGGTGTGCTATTTGGTCTTATGACCTTTGATTGTTTGATTGTGTGCCGGCCGGCAGGTGCGTCCGGGTAGCTTTGACCACGCGTGTTGCTGGCCTGTGCAAACGCGTGATTGTGAGTCACGGAAAGAGCGTCTTACGGAAAGAGCGTTGAAGACGTGAATGTACAGCGAACTGGTGTATTTACCAAGTACCCACGAACTTCGACATCTTAGAAACAATCACAATGTTTATGAATTCCATTACAAGCTCTCGCTGTCACAATTCACGAATGACAAGATGGAACACTAGAGCACATAATGAAGCTTCCCACGAGCAACCTCCGTAGTATTCTCTTTTCGAAAAGAGGTATCAAACTCAAACCTCCGTGTGTATTCACGACTGCAAGCACTATACCACATCCAACATCCCAGGGCTCCACCGCAGCTTTTGGTATCTCAATAAATGCCGAATGCAGAACTATGATCATCGCCAACGTGTTTCATCCGGAGGAAACAAAAAACCAAATTCTGACTCCTAAACTCACTCCAAACTCTCTCAACTCCTCCATGAATTCGTGTATGCAATGAACTTTTCCAATGCCCTTGTGTTGCCTTACATGAACATGGATGTAGTATATCCTCCCCTATCTCGTGTACTCGATTAAGGGCTAAGCGGTTTCTCCTCCGCCGGCGTCGAAGTTCCCTTGGAGCATGACATACTGTAAGGAGCCTAGAAGGAAAGTTAGTCCCACGACTCGATGTCTGTCTGGTTAGGGGTGAGTAGCCACTTACTAGAACCTGCTTTGCATTACAAATCCTCCAGGCTAGATTCCTCACGTTGCCATCAGCGGGAACTACAGCTGGTGCGAACTCGATACCAAACATCTGATGAATAGCATAGACCAATCTCTTGGCATATTTGCTGTCTCGTTCCACGTGGCTGCCGAACGGTTCCTCCGGCGTGCTTGGAGCAATCTCAGGGTCTCGGTCAAAGCAATTCTGTACAACAGGTAACAGAGCCGATTCGACAGCTTGCTGGACGGTAACCTCATTATCCGCTTCGGCATCGTTGTAGTCAAAGCGGGAAAGGTGTATCTCGAATGGCTGGGATATCGACATGACGTTGTGGTTTCCATCGTGGTGGTAACGGAATTCAAAGACACCTTGGGTCCACCACAACTTGTCTCCAGAAAAGACCATTTCGCCACTCACAAGGTCGGTGTCACCACTGTTGGAATCTTCGACTGGCTGATCCCATGTTAGGATACCCCTATCGGCTGTGGTAGATTGATATTGACCAGGCACAGTTGGAATCCATCGTCCAAGAGACGAGAGCTCGGTGATCTCACGAGAACGATTGTCGGCTACCATATAGAGACCAATCCAATCCCGTCTTGAGTGATTCGCCGGCGCCCTCCACTTGACCTTGATAGGGGCACCGTATTCGAAGATCATCGTCTTGAGCTCATTCGGGAATCGTCCTGCTGTGCCTTCCTTGCCACTAGCTCGTTCTGACAAAGCGGAAAATCCAGATGCCTCACCTTCCACACTAATGGAGTAGCGTTTCGGGTCAAACCCTGCGAGATCAGGTGAAAGCTTAGTCAAGGTAAGACGTGCAGGATACTTGTTAAAGAGCGCCGTGGTATCTCTCACGATTGATGAAACACCAGCAGCTAGTTTCGGGCGCGCCGCATCCAAGAAGTCCTCAACAAAGTGAGATGTCTCGTCCATGACCTTGTTCACCACATTCGACTGCCACTCCACTACTGGCGGAGGCAGAGAACGCTTGATGAATTTTGTCAAGCCAGCTTCGCGTCTAAGTTCGCGGCCGTAGATCTTCTGCATATGGGGCTTCTCGACGAACTGGAGGAACCCAATGGTAAGAAGATGGCTCACTAATGCCAAGGCGAATATAGACCTGCTCCATGTGATGATGGCCGCACCCCAGAGACCGGCGGTGCCAAGTATTCTCTCCGGGTTGTTCAAGAAGCGGTAGATAGACGTGTAAGTTAGCTTGACGCCTTGGTCAAAGAAGAAGTCTCCAAAGAACCAGCCGAACTCGCCAAGAGAATCATAGATGCTCACGGCAGTCCATATCTGGAGGGCGATAAGGCTAGCACCAATGACATGCCGCAGCATCACGAACCCGTAGTTCCAATCAACTGGGGCAGAATACATTTTCCAGCAGGCTGCAGCGAACGTGGCATAGCACAGACTCTGGGTGATGTGGTAATATCCCTTCCACTGTCGCCAACCCTCCTCTGGTGTCTCTCCAACCTTCAAAAAGTGGCGAGTCCATGCTTTACTGTTTGATTGTCGAGTAAGGATTACGCCTAATCCGATAGAGTACCAGAGTCGAAATAGGAGTGCGAGTGTGACAAAGACGGATTGGTGCAATGGCGTCTGTGGTGTGATGAAAGCAAAAAGCGCGACCAGCGATAACATGATAAATGTCGAGTAATCCACGGTTCGTAGTAGGTCAATATTCTTGATGCCTAACAGATTGTGTATTCTCGGTCTCACAGGTACCTCACTCTTGCGAGTAGGTGGGTTGTACGTCTTTTCGATGTGAGGATTCTCCACGAGGACTAAGAAGGCGAGTTGGGCTGCATGGGCTGCAATGGATATGAAGAGAACCGAGTAGCTGGCAGCGAGGGCTGAGATACCATAGTATCCTGCGTACCCAATTGAGTACATTGGGTGAGGGGCCATCTCGAATACACCATCAAAGGTCAACTCTTGATCGATCAGGTAGAAGAAATCGCCCCAGTACCAGGCATAATCCTTCACAACTCGATGGGCGTCGAGCTTAACCCACAGGTTGAAACCTATGGTTAGCCAACCAAAGACCCAACGAGCAACGGTGACGTAGGGAGATTCCCCGGCGGGACGGTGAGCGCAGGCAATTGCGAATAGACAATATGAGACAAAGTCGCACATGAGTATAAGATCCACAAGTCGCCTAAAGACTAGCCAAGTATTGTATTCAATTGGAGCTTTCTCGAATTGGTAGTCCTCGGGAATCTTGATTTCCAACTCATGCTTCAGAAGCTTATACAGCCATGGTCGTGGGTTCTTGCCGCTCTCCGGGTTCTCGAACAAGTTCCATGTCTTAGCCCATGCAACCAGTTTGTTATCATTTGATTGCAATCGTAAGAGAATGCCAATGCCGAGGTTGTAGGCTGTTCTCCAGAACAGAAAGATGGCGGCGAATACAGGTCGCCTCAGAGAAGCTGGGAGGAAGTAGAGGGCTAGTATGTGTGCAGCAAGAACTCCAAGAACAATAGCATCGGACAAGTTCTTGGGTTCTCTAGGGTCGAGGAGTTGAGACACCATGTCATGTGTAGTAGGAACAGTAAAGACTATTGAAACGAAGCATTGGTTAGTATGCAGCACGATTTTGTATACCGCGTTCTCTACGTACCCGTTCCATCTTTGGTGCGGCCATAAGTCTTTCTGTTCTTTGGCGAAGTCACGACATCATGGTTACCACTATCATTATTCTCACTATTCGTATCTGTTGAAGGTACCTGCCTTCGGCGTAGCTCGCCAGCATCGGCAGAAGGCTCAGGGACTGAGCTCATGGTGCTAG
Organism: Hypoxylon sp. PDH2405; assembly: GCA_023628415.1. NCBI lineage: Eukaryota > Fungi > Ascomycota > Sordariomycetes > Xylariales > Hypoxylaceae > Hypoxylon > Hypoxylon sp. PDH2405. Next base: position 120,835 of record JAMAKT010000016.1, read on the forward strand.
ATGTCAACCGTGTTGAATGGTTGTCTACCTAAATGCTAGCTTAGTGTCGGATGGCGTTAGGTAATGAACCTCGTCGACTAGCAGCCATGGAAGAAAAACAGTGAGATACTGAATGGACGAATTGTTGGGAATTGGGCAACGGTGTAAGAAAAGAAAGAAGTGGAGGGGAATTTCAATAACAGTTGGCAAGTATGCAATGCAGTCTCGACGGGGAACTGACGGGGACTGACTCGGGACGGAAGGCGTTCAATTGGAGGAAGAAAGGTTCCACCAGAGGTGCACTTGCCGGTGCGCCTGCGACGTCACAATGACCTCACAAATTGAACCACAGGCCAATTTCAATCCTTGAGGCACAATTTTCCGTTCTGACAATAGAATATCCGAGGTCACAATTTATGGGAATTTTAACGTCGCAACATGAAAATGTTGATTATTCGTCCTAAGGCTGAAGGATCACTTCCGACGGTACGTCACATGCAAGAAAAGATGCAGGTGGACAGGCACGGCACGTTCTGGAATGCAGGTTCTCCTGCATACCGCTTTCCTAATTCGGTATTATACCCCTCGTCGCTACCGGTGTACCGGCTTTATCTTATCGGCACTCAATCAACAACCGAATTTGCTAAGCAAAAAGAGAAATAGAAAACCAACATACCGTTTTTTAAACCGGGTTTGCCATGCACCAAACAGCTGATTTTCCCGAGAGGTTTTCGCGGTCACGCCATATTGCCAAATTTATCGCGGACTAGGTTGACACTATTACATACTAGAGAGATCACATTTTGAAGATTCAGATCAAGCCCCTGTTCCTTGATTCTTGCCCGATGTGGCTAGTTTGGAAATAGGACCGGCGTCTCTAATGGCTACACTGAACGACTTATTGATAACGCTGCCGAGTTGAGTCCGTCGGCTGGCTGAGGCCGTACGGCACTGTTCTCTATCGGGATCTTAGTAACCATAAGGAGTATTTCTTCAGTTTCGATGCTTTAGGTACGCTGGATAGCACTAGCAGGGTACGTGTCTGCAAGATCATCCAGCGCAATGTAAGTTTGCCTTGACGTCTTCACCTTCTTAGCTGCCGGCTCTAGGTAGATTATCCCTTGCTCCGACCCGGATATCGTTCGGTCACTCGGTTACAGCCAGCCCTGCAAAGATTGCCCATAACGTTGAACAGCGAGGTCTCTAACCGGCTTGTGGTCTTTTTCCGTTCTGGAGGCGCGGTGGTCTTTTGCAATTCACGTAGCCGAACCCGGGTAGTCAGGTTCGGCGGAACCAGAGTTGACGTTTCGAACAAACAACATGCGTAGTATATGAACCACGGCGAACATACCGCGGTGGTAGAAAGACATTCTGTATGAACAGTAGCTACCTAGGTATTCATCTGTAGAGCATATTGTTAGCAGAATAGTCGGGAAAGAGACTAGGATTCTCAGTGATACATCGAATTATGAGTGGTGGCCCCTTTGACTGATCGACACAAGACCATCAGAAGCCCCCAGTAATCCACCTTATATAATAAGTTTAGAAGTGTCTACGGTCTATCTATTGTTACAATACCTACAACATGGGCCATATGATGTTCTCATATATCCGTGGCAGCGATACTGTAGCAGAAGGTTGCTGTCCAACCACCAGCGTCTGCTTGAGCAATGAAACTATCACGCAGTCTTCCCCTTCGTCAATGGCGTCTCTGTACTGCTCATCAAGACTACTCCAATCGCGTGTATTCTAGGCTAGCATTCATAATTTTATACTCAGCCCAGTTGGACCTTGAATAGCAACGCCGCGGACTATCAATGTCTCACCATCGGTCAAGTCATCTTCCAGGATCTCCTTCCTATCCTCCAATTTAAGCAGATCAAGCGGAGGGTCAAAGAAGAGCAGCTCCATGCCATTTGATTCCCGTTGCTCACCAGTAAGCATCACAGCGATGCCAATGAAAACGTTAGCATCGGTGCCATAAGTGCTGAACGCTTTTTTCTCAGCGCGGTAGTGGCCTACGATATTAGCTGGCAAGGCACCAAGGCGAAAATAGATGTCGAAGCGGACTTCGTCAGAGTAGCATCCCTTAGGTCCAAGCCACCTTCGACGGTCAGGGCTTCTAGGGGTTGCTAATCCTCTCATCGAAGGGCCTTCCTGGGAGCTCACAGACAGCTCTCCCGCCGTTCATGGGGAGTTACCTATCGAGTAAGGCAAGTAATCAGGTAGCTAATCTATAATACAGTACTTAGGTGGGTATCTCTAAGATCTCTATAACAGGGAACAAAATCATGAAATCCAAAGCCTACATTAGTCAAAGCGCTGTTATATTGAACCAATATAAGCCAGCAATACGTTATACCGTGGAATATATCGTAATATTTACCCATACCCGGGGTGCCAATATAGGGGTTATTCCACACAGATTCTAATATCATAATAATCAGTCTTAATGCCTTAGAAGAGACTTTATACATTTGATTTTACTGCCCGCACACCCCAAATCTAGTAAGCCGTGCCGTAGTCTCCTTTATTGCGTTTATAGCGGTTTGGATTTGAGCTGAACATGAACAAAATCAAGCGAGCTGTATAATATACTACAGCATCTACAGTACGATACCAAGTAACCAGACAACACATCTACCTGCCTGTGCTAACATCCAGTTCTGCATATCTCTACCAATTTCACAGCATGGGGGAAGAACTCGACACCGAATCTACCTAATCCAGCTTCACGGCAACTATTATACGTCACAAGACGCAGTCATAAAACGAAGCACATAGGACCGACTGTCACAAGAAGAGGAAATACAGTCCTCGAAAACGAATGCTCTTAGTAAGCAGTAGAATCTAGACAAACACCTGTGTCCCATCGTGCCAGAAAACGCATTCTATTCACATACCGCACGATCGAATCTCGTCCATGCCCTATGCCTGCCTATCATTTCGTTTCGTTTCGTCTCCTCTCACGCCAATCCCATTCATTGCCTCCATGAGATCCGTCACACGTGTAGCTGAAGGGTTGAATAAAGCTCTGTTCATTTATATTTCCACAACCAATGACCAACGACCAATGACCATCGACCATCCACCATCCACCAGTGACCATTGAATAGTGACCCGGTAACTCAATAGTCAGTAACTACATAGTGAACAATCTAAGCAGCCTTCTTAGCAAACTCAACACGCAGAATCAAGTGCTTGAAGCCGTAACCATCCATCTTGTTGCACGCCTTGACAGCGTCGTTGCGGTCCGCGAAGCTGATGAACGCGAAGCCCTTGGCCAGGCCCGTCTCGCGGTCCTTGGCCAAGAACACGCGAGTCACGCGGCCGAAGCGCTCGAACATGTCGCGGAGCTCTGATTCCTCTGCCATTTCCGAGACCTGTGGGTGATGTGTGTGTTAGTAAAGATCATGGTATCAAAAGAGAGAAAAGAAGAAGGGGGAGAGGGGGAGAGAAAGAAAGGGAACGGAACTCACGTTGGTCACACGCAGCGTAGCAAGATCATCTCTCTCGCCATACTTGCCGCCCATCCTCTCTCCACCAGCCGCAGCACGATCTCCACGCAGCGCCGGCGGGACATAGCTTCCCTTCTTACCAGCGCCAGCCGCACCCACCGAGCTCGGCGCCGGCTCATCGCCCATACCCGCCGCCACATCAGCGCCTCCCTCAGCGCCAACGGGCGCCATAGTATCCTTGTACGGGCAGCGGGCCGTAAAGTGTTCTCCGTTGCAGATACGGCACTTGACAGTCTTATCCTTGAGCTTCTCCTTCATAGCGTTTGCATTCGCATCCTTAGCCTCGTCCTTGGTGTCCTTCTTCCAGTTGGTGCTGAGGCGGAAGATGATGTTCTCGCCCACCGACGTCGTGTCCATCTGCGGGCCCGCGCCGTCCTTCTCGGAAAGCCCGAATTTCTTCCAGTGCTTGCGCTCCGCCACGCGCGGGTTCACCACCTCGCGGTGCGTCACCAGGCGGATACGCCGCGTCGTCTTTACTTTCTGCCCGTTCTCGTTGTATCGGTACGTGATGGTCGTCTTGGTGCCGTCCTTGTTCTGGATGGTCTGAGGGGGAGGCAGCTCGGTTGCGATCTCGTCGCCTTCTTCCTCATCATCGGCCCAGTTCCTGTTCGAGGGTTAGCCATTTCCATTTTGCATAAAGCTAGGAATATGATTGTAGGGCTTTCTGACCTGTTCTTAGACGCCATTTTCGCTGTGTTTTGATTTAGAATTTGCGAGGATGATCTGGGCGGGATGGAAATGAAATCTCGTTGATGATGACGGTTTTTTGTGTGGTTTAGGAATAATTTCAAGTCTGCGTTTCTAATCCAAAGTGTGGGGTCTCAAATCTCTTATCGGTACCACAGGATTTGCCCCGCGCTACCAATTTAAAGTCGCCTACGATTGGTCCGTGCACACTACACTGCCTGAACTTGCTGCCTGAGTCGTGACTCGTCTCAGTGCCATAGTACTCTAGTTTGCTATCCCCATTTTCATATTAATTGAACTATCATAGCTTCAACCAGTCTTTAATGTAAGCAATAAATACAAGTCTCACATCCCAAGAAGTCATTTATCTTTGGTCTGATCGTGGCATAGTGCCTTTCTTTATTTTTACTTTTTGATATGCTACCTAGGTAGTGAACTATCCAGAAGTCTTCCAGCCCAGGAATCCCTATGTATCCCCGTGGGCTTCTTTTGGTTTGATAGCATAAAGAACAAAACCGCGTGTCTCTAACAAGCTGTCGGGAGCAAGAGTAATATCCTGACAGACACACTTCTCGCACGTAGTCAACAAGACATCCATGTCTCTCTAATCGTATCTGTCATCTCATCTCAGGATATCTCTTCATCATCTTCATCTTCATCTTCGTCCTCATATTCACCCTCATCCTCATCCTCATCCTTCATCGCCCACATCCAACCTCAAACGCTTCGTAACCGAAAACAAACATACTACATACTAAATGAAACAATATTTTTCCCGCAAGGGCCTGTTGTATGTAGTCTTTCCAATAGCTAAATCTATGCAAGAATCGAAAATCGAACACCGAAAAACGCCATCATCATTATCGTCTGGGAGGTGATCATGAGAAATAGGTAGGTAGGTAAGTATACAAGGATATACACGAAGCGTAATAAATGTAATAAAATCAACCCCGATATAAAAAGAAAATCAATCTTCAGTGTGTTGAAGTCTTTTCACGAATCGCTAAGACATTGTATTATCATGTCTTGATGCTCCTGGGTAGATTGCTTGCGCGCTTTCCCGGGAGCGGAGGAAGAGCACATGTTGGCGGGGGAGCAGGTGGAGGTCCCTCGGCTAGTTGGGGCATGCTCCGCCTTGTCGCAAGGCTCTTGGGCGAAGTATCTGCAGCTAAATGCTCATTCGACGCCTCTTCCTGTTGCTGCGAGGCTTTGAGGGAGGGGGCCGAACGTTTCGGTGAGCAACTGAGCGGGGGCGCAAGAGTATAAGCAGGCTCCTCGATAGAGGGTAAGTTGGATTGCTTGGGGTAAATCAGCGAGTGGCGGTTCGGGCGAATTGAGCTTTCAGACAACAAGATCGCATGCTTGATAGATTGGTGTCCGAAGGCTTGGGTCGTCGATGCTCTCCGCATTTCGAGAGATGAAGAAGGCCTGCGTATTGGCTCAGGCGCCTCTAAAGGTTCCCGAGTCTGAGACCGGTTTGGTCGAACAATGAATGACTTTTCTGTTTCGGGGTATGGACGTGAGGAACCTAACTGGCTGGCACGCATATTGTTCCTAAGACGGGAGCCCATGTCCGGAGTGGCGCTTCTGAATTGAGCTTCTTCCGTTACTCGCCTTGGAATCTGGCTCTTGGGGGTTTCATGCTTTTCCTGTCCCTTTGGGGTATTGCCAGCCCAAGGCGCAGTAAACATGGATGGTGAGTCGGGGGTCTGTAAAGGAGAGGGACCCTTGTTAGTTGAACCAGTAGGTGAGTATGGTGATCTTGGAGATCTTGGTGATGGTTGATCAAGAACAATAGAAAGAGGGCGGGATATGGCGAGTTTTGTTGGTGGGCTTCGTCGGAGCGGTCTTATCGGTCCGTCTCGGTCGGGTTGTGGCTGATCTGCTCTGGAAGCGGTCGCGGACAAATTCATTGCTGAATACCGTCTACCCACGGCGTGTGGCACGCTAAAGTTGGGTACGAATTGGTGCTTACTCTCATGAACTGAGGTCAAGGGAGCCGGCAACCCTGAGGTCGGGCGACCACTGACATCTAGGCGAGGATCAAAACCGGGTATCATCGTTTGCATGGACTGTCTCCGGTTCGCGATCGCGGCAGCGTTCGGGCGCGGTCTTACTTCGGGAGTCGGAGGCAAAGCTTTCTGCAGATAATCATTTCCGTGGCTTGAAAAACTCTCTCGAATCGGCGAATGTGTCGGAGAAGACTCCGCCGATGATACAATCGTCCGTTGTCCAGATGAAACAAACGAGAGTCGATTACCACTACTGCCGCTGCTGCCGCTGCCACTACCACTATCTCGAAGACTGTCCAGGCGTTGACCATCCGATGAAATCATACTCGAGCCATCATCCACAGTTGATTCCGATATTCGCGCGGCGGGGGGTTGAGTGGTCTCACTTTCTTCGGTAGGATCGACGAGCCTGTTCTCCTGTTTCCATGAAAAGTCCTGCGACACGATGCGTGAGAAGCGAGCTGGATCTCGAACGACGGGGGTTCTCTGGCTCGTCTGCGCCTTGAGCGTCTCAGTACCGTCATCCGTCTCGGGCTTTCCAGTCTCCGATAGCTTCTTCCTTCCACCCAGCGACTCAATCTCCCGTCTCAAGATAGCAAGCCAGGTATCCATGGTCTCGGGGCTTTCGAAAACAAGTAACATGTTAGAGACCTGTCGCTTCTCGGCACCTCTCAGAGCGAGCTTGGATCTGAAAGATTTGGTGTCCGCAGATGGGTTTCCATCGGCATCTGTAGTTGAAGCCACCCGGACCACCCAATGCCTTCCGGGAATAAGGTCACTAACGTAAGCAGCGGAGTCTCGAGTAAGCTGTAAGATCTTCTCTGGTGACCTATTGAAGGGGCCTTCTGCCGCATACTGCAGCAGGTATCCTGAGGTGACGAGTGCGTAGATCTTGCTTGTCCATTCCGGTGCCTTTGACTTCTTTTTCTTCTCTCCCTCGAACTTTGACGCAAGCCCGGATACGTCAACCTGACTCAATGTGAGATTGCTTTGTGAAAAGTCGTCTTGCAGTAAGCTAGCCTTAGTCTCGTTGAGGCGGGCTAAAGCATCTATCGGAGTAAGACAAGTCGGCAGTGTTGCGTGCTTGATTGCTTGAGGATACATCTTGAATAATGGCGGCGGTTCAAATGCAGTGATTGGGCCTCTTGCCATGACTGGTGTCTGTGGACGAAGCTTGCTTTGGTTAACGCCATTGCTATTTTGTCGTAGCCGTGACGACGATGAAGAGGTCCCAGATGCCGGCGACTTGATCGGGACTTGGGGTGAACTTGGTAGGGAAATCTCCGATCGAGATGGGTTGAGTCTATGTGGCCAACCGCTAAGGTCTGCTAGTGAGGAACGTTTTCCCATGTGCCGGGACGGGTCCTTGGGAGATGATGGCTCCTCCGCTACTTTGTCATCCTTTCCCGTCTTCGACTTGCTGAATATGCTTCTTAAACCAATCCTGGATTCACGTTTGGCCATTCTCTCCGGTCGTAATGGTACTCTACTCTCATGTGTAAGAATGGTTATGTCCGGCGGCCTGGCTCGCCGCAAATCGCGTGAATGGTTCTGTAAAGCCACGAGGGTAGGACTCGTTGGGTTCACGAAGTCTTGTGCAGCCATTATGTTGTACTTGAAGGTGGTGTTGATAAGTTAGCGAGGGAATGATGGTTAATTTTGCTGAATAACTTTCAGCCCATATAATATTTGTAGATGAGTAAGGAGACCCGAGATCTGTTGTGTACCGTCGGGGAGACACAGATGATGCATGAACGGAAGGTTCCAACACAACGGGAGCGAGATTAAGTTCTGGAGAGACATGTGATGAGAAAGTCTCAAGGTGAGGTAACCAACAAAAGCGCCAACCCCAACGTATCAGTCTAAAAAAACCGAGATCATGAAGGGGAGAGTGAGGGGGGCCGTGAAGTTGAACTCAAGGCAACCCTGTGTGAGAAGGTTTAAAAGCGCTGATGATCCTTGGAATTCCAACTCGGTACCCAAATTACTGTAACTCCCGACGCAACTATACAATGGGGTCGACTAGTACTGGATAGCTCCAAGCTAAAAGGGAGAGACGACCTTGAAAAAGAGTATTAGATGTGGAGTCCAGGCAAAAGAAAGTGAAAACAGGACTGTGAGACCACGAGGCGGGAGCATAGAGTTTTTAGAAGGATAAAATTAGGAATTAGAATCCCTCTAAGCCACCGGCAGACGGCCCTGATGCTGGTAGGTACTAGTATAAAAGGGTGTTAGGCATGCAGGTCGAGGTTCTGGTCCGTGGTCTCATGTTTCCTCACGGGCTGAGACCCTGATGAGGAAGGGCTGGGGCGGAGGAGGACAGAGAGCAAGCAACTTGCAGAAACATGCAAAAGCCCCGAGTCAGGACTGTTTCCCCAGCACCCACACTCGTGAGAGAAAATTGGGAAGAAATCGAACCTTGGCTGGGCTGGGATTCGCGAAAGAATCCCTGAATCCCTGCTCAAAACTTACGAAGTGGGTTGGGATGTTGACGGCAAGGGGAAAGGGTATTGTATCCCGGTCAGGGATCTGCTTCCAGCGCGCCGGCCCATGACCGTGCGGCTTTGGTGTGGGACTACGGTACTTTTTGAATACCTGTTTTCGATAGTTATTTTATCCCCGGATGTAGTGTACTGCGGTAGTATCGCGTAGGGCGGTCTTCGGTTAGCTGCAAAGACGCCTACTCTCTCACGGGCCACCACGAGTTGTCTCTCTTCAAAACCGCCAAGTTGAAAAGTATGGAATTGTTCCAGTCATCAAGAAGAGATGGTCCTGATCGTGCCAAATTTCTGGCGTGCGATCGACTACGCAACATCAATCACAGATAGGCGCGGAGCACGACAGATAACCCATATGCAGGGAATAAGGGACAACCCGAACAGACCACTGCCGCTGTGAACGCCAGACACCTTACGTTCTTACGTCTGTGTGACGCACCTCATTACTTCCAAAGGGCTCCAAAGGGTAAGCCAGTTGGTAATTTAGGAAATTTTTATTCGGAAAGAAAAGACGAAAATTCCCGCCTCGTTTTTGGAATGTACCGACGAGAGAGAGTTAGTTGCTTGCTTGCCCCCAACATAGAGCTTCGGCGTCTGCAAGTTTATGGCCAATAATTGTCCATTGTGAATTTTCCGCAGCGAAGTTTGTCACGTTGCGTGCATCTCCCATGGTTTCCAATGTTGTTTTGAACCTGTGAGAAGAAACGCGCCCGCGCAGGACCCCTGAGCGGCGCAGCGAATCAACGACGTGCCAGGATGTGATCTCATTCGTGAGCCGCGAAGTAATCGTTTGGGGGTGCTGCAGGCTACTCGAGTTGACAGTCCAGTAGCAGCGGGGAGCCTATCGTCACTGCATGCGAATGCCAAGGGTTAGGTCTTGTCTTTCCCAAGTGGAGAAGAGAGGGCTTCGACGTTGCATTCTCTTCGAGAGCTACGCATGCTCATTCCCCTCAATTCAGGTTCCGGTAGAGCATTATGTTCGGTACTACATAGTTCTAATAAATGCCGATAAATTGGACATTGGAGGTCTGATCGTTGGTAATCATTGATATTGATCTAACATCAGAGCTTGATAGTTCGTCATCGAAGTCGCATTGATCATCCAGATATCGCGATCAAGAACCACTGGCAGCAGTACGGTACGTAGCGAATATCTCGGGAGACTATCGATCTGACAAACTTGCAATACTTCCTATGTATGCGCACGATACAATATCTGCATTCCGGAAACCCACAGCGATTGTGTATCAGACCGTCCAACCATAGGTGCTTCGGGATGTTATGCATATTACCAAAATCCCGTCAGAAATCTCCCTCTACCCCCTTTCGTTACATGATATCTTGAAGTATCGATACGGTATTACGATTCAAGTCACATATGTGATGAACTGCAGAAGCATATGTAGCGCTATGCCCTTTCTGAGCTGATCACTTTCCAATATTACCCCGTACCCTTGGCTGTGGAAATGTCAATGGGCAGCCCTGGCAAGGCAAGGGTTTGTGCGCTTTGACAGGTTTCTATCCGGATCGTATGCAATGTGCCGCCAGATTGGCTCGTGATCAAATATCCAAGTCTTAACAGCCTTACAGACCTTTTTGGCGACAAGATAGACATTTCTACATTTCTGTGTTGGTGTGATATTTCCCTAGATTGAAGTGACATTTGTCTTGCACGTTTTTATCTCTCTCTAATCCTCTCTCTGCCGTACGATGGCGACACGGAAATGGACAGTTGCATGTTGCATAATGGATGCTCTTAGCTCAGCTGACATTCCATTCTCGTCCCGTCCAATTCCCAATTTGAGAATACGATTCCTGTACTCCGTTCCCCGATTCGTTCACATCCTCGGACGACCTTTATTCTATATTGAACTTCAAGATTCTATCTTGCGGCGTAAACGGCACTGACTACCACGCAAGGCAAATGTATCCAGACATACGGGAATTCTAGCCCATGCTGGCTGGGTCCCGGTACTTCGGCGATGCTAATCGAAGCTAGCGGATAAGTCGGATAACTAATAGCTAATAGGGATAAGTTCTATTACTTCATAGGCCCCGTTTCCACGAGCAATATATCAAAACATAAAAACGTAAAAAAATATCGCTCCCAAACTGATCTAAAGCCTCAGGATTTTCTCTGACCCCCATTCGCTAGACTTAGGTAGGCATAGTAGCTAAAGCAAAAAGCTAAGGAAAAGCCACTACAGCAAACTTTCCCACATCCGATCCTTCGTGGCGGCGACGCTGTCTGAGTCCGTCCTAGAAGGTTCCTGCAGTAGCGGGCCGGGGGATACCGGGATTTTCCACGTTGGCTGAAGTTCGTGTGAGACTTCAAAGAATTCTCCTCCGCCGCTAAAACTTCCTCTCAATTAGTAGCATCGGTTGTTGGGCGCCCCCGTCAGATCACGGGAAGGGAGGTTTAAGAAATTTCGTCAGATATTATACATCTCTGTCATAATAATGACGGCAATTATTTATTTACATCTCACCAACATGCTGAAGAACACGACGTGCTCATTTCGCAAGCGCTGGGTTTAACCCATGAGCTATATTATAGTTGTTACTTCAGCTGAACAGCGCTCTTTCAATCCAAGAGCCAACGGCCTACGTTTAAGTGGACACGCGGTATATTCCGTTTTGGGGGGTTCCTGGAATTGGACAACAATATGCGCTTCCAACATCCCCCTTAAATTCCTTCATAACGGCATTTCATTATTCTTGGTAACCAACCAACCACCAGAACTTTCCTGCAGTCATTCCGGTGGCTGCTGACCCCCGAGTTTAGGGTTCCTACAGGCTTCTCAGCACCAAGCGAGCGAAGGGGGGGAGGAGGGGAGGGGGGAAATCCTGCTGCTCGTTACAGGGGGTGCTAGTTATCAGCAGGGCCGCCACGCGTTAAGGAACGCGGAATGGGACTATTCATCTACCGTAGCCGAACCACCGGGTCCGCGTGCGGCAGCGACCCACGATCTGTCAGCAGCAAAAAAAAGAGGCGCTCCATGAAATTCAAATAAAAAGAGAGCGGCCGCAAATGTGGCCCTGACAACGCCTCGCGGCCTTGTGTGCATAAAGACGGCAATGAGCCCAAAGGTACGCGCGAATCACAGGCGAACGATTGCCCAAAAAAAACGGGTGGCAGAATGCAGGAGATGCATTTATCTGGGCCTGCAATGCCGATCAGAACGGAGCTGCACCCCAGTCACATAGTTTCTTCAACCCGCTCACAGCCGAGTCTTCGAGAACGTGGTATATGCGAATAGTTGCTTTTCTCCCCCATGTTCTGTTCGCCGACCTGTACGACTTACGGCCACGCGTAGATCTAGGAGTTAAGCCTTAAACGCCTTTGAATACGACACTCCACAGGCCCGCAGTTAACCACATTCTTCCAAGGTTCTGAGCGGAGTAATGGTATTACGTATGTCCGGACCACATCTTCAAGGGGCAATCTTCATATTCGATATCCATTCCCGAAGGAAACCCACTTGAGGCATCGCCGAGGTCGAAAAGCACCCGCTTTCCATCGTATAAACCCACTTAGATCGAGGCGTTCGGTAGTAGTAAAATTAAAAAATTTTCAAACGCTGACTAGCGTCTCACACCAATCATCAATACACATCCGTAAGATCTTGATTCATCCTAAAACTTCCAAAAAAAGAGGAGAGCCACAGCTTGACAGCTTCGGTATTACATAACCAAGACTTATTAGGGCACCTACTTCCGTGCCTTCTTCGTAGACAAGAACGCCGACATTAGACTGGAGTGTGGATGGGAACTCCTTAGGTCCAAATTCAATCTCCTTTTGTCGTCGCCGCTTTCTTGTAGATATTCTTGGCGACAGTGAAGCCACCGATCGTCAATATTGGGCAGCGCTGCTAAGTCCGACCGCAAATATTTGTAACATCTGCATTCTTCCCGAAACATCTACATCCCGCTGCCGTCGCTCAGCGGCAGATATGATTGGCTACTCTGATTCGTAAGAATACGAACTCGATGGCTATATCACGGAGGTGCGCTCGGGATCTTTTAAATGCGTATGTACGTTTCGGCACTGGAGGCCAGGCTGAGCAGCAGCTCAGTGGTGATATATCAGTAGTAAAGTCCAAAACAGAGCTTGGCAGCTGCAAGACACCTTTTGGAGAAATCAGAACCTCTAAGTTGAATAGGACGTGGCGATCCAGCTTCTAGAATGAATTTATGCATTTGTAATTTGAACCAATCTCATTCCAGTATTTTGAAAAAGATATCGAAGATATCATGGTTCGGGAGACTTACATGAATGATCTCCTCTACCCACTGGTCCATACCCGTGGTGAGATATTGAGGGCTAGACCAAACGGGAGGATGCTACATTCCCTACCCTCTTCTTGATAAATGTAAGGAGTCGGATATCTTAACCGGAGTCGCTTCTACAGTCTATACTTCCGGTCGGAAGTTTGTATGTATTAGAGGTAGCGGTTTTTAGCTTGCCCTAGCCCTAAGCGGTCTTCCTACTGGGGGTCAAATAAAAAAAATTCGCAAAAAAATGAAGGATTGCAAATCCCAGTGGACTGGGAAGCATCAGGAATTGAGCCCGATGCGGGGGTCGAACCCGCAACCTTGAGATGAATCTCTACTAAGAGTCTCACGCTGGAGAGGAGGTTAGTATATGATGTCTGTGTGAATGGATTCAGAAGTGGGTGACTTGCCTCTACCGATTGAGCTAACCGGGCTGTTTGCTCGCCGGGTGATCCGGTTGACATCCACCTTGCGGACGAGCTTTATAAATCAAGTGCGCTATAGGGTCCTAGCTCGTGAAGATATTTTCATTAGAATCGTGGTCCTAGAACTCCGTAGTACTGGGCCTGACTCATTAATCCATCGAGTAGCGGGGCGTTTTATCGTGGTTCCACGTAGAAACTAAATAAAAGGAATGGCTAGAGCAACACGTTATAGTAGTAACATACGATTAGGGCTCACGGAATGAGCACTCTCGAGATAGGAAACTCCGTGTTCCAGTTGATCTTTTCTTGAAAGTTGATATGGTTCGAGCGCTGAATCTTAGTCATGAATGTAAAACGAAAATGAGATCATGTTGGTCGATACTAAGGTTTACCCGCTGCAGCAAGATTGCAAATGTTACAAGCTTTGGTTTATCTTAAGATGGAGATGACGGAAGCGAGATGACGGAAGCGAGATGACGGAAGCATGATGACGGAAGCATACGGTAGAGAGGAGCTTTTCACTTAAAGAATCTGAATGTGTGTCGTAAGGAATAATGTTGAACAATCTTAGGTATGTGATGTACCTAATCAGGGTCTTGCATCAGGGTCTCATGCAAGGGCATCGTACAATGGCTATAAGGTTTAGTATAATCTACGAATGTTGTCCTTGCATGATGTTACAATGGCACGTAACCTTAAGGGTCCTGTCTCAACTTAGCTTGCATGGCGAAACTTTGTTGGTTGGTTGTGACCAATATTGCGATCAAAGACTGCTAAATGTATCTAACCGCATCAAACATAATTGACAGTAGGTAATACGAGGCATTGAAAGAAGAATTTCCGACAGAATTAGGTGGTAGAATGGTTCGTAGCAATGCAGGCGGCGTAAGGCTCTGCCTAATTGATTACATGTGATGTCTGATGGTCTTGATCTTGAAATGGGTTGATGATGGTTGAACGCGGCTCAGGAGATAGTGTACATATCAAATGTAGGGTCTGGGCACAGCCGCAATAAGTACCCGGTTGGTGATTATGTAACAAAGTTCGTACTGGGGTCACGTTTCGTGGCAAAACATTTCAATCCCCATCAACTGACGTCAAGGGGTAGCTCTGTTTCCCCACAAGGTCACAGCCCACCTGCATACCGGAGTGATTGTTCTCTCCACACAGTTTCGTTGAAGTCTAGGTCTAGTCTTAATTGGCACTTCCAACTGCTGTTGGATTCTTTGGTCACGGCCCTGAAAGAAAAAAAACATTTACGGTATCGTTCGACTTCCCTGTCACCTGGACAGTACAGAAGGACCCAGCCTCAGCTTCCGCGGCTGACGAGGCGCTATTCTACGCGTTACGTCGTACTCAGGTCTGGCGTTTATGCCACGATCGCTTCTAAATCATAATCCTATTTGACGTCTGTCAACGTCCAGGCAGCCACCTGCATATTGTATTCCCATATCGATCTCCATATCTTTACCTAACTAGCTAACCTCAACTCCACCCCTCCATCCTGTCTGAGGTCGCGAAACACCTTGTTTGGTCCGGAGGTTGACAAGGTCAGGTAGCTTGGCCACAGCTCTGCGTTGCCTTGTGTGACACTTGACCTCCAGTAAACGACCTCCCTTATCTATTTGACGTCAACGCTGTTCTCGCCGTTGGCATGGCTCCCGACCTCAATTCACTTCCACCATCATCACCATCTGCACGACCGCGAATTATGACTTCCGCAAACGGCAATGGAGACTCTACCCTTCGTGGTGAGTCGGCATCACCTTCTCCTCGATCAGCTTCCATTTCGTTGCAGGCTGCTGCCACTATGAACGCTGGTCTCCAGCATGATCCTATTCGACGTAAGTTCCGCCTTTGAACTCCCCCAAACTTACAATCTAGGTACTTACATATTTATTCTTAGGCTCGTCAAGCAGCTCTCTCTCACGAAACCGACAATCGCCACAAATGCAAATGGGCAGACGACGCTCTACTGTATTAATGAACCTACAACTGAACGATCCATCTGTTCCCGGCCCAGGTGAAATGGTTACAGAGAGTGGAAGCGCCGCATATGGAGCAATAAGCCCTCTCCCTCTGGCTGCGTCGCCTCTCCTCGCTGGAGGAGATCCTCACCATAACAGAGCACCGAGTCTAGGAGAGTTGCATCAAGAACTTGAGGCAGAACAAGAAGCACAAGTGGTATGCTATACTGTATCATTCAATTTGCATTGGTGCTGGCTAACATGGGGTCATGATAGAATCGACTACTGCTGATGATCCGTCAGCAGCAACTCCAACTACAGCAGCTTCAAGGAGCACAAGGCCAAAGTCAAACAAGTGTAGCTGCTGAAGATACTACTCCTACTTCGGAGAGATCTAGCTCCGTAATACTTCCGAACACGGGCTCGCAACCACCATTCCCCGCACCATCTACTTCGGTTCCCCGTTCGCCAGTCTTATCACATCCTCGTTCTTCGTTTGATATTGCTCGCGATGTCCTTCACCGTAGATCGAGAACACCAAGCCGTGGGGCACATTCTCCTAGATTGAGATCGACGTCGATCAGTGCGGAGAGTGTGGAGCCGCTTCTTTCCGGAGTGCGTGATGAGAGCGCCTACTATCAGGCCGAGACTCAGTCTTTGGTTCGTGAGAACCAGATGTTGCGTCACAGAATTCGTGAGCTCGGTAAGATAGATTGCCCCAGCTCATACAATAGCAACTTACTTACATCTATATAGAACGACAACTGAGCGAGGCTCATGCAAATGCGGGGTTGACACGAGAACCAGCCTTTCATTCGCAGCTTACGCAGTCTACCTCTGTATCCGAGGAAGAAGGTGGAGCAAGTTCATCTTCTGCTGCAATAGCGACCTCTGCTACCACCTCGGAAACAGGTCCAAAGGACGAATAAAGTGAATTGGATTCTGGTCCGTAACATTTAGGTTCGGTCTCAAGGCGTTTGGTTGTCCAACTTGTCATGAATGAGCAAGTCAGTTTCTTTTCGTATCAGGGTAAAAATCACCGGCGTTGGTGTTGCTGGAAGGTTCGGAGTACAAGGACCTAGGAAGGGATATGATGCCTCGGAACATGGCGTACTACAATTGTTTTCCGTATGGTCCTCATTGCATTTTACGGCTCTAGCATTATGCTTTCATTCTTCTGAACAGGGTCAGGACAAGTGTACTTTTTCCCCGCCACTCATAGAGTCTAATCCATCGTGATGCGAATCATATGAACTCGTCAACTACGACATGGATACTCAGACTAATGCCGAATCAATCAACTTAGACGGTGCCCCGTGGATTAATCGAATTGAGATAATGAGTGATATTATATTTCCCAAGTGTTCTTTGAAAGATCGTAGAGTAAACTACCTACATACCGTAGCGGGAAAATACTATTTCAGCTAATCTTTTTTAAACCATATAATAATTATTGTTAGGAAAATAATTATTATTAAAATAATAATTATTTATTAGAAAAATAATTGGTTATATATAAGATAAGCTTATATAAGAAAATTTTAAATATATAAAAAATAAATCGCATTTAATAATTTAATTATTTATTAAAGTAATTAACTTAATTATCGCGTATATATTTCGTTATTATATACGTAATAATTTATATTTAATTTTAAAACTTAAGATTTAATTTTTAATTTTTTTATTTTTTTTAATGTTATTTATTTAATATTTTAATTAATTAAAAAATAAAATTTAAAATAATTATTTTTTAATAATAATTATTTTTTTTAATAATAATTATTTTTTTAAAAATAATTATATAATTTTAACTTAAAAATTATTATAAAAATTATAATTTATTATTTAAATAATTTTTATTTATAATTAAGTTTTATTATTATAATAAATAAACATTTGTTTTTTTATTAATTTATATTCGTTAAATATATAATTTATTTTAATTATATTTTAATTAATTATAAAGTTAAAAATAAAATAAAAGTTTAAATTATAATTAAGGTTAATTTTTATTACGTAATTATTATATACATTTAATTAGTGTAATTATTAATAATAATTTTTAATTATAAAGCTTAATTAATTATTATTAATTATGTTTTTAATTGTTATTTTTAATTTAAATTATCCTTTAAAATTTTACTTTATATAATTTTAATATAAATTAACTTTAATTTATAAATTTAAAAGAATATTTAATTAAATTAAATCTTTATTTCTATAATATACCCTTTAAAATAAAGCCGTTAAAGTAAATTTTATAATTATTTCTTAGTTTTGTTTAAGTTTTTAACTATTTTAAATTACTTTTAAATTATTCCTTAAATTTTATAGTTATTTATTTAATGATTTTCCTTTAATATTTACTAATTTTAACGTTTTACGAAATTAATTAAAAGTAATATTTAATAAAGCTTTTGTAAAACTATTAACTAACATTTTTTTAATATTAATATATATTATAATAATTAATCCTTTTAAATATTCTTACCTTAATTAATAATTATAAATATTTATATGTTATAAATTAATTTTTAACTTTTTAATTTCTTTAGTTATAAGTCGTATAGTTTATAAATTATTATACTTAATTAAAAGCTTTTTTAAATTAAAAAAAACTTTTAGTTTAATAATTAATTAAGATTAAAATAACCTTTTTTTATAACTTAAAAAAAAGTTAAAAACTTTGCTTTTATTATTAATATAATAATTGTTTTTTATTTATTAGTTTATTATTTTATTATATCTTTAAATAGCTTTATTATATATATTTAAAAGTTCTTTTAATTAATTAAATTATTTATAAATAAAGTATTAGTTTAAACTTTAAAGTTATTTTCACTTTTTAACTTAAATATTAAATAATAAATATTATATAAATATTAAATTATTTAATTAATAACTTTATAATATTTTTAATTAAAATTAATATTAAATTATAATAATTAAAAGCATATAAAAGCTATATTTGGTTTTGTAATAATTATTACATATAAGATTAATTTAATTTTTTTTTAATATAAATTAATTAAAAATGTAAGAGTTATTTTATTATATAATAGTAGTTTTTTTTATTTATTAGGTTTTTAACTTATTTAATACCTTTAAAAGTTAAATTAATAATTTTTTTAATGTATATATTTTAACTTAATTATATTCTTTTATATTTTTAATTTTATATTATTTTAATTTTAAGGAATTATTATAAATTATTATCTTTTATTAATTAATATTAAGCCTTTAATTACTTTATAAGTTTCTTTATAAAACTTTTTTTTTCTTTTTATATATAATAATTATATTATTAATATAAAAGAAAATTAATATTCCTTTATAATTAAAAACGTAAGGTTTATATAAAATAAAAATAAATTTAATCTTTTATAAAATGTTTATAAATTTTTTTTATTATAATAACGGTAATTTTTATATTTTATATAAAGCTTTAATAATTTAAAGGATTGTTTTTAACTTATAATATTTTAATAATATCCTTATATATACTTTATAATTAATAATAGTATTTATAAATATATTTATAATATTATATTAAATTAATTTAAAATTAAATTTAATTATAATAATTATTAAAGTTTTAAATAATTTTTTAATAAGCGTTAAAATATATATTTTTTTATTATTATATAATTATTAATTATTTTTAATTATTAAACGTACTTTATATTTAAGGAATTTATTGTGTTTATTTATTTTATATGTGTATATTTATATATAATTTAATAGTTATATTTTTAATTATTTTTAAGTTATTTTAGTAATTTTTATTTATATACGTATTTTTTAGTGAAATTATAAGTATATATACTTAGCTTTTTAAAATTACTTTTTTAAAAAATGTTTTTAAAAATTTTAATATAATTTTAATAAGCTTAGTAAATCTTTATAATAAAGCTTTTTTAATGATTTTAATAGTTTAAATAATTTTATTTTATTTATAAGATTATTATTAAATATGTTAACTTATACCTTTAAATATTTTATATTAAATATAATATGTTAGGTTTTTATAATATTAAGTATATTTATTTAATTCTTTTTTATATTATAATAATTTTATTTGCTTTAAATTAAATATAAGAAAAACGAAGTAAGTAAAAATAATATTAGTGTAAAGTAAGGTTTAAAACGTATAATTATATAAAAATAATTAATCCTTTAATTATAATTTATCCTTTTAATTATTATATTATTAATGTGGCCTTTATTTTTATTTTATATAACTTTATTTATTACTTTTACCCTTATTATTTTGTTTATATTATATGTTATTTTAAAGGTAGTATTATTTATTATAAATAGTGGTAAAGTTTTATTTCTTATAATATTAAATAAAAGGTTATTAATTAATATTTTATAAGTAAAGCGATTAATTTTTTTGAAATTATTTTTAAGCTTATTTAAGTTTTTTAAAAATATTTTATCTTTATTAAAAATAATATTTTTTATAATTAGTATTTTATTTGTAAAAAGGTTTTAAATTTTATAGTTATTAATTAACTTATATTTTATTAAATATTTTATTTAAGCTTTAAAATTTAAGCGTTTAAGTTATTAGCTTTTTATTTAAGCTTTAAAGGTTATAATATATATTTTATAATTATATATTTATAAATAAGTTTATTAAAGCTTATTATTTTTTATTATTAATTTTATATATTATAATAAATATATGTAAAAATAATTATAAAGAATATGTTAATTATAAGTATATTTTAAGGTTTAATTATATAAATAAATAATAGCTTTAATAATTTTTAATTATAAAAACGTTAAAAGTTTAAAGCTAATGTATATTATATATACTTTTTCCTTAATTATATTTTTTAAGCATTTTATACTATTGTTTTAAGCTTATAATTTAAATATAAAGGGCTTTATTTATATTCTTTAATTTATTAAAAACTTAATAATTATATAGCGTTAGTTTTTTTTTATTTTATTATTATATTTTCATATATATAACTTTATATTATATATATATAATAAAATAATTAGTTATTTTAAATATAAAATAATTATTATATATAAATAATTTTTAAAAAAGTATTTAAAAATATATCTTAATTATTAATTAATAATTAACATAAGATTTAAAAGTTTTTTTTATTATTTTCATAGTTATAAAAGTTAATAATTAAATAAGTTCTTAATTTTTTATTAATTTAATAAGGCTTTTAATATATTTATTTCTTTATTTTATTTATTAAGTATTTATTATATTAAGCCGTTATAAATTCTTTAATAATTATTTCATTAAAATAGTTTTGTAAGTATTTTAAAGCTTTTAAATTTAAGTATTTTAATTGAAAATGTTATTATAACTTATTTCCTTTTAAAAAAGCTTATTATATATATATATTTAACTGTTTTTTTCTTATATAAAATATTCTTATAAAAACTTTATTAGGAATATTTTTTAAAATAAATTAATTATATTTATTTAGTAATTAATAAATAATTAAATTATTAAAATATTTTAAATAAATATTTTATTTTTAATTATTTTATTAATATTTTTATTTTTATAATTGTTTAAAGTTAATTAAATTATAAGTAAAGTTTTTATAATAAGTTATATTAATTAGTTTAAATATTTATTAATTAGTAAATTTATTAATAAATATATTAATATTTTTATATTTATTAATTAATATATAAGTTATTTTAATAATTATAAAATTTTTATATGTTTTTTTATATTATAAAAAGCGCGATTTTTAATTAAAAATGTATATTATTAAGCTTAAATTTAATATAATTAAATTTTTAAAAAAGTATTTAACCATTAAAAATATTATGTTTATTATTATTATTAATAACGAAATAATTAAGGTTAAATATATGCTTATTAAATGATTTAATTAATTTAATTTAAAATTTCCTACCTTTTTATTAATTTAATTAATTTTCTTTTAGAAATTTAATTATTATTATATATTTTATTAAATTAATTTAACCATATATTTTTATTACTTATACGTAAAACTTCTTTTACTAAAAATTACATGTTAATAATTATTTAAATTATATGATTTAAAGTATATAAGGCATTTTTTTTTACTTAATAGCTTTAATTTTAATTATTTATTTCTTTTTATATTAAATTTTAAACGTTTATTATTACCTTTTAATTTAAAGCGGCTTTTCTTTAACTTTTTACTTTAATTATTAATAAATTAATCTTTATTATTAGCTTTATAAAAAGTAAGCTTAAATAAAGCCTTTGTATTTTTAAAATATTAATTAATAAGTTATATTAATATATATTTTTAAAAAACATTCGCTATATTATAAAGCTTTAATATATTTTAATTAATTTAATTTTTATAGTTAATTTAAAAAGTTATAACTTAATTTTTTTTAATAATTTAAATTACTTTATTAAAGTTTTTAAATTATTAAATTATAAATTATAAAATATAAAGGTATTTTATTTTAATAAAGTTTATTACGTTATTTTAAAAAATTATTTATTTTTACTAATTTTTAAAAGCCCTTAATAAAGGCTTAATAATTAAATAATATTTTTTTTATATAATAATTAATTTTTAAGCTTTAATAACTTTTAAATAAACTTTTATTATTATAAATTAATTATATAAATTATATTTAAAGTTATATGTAATTTTTTAATAAGTTAAAGTAATATTTTATAATATATATTTAATAAGTTTTATTATAATAATTTAATAAATAAAATATTAATATTTATTATTATAAAAAACGTTTATATTAATTTAATATAAAGCTTTATCGTTTTTTAATAATTTAAAGGTATTTATTAATAAGTTAATATAATTAATTATTTCCTTATAATTAATTATAAATAATAAAATTAATTATATTTTTTAAGTATTAATTACTTTTTTAACATAATTTTTTAACTTAATTTAAATTAAAAATATTAAAAGAAAATATTTTAATAATTTATTTTTATTATTATTTTTAAGGTTAATATAAATTTATAAGTTAAGGAATTTTATTTATAAAATAAATTTTAACTTTTATTACTTATATTAAGTAAAAAATTTAAATGTTATAATTAAAAAAATTAAACTTATTATATATAATTTATTTTAATTAAAGTTTATTATAATTAATAACACATAATTAAATAACTTTAAATTAATTAATTAAACATATAAAATTTTTAATTATTATATAATTATTATATATATTTAATTAATGTAATTATTAATAATAATTTTTAATTATAAAGCTTAATTAATTATTATTAATTATGTTTTTAATTATTATTTTTAATTTAAATTATTTCTTAAAACTTTACTTTATATAATTTCGATACGAATTAACTTTAATTTGTAAATTTAAAGGAATATTTAATTAAATTAAACCTTTATTTTTATAATAATTTTTATTAACGTTAAAAAAATCGGTAATAATTAAAAGTTTAAACATTATAAATAAACATAAGTAATTAAAAAAAAGTTAAAGCTAAGTAATTAAATTATATCTTTCATTTTATTTTTAAATATTAGTTACTAATACTATCCCTTAGTTATCTTTAATACCACAGATATAAGAAATTAAGGCTATACAAAAGCGCTAATGCAGCGTTCCGAGCCGATAAGTCGATAAGATCTCCGGTGTCGTTCTCAGATAGGTAGGTTATGATATCATTCTTACTGAACCTCTCTCACTAGAGCAAACGGGCTCATCCTGACTTTCTCCATTCAAACCTTCAACGCTGTTGAATGAAGATGTTCACCAGAACAGCTCGACGCCAATTACAGTCGGGCGGTGCGATATGTCTGGCGCGTTCGTTCTCTACTACGGCACCGGCTAGAGCCGATTTCACTCATGTCGTAAGTTGCATTTCGTTCGTATTTTATCCCCGGCCAATGGCAACCCGGCTGGGGAAATATTTATATACCGTACATGTACCTATCTATCTTCAGACACATGGATATATATATATGTGCACATATACAACACAGAACTTGACGAACTCACAGGCCCGCCCTAATTAGGTCATAGGAGGCGGCGCCGTCGGCCTCGCCATCGCCCGGGCCCTCGCCTCTCACCAGCCCTCTTCCTCCTCCACCACCAGTACCTTGCTCCTGGAAAGACACCCCCAAATCGGCACCGAGACCTCGTCGCGCAACAGCGAGGTCATCCACGCAGGCCTGTACTACGGCCCCAACTCCCTGAAAACACGCCTATGCATCGCGGGCCGGCAAGCCCTCTACGCGTTCTGCGACCGCCACGGCGTGCCGCATAAACGCACGGGGAAATGGGTGGTTGCGCAGGACGCGGCGCAGCGGGAGACGCTGGAGCAAATACACCGGCTGTGCAGGGACGAGATCGGCGTGCCGACGCGGTGGGTTGGCGCTGATGAGGTGCGCGAGAAGGAGCCTGCGGTTAGGGCGGGCGCGGGCGTGCTTGAGAGCCCCGAGACGGGGATTGTGGACTCGCATGCGCTGATGACGGCGCTGCTGGGGCAGTTTGAGGATGCGGGGGGTGTCGCGGCGTTGAATTCGGATGTTGTGGGTGTTGAGCCTTTGCTCGCTCCTGCTTCTCCTTCCCCCTCCCCTTCTACGTCTACGTCTACATCTACATCTACATCCCCTACCGCTCCCACTCCCCCTCGCCCGGGAAGTCGCGGCTGGGCCCTAACAGTCCGCGACTCCTCAACAGGCGAAGAATCGCTTATCACAACAGATGTCCTAATCAACAGCGCCGGTCTCAACGCCGCCTCCATCCACAACCTAATCGTCCTCCGCTCCCACCGAATCCAGCTCTATTACGCCAAGGGCAATTACTTCAGCTACGGCTCCTCCTCCCCCAAAGTAACCCGCCTAATCTACCCCGTAACCGCGCCCGGCGCCGGCGGGCTCGGCACGCATCTAACGCTGGACCTCGCGGGCCGCATGCGCTTCGGGCCGGACGTCGAATGGGTCGACACCCCCACCGACCTCGCCGTAAACGCGGCGCGGCTACCGGCCGCCATAGACGAGATACGGAAGTACCTCCCTTCGATCGATGAGGCGGCGCTGCAGCCGGACTACGCGGGGGTGCGGCCGAAGCTACGTCCCGCGGGCGCGGTGGGCGTGGGCGGGAGCGGGTTTGTGGATTTTTATATTAGGAAGGAGGACGGGTACGAGGGGTGGGTGAATTTGCTGGGGATTGAGAGTCCTGGGTTGACGAGCTGTCTGGCGATTGGGGAGATGGTGCGCGATATGCTGTATGGGAGCGGGAGGGTTGAGGGATCGGCGCCGCTGTGAGGTGAGACAGGATCGATGGGATGGGATGGTGTCTAGATCTCCGGTCGACGAATGATGGTGATGCAAACCTACCTAAAGACGGCATTGAGAAGGATACTGTAATCAAATACAATGCAAGGATGCGCACACCCACGCTGGCGGGATAGGGGGGAGGGATTGTATTACATGCTACGTAATTCAGGAACATACTTATCACGGGTGGGGGCACACATCCATAACGCCTAATCCAAAGATTCAGGGAATCTGACAATGACTACCTATTATTGGTGTGAATAGTACGTATGTACATGGGATTCAGTGTCAAATATGCATTGGCGAGCAAGAAGCAAAAAATAATCCGAGACTTTCATGGCTTAAGCCATTTGTGTTTCCCTCTCTCTCTCTCTCCCCCTTGCAAAACTCCAATGGCGAAAGGACTTTTTGTGGGGACTAGGTAAGGCGAGGAATAAAATCTACTCCCGCCCTCGAATAGAAGGGAAGAAAAAAAAATTGGATTGGGAGTAATACCGGCCCTGAGAAAATAAAAGTTGTACCTTACTTAGAGGGAGAAAAGAGGATAAATCATCGTGTCCGGACCTTGGGGGGAAAATGTCGAACGCAAACGCCCTTTGCCTAATCCCTTATGCACCTATGATTTAAAACTCCCCAAACGCCACTTGGAGCCAACTAATAAGGGCTCCTTGTTCGAAAAGCCGCAGACCGTACCATATAGACAGACAGACTCTGATAGACGATTGGTTACTAGCGGAGCTCGATATCTGGGAATACTTTTCGGCTCTGCATATTGACGTGAAGTTCATATATGCCATCCTCAGCCGCGGCAAACCTATAATTAAATCTCGTCAGTCTTGCACGTTTACATTTGGTAGAAGAGACGGCGCTCTGCTTACAAGGTGCGACCATCCTCGCTCCATGTCAGACCGGCGGTGTCATCCGGGTTTTGCTGATGCTCACGACTGCCTGTTCTGATCCTGGTGAAAAGGGAGTCATTCGCCCACACGTCAGCAATCACTGGGATTGCCCGACGAGGTCTGATAGACTCTGTTGTTCGAGAACTGTCCGCGGCACTGCGGTCGCTTCCGTACACCGTGGCCAAATTCTCCACGTCGTTCCATCCGGACGAACCGAATCGGCTAGCAAACCACGGAGCGATGGTCCTGTCGCGCGAGTTTGCTGAACTGTCGTTGCTCGTTTCGTTGTCCTGGTTTTGTGATCGGTTCGCCATCAGCCGCGAAATATCGTCGACGTTCTGAGCCAGTGTATGCATGATAGATGCGCTTCTCCGTCCTTCTCGTCCCGTGGTACCACTTCTCTCGCGATCTTGTTCGGGAGGCGCGAGGCTACTACTCGAACGATGTTGATCGCGCAAACGTTCCCGTTCAATAATTCGGGTCATCGTCGCACTCTGTGGAGGATTAGTGACTAGCTGATAGGCTTCTTCCACCATGCCAGATATCCGCCTGAGAACCTCAAATGGGGTCTCACCGGCCTCAATCTCTATGCGACGTATGAACCTGGGCTCACTCACTCTTTCTGCCCACCCTGGAGACCTCCACGCCGCACTTCTCTCAGAGGCCCGTTGACTCCGGTGTTCCGAAAGTCGTTGATCTGACTGTTCACCTCGGTCACGGTTTTCCCGTCGCCGACGGTCGCTCTGGAACGCCTCGAGGACTGCAATCTCATCCGCACTGAAGGGTTGATTGATTCGCGCGGTAGTAGAAGATTCCGGGTTCGGTAACGGCCGATCAGACATTGCTCGGCCCCAGCGTTCTAACAATGACAGTGTTATCTCTCCGTGACGATCACTCTCAGTGTTCCGTTCGTTCTCTTCGCTACGCGGGTCGAGTAAACGTGGGTCGATCGTGTTACTATCGTTGAGCGAATAGTGCTGAAACCCATCATGACTAGCTAGAGAGATAATCTGCCGGCGTTTAAAATTAGTTCGTGCATCCGCCACTCCGATCCGTCCTCGATGTTCTGACCAGGCCAGAAGGTCACATGGCCCCGGTGAAAATGCCATGTCTCTAACAGCACCACATTCTCCAGGGGCTCGATCGGAATCGAAGTACGTGATCAAAGGATCAGAGTCGGGATCCTTAAGAGCAACAGCGTCGAATATCGATATCGTACCATACTGGGTGCCCACAGCCAAATATTTACCCGAGGGAGAAAAGCAAGCTGCAAAGCTGCCCCGACAATCCGCCGTGTCTTTATTCCATGGACCCTTGAGCCGTATTCTCGGCAACGATACCCATTTGAAAGAATCACAATAGGATCCACGGTATTGTTGGGCATGGGCGTTGGCGTGCGGACGTCGCACGTGTATGTAGAGGTAAGGGTCGTCACAGATGGCAATTAGAAGAGAGCCATCCGGAGAGATAACGCCGCGATTAACACAATCGGGATACTCCAGTACATCCTTCTGTAAATCAGGCTCGTAGAGTCCTATGACGCTAATAGTCTTGTCATTATTGGCCACAACGGCTACCGACGAGTCGTAATGTTCACGCGACGAAGCAGTCGTGCCTTCGGGAGGATGCCATATGGTTATGCAATTGACACGTTCGGTACCAACCTTGTAACTTGAGGCAGACCAAGTCTTGTTGGAACCGTTGATGCGTTCGACAACGGTGAGCATATCCCGTTGAAGCTGGTACATGGGAGCTTCGGCCATATTAGAGTTCTCCATCGAGGTCAGTCTTGAACGGAAATCTCTGCTAAGGTTATCGGCCTGTGCATCGTTACTCCCCGACTCCCGGATGACAACCAACTCTCCATTTTCGCCTCCGCAGCAAATCCAGCCCTTACTAGCAATCAGACAGCGAGGATGAAAGCTGATCACTTTGATGGTCTCGCACTCGCGCGTCGAAGTGTCGAGTCGTTGGATATGGGTGTTGTTGACTCCAGCGGGAAAGTAGAGAACATGCTGTCCCTCTGCACTAAGCAACGATCTAAGCTGCCAATGACTATAAAAGGGGAAACCGGTTAGCTCGCGCCGACTGATGGATAGGTAAGGTAGTAAGATAGATAGGTGGCGAGGCTTACATTGGCGAAACGCTGCTTCTGTAGTGCTTGCGACCTTCTTGAAGTAGCAGGTTGTTGGTAGGCCAAAGACTAAAGATGGTTGTTAATCAGCGGGGTTTATCATTTGGATGCGCGCAGCAAAGAAATCCCACCTGGCCTCCTCGTCTCTAGGCATTCTGCCAATGGAGGATGTCAATACCGAAATCAAGTCGCATCGATCATGGGAAGCGCGTCGGAAGAAAGTCAAGTGACACGTAAGGGAGTGCGCCGATCGTAGGTGTTTCGGTCGTGGCTATCGGCGGGCAAATTCGAAATGCTGGGGTTGCTGGGCAAAGGTGATATCGGTCACTTTAAGCGACGGCGAATGAGTTGATGTAGATTGACGTAGAAATCAAGCACGAGCTGTAGGCATCCCTAGTCTAGCAGTCTAGGGAGTGCAAGTCGAATTGCTTGTACTGTGAAAAGTCCCAGAAGCTGGTCGAATGTAATTCTGGGGAGCGGTAAAGGGCGATTAGCAGAAGGAAGTTATTTTTGTGTTCGCGGAATAATGAAGACAAAGGTCAAAAGATCCCTTAGAAAGGCTCCTCAGATGACGTTCAGATTCGCGGCAAGCAGCAACCGCCGACAATCAACTCTTCTGGGTACGGGGCAACCACCACCACGCCTGCACCCTGCATCCACGGATAATGATACCGTACAGTACAAGGTAGCGGCAATACGTACAGTGGAAGAGTGGGTACCTACCTGACCCTCTTAGCGTGTGCAGTCGCGAGCTAGGAACTTCTCTTTGCATTGGAAGGTAGAAGATTCTGAGCGATGGAAAGCGTCGTCGTTGTTGCACTAAACTATAAGTACTCTAGGTCAACCGACAGGTCTCAGAGGCAGGGTCTACCTACATGTGTAAGTTCAATTTTGATCCAAGTTACATGTAGTACTAAAATTCGCGATGATGCCATTTGCAGCAATTATCCGGATTACCAAATTCGCCCATTTTTAATTTTTAAGCGGGCGTACCTAATCGTCTAACGCGACAGATTTGCAACTACCTTACATCATCGCAATTTTTGAGATGCACATATATCTGCAACTGGAACGGCATTTAAATTGAATAAAATCGAGAGCTTTAAATACTCATAAGTATGAGTTCTAATTGATTCAAAGCATTCTCTCTATGCCAGCTTTCACTACCAGTAGCTGGTAGATAAAATGATCTCTAGCTATTACCTCGGCCAATCGTGGTACTTGTTATAGGTATCCAGATGTCTGTCCTCTTGAAGCTTGTATCTGAAGAAGTCTACCAATAAAATGGTCTGAAATTCTAGAATATTATCTAAGCGCGGCTCCTTCTGGCCGCTTAGTATAGAGGTACGTAGGTACCTAGGTAGGTAATTGGTGAATTGGTGCACGTCACCTCCCCTCCTAAATTTTTCAAATCCAATTATTATTGGGTCCGATATTGCCGAAGTAGACCGCCCTTCGGGAAGCTCTGAGAAGAAATCTTCTCTCTTCGTCGCCGCAGAAATTTTATAGTACCCATCTCCGCCCATCTGCCATCCTCAATCTCCATACATAATAATAAAAAACTTCTTCGGCACAGTTGTATAATAAACTTCCTCTTCTCCCACTCAATCCTTCCTCCCAATCCGTATACATCCGCCGTTTCCATTCATCAGCCATCATTATGTTGGCCACACGATCATTCACCAGAGCTGTAAGTTCAATGCTTAATCGCCCACCCACAATTTCAATATTATGTATCCTGGCGCATAGCTAACCGCTTCTCGGTTCAACAGCTTCCTCGAGCAACCCACACAGCTGCGCGATGGGCAGCGCCTCTACGTAAACCTTTAGGATCCACCTTCGCTCGATATGAGTCGACGGAAGGAAAGGTCCAAGGTTCCGTCATCGGTATCGATCTCGGTAAGTTTGCAAATTCTGTTACTCTACTTCGAGCAGTGTATTAATACGTCTACCAGGTACTACAAACTCAGCTGTTGCTATTATGGAAGGCAAGCAGCCCAGAATTATTGAGAACGCAGAAGGCGCCCGAACAACACCGTCTGTTGTAGCTTTTACGCAAGATGGTGAGCGACTAGTCGGTGTTGCCGCAAAGCGACAGGCTGTCGTTAACCCCGAGAACACTCTCTTTGCCACCAAGCGATTAATCGGACGAAAGTTCACTGATCCCGAGGTCCAAAGAGATATCAAAGAGGTCCCGTACAAGATCGTACAACACACCAATGGCGATGCCTGGGTTGAGGCTCGAGGACAGAGGTACTCGCCGTCTCAGATCGGTGGCTTTATCCTTCAGAAGATGAAGGAGACCGCTGAATCCTACCTGAGCAAGCCTGTCAAGAACGCCGTTGTTACTGTGCCCGCCTACTTCAATGACTCTCAGCGTCAAGCTACCAAGGATGCCGGTCAGATCGCCGGTCTTAACGTTCTTCGTGTTGTGAACGAGCCCACTGCTGCTGCCCTTGCGTATGGTCTAGAGAAGGAGGCCGACCGAGTTGTTGCTGTGTATGATCTTGGTGGTGGTACTTTCGATATTTCCGTCTTGGAAATCCAGAACGGTGTTTTCGAGGTCAAGTCTACAAATGGTGATACCCACTTGGGTGGAGAGGATTTCGACATCCGCCTAGTCCGCCACATTGTCCAGCAATTCAAGAACGACACTGGCATCGACCTGTCCGGCGACCGAATGGCCATTCAGCGAATCCGTGAGGCTGCTGAGAAGGCCAAGATCGAGCTGTCCTCGTCTCTCCAGACCGATATCAGCCTTCCCTTCATCACTGCCGACGCTTCCGGTCCTAAGCATATTAACATGAAGATGACTCGAGCACAGCTTGAAAGCATGGTGGACCCTCTGATTACGAAGACCATTGAGCCAGTGCGCAAGGCCCTCAAGGATGCCAACCTACAGGCCAAGGACATCCAGGAGGTTATCCTTGTTGGTGGTATGACTCGTATGCCTAAGGTTTCCGAGTCGGTCAAGAGCATCTTCGGCCGTGAGCCTGCTAAGTCTGTTAACCCTGATGAGGCTGTCGCTATTGGTGCTGCTATCCAGGGTGCTGTTCTTTCTGGTGAAGTCAAGGATCTCCTGCTTCTCGACGTTACTCCTTTGTCCCTTGGTATCGAGACTCTCGGCGGTGTTTTCACTCGATTGATCAACCGTAACACTACTATCCCTACCAAGAAGTCCCAGGTCTTCTCCACGGCTGCCGATTTCCAGACTGCTGTCGAAATCAAGGTGTACCAGGGTGAGCGTGAGCTCGTCAAGGACAACAAGCTTCTTGGTAACTTCCAGCTCGTTGGTATCCCACCTGCACACCGCGGTGTTCCCCAGATTGAGGTTACTTTCGACATTGACGCCGACTCGATCGTCCACGTCCACGCCAAGGACAAGAGCACCAACAAGGACCAGTCTATCACCATTGCCTCTGGCTCTGGTCTATCCGAGTCTGAGATTGAGCAGATGGTTCAGGACTCCGAGAAGTTCGCCGAGCAGGACAAGGAGCGCAAGGCCGCTATCGAGGCTGCCAACCGTGCCGACAGCGTCTTGAACGATACCGAGAAGGCGCTTAACGAGTTCGCTGACCGACTTGACAAGACCGAGGCTGACGGAATCCGAGAGAAGATTAACGCTCTCCGAGAATTCGTGAGCAAGAGCCAATCCGGCGAGGGTACCGCCACTGCCGCAGAGATCAAGGAGAAGACGGACGAGCTGCAGATGGCTAGCTTGAACCTCTTCGACAAGATGCACAAGGCACGCGAACAGGCGGGTGAGGGCAGCTCCGAGGCTGGCTCTTCGGAAGCCAAGCCCGAGGATGAGAAGAAGCCTTGAAAAAATTAATCGAGACTAATTTTCTCCATTTACCTTAAATAC
Organism: Hypoxylon sp. PDH2405; assembly: GCA_023628415.1. Taxonomy (NCBI): domain Eukaryota; kingdom Fungi; phylum Ascomycota; class Sordariomycetes; order Xylariales; family Hypoxylaceae; genus Hypoxylon; species Hypoxylon sp. PDH2405. Next base: position 152,375 of record JAMAKT010000016.1, read on the forward strand.
CCTCGAAGCGGGAATCATACGAGGCCAGCTCTCTATACCTGTACATTAAAGCACTGTACTCATACCTCCCGCTCTACATTATTCCCAAATTACAACTCGGGCTGAGGCCCATGTCTTCATGAATTTGCGGGCGGAAGCGGCGTTCTGAGATTTGGGGATAACTTTTTAACAGCTGCTGCATGGTGAAAAAAAATTACTTCATGCGGTCTCTGGTGATACGAAATGAAATGGCATTTGGAAGGTTCGCTCTGGTTACGAGCCCCCCTGTATATAAAAACGTGACGACGACGAACAAAAAATTAATAAGACATCCCCTCTCATGACCCCTTGTCTAAATTGAATATTATGCTTTATTTTCTAAGGAAAATGAAAAGTCTAGTTAATAGCCCTTGTTGTGTTGTGAATGCCTTCAATGTGAGTGCTAAATACATTAGTCTATGGTGGATAACCATATGGCTTAACCCATCCATCTCTGCTTTTGTTTACACTGCATATTCATCAACAGGAGACCAGGATGATTACTCCCCGCTAGTATCCGACGCTGTCATCCGCCCCGCAGAAACTCTGGCTCTGCCGTCTCACCTCCGGATCCATCTCATCGATAAGTCGGACGAGGTCGGATGGCCGCTCGGCTAGGGAGAGAAACATGCCGCCTACACATGAAGAGGTTAGAATAATAAAGACAGAGATAAGTGTAGCAGAATAATAAAAGAGCCATAAAAGCCATACCCTCGATATGCCACGCTACGTGGCAGTGCAGCGCCCAGAGCCCCGGGTTATCGGCCGCGAACCGGATCACCACGTGGTTGAAGGGTGGCACCGTGACCGTGTCCCGGCGCATCGGGTTCTCGAGGTTCCACGTCGTTCGAGAGGTGGAGCTGCCGAAGGCGCCTTTGCCCCAGCCGACAATTTGGAATGTGTGGCCTGTTGGGAGGGTGAGTGGTTAGTAGAGTTAGGGGCAGGGTTCAGGGTTTGGTTTGGGGTGGTTTTGGGTGGTTTGCGAGTTTGAGGGGGGTGGGATTACGTACCGCTGTTGGAGAGGTTAGCGGTTAGCGATAGTTTGCGGGCGCGTCAAAGAAGACCGTAGAAGAGGTGAAGGGGTTAGAATAAGGAAGGTTAAGGACTAACTGTAAATGCCACGGGTGCTCCATGGCGTCCTTCGAGTTGATGACGATTTGCGCTCCTTGGTCGGCGTCTGGGATAAGTAGGACTTGCTGGTTCAACCCAAAGTCCCAGCTATTATATGAGTTTGCCCTGTCGGGGGTGAATTTTTGTTCCACTGCTTTCCAGAGAGTGGCGTTGTTGGGGAGGGACGAGTACGATGTCTATTACAAACGTTGCGTTAGGAGTCAGTGATCAGATTCCCCCTTTTCTAGGTATATATAGTGAGAAGGATCTGAGCGACTGAGTGGATGGAGATCGAAGCCATATGCGAGGGAGACTTACTTTGTTCACGAATATACGATTAACCTCCTGCGCTTGGCGGAAGGCATACTCAATATAATGCATATTTGCCTCGCTCACATTGACAGCGGGCTTCTTGCGCATCGGTACCGGCATGTCGAATGGCATGTCATCACACCCCTCCCACACGTTTCCCCTAAGCCCGTTGTTTTCAACACCGTACGGGTTTGATGTGTTTCCTGCTACCCCAATCGGTTCGGGCACTTTACCCATATCACCTATATCACCGTCCTCCTCGCCCCCTTCAGCATCGTCTTTGACATATGATAGGATTCCCTTAACACCATACTCCGCGCTTTTAAGTCCAGCACTAGTATAAGTCGAGTACGGGAGAAAGCACGTCTTAGGAATCGAAGCTCGCAAATAATAACTACCGAAAGTCTGATCCGCCGTTAGGATAACAGAGACTCGTTGTCCTAGATTCAGGTATACGCCCCGAGCTGTAATGGGCTCGATTTCGACGCCGTCGAGCTCCACAATAGAGAGCGTGTGGTTGTCCACACTGAACCAGTAGCTAAAGAATGAGGATGCGTTGATGAGCCGGAGACGCACCGAGTGCCCTTGGCGTACTTTTGTCCTGTAGAGCTGACCGCCTGTGCAATTGGGCCGATTTGCTGAGGATGGTGGATATGTGGTTGAGACTATGGAACAATCGTATGTGTTCTGTCCGTTCAGCAGGACATTGTCTGCTAGGGGCTCGACACCCGATTCGGAGGGGTCCCATTTTGAAGTCGGGTTGAGGTAGCTGTTTAATATCTATAATGCGTTCGAGACTTATGCTTAGTAGTAGCCCTTCGTTGGATGGACCGGGTCCTGAAGAGCTTCTCTTACAATGGAGCCGTACGTATGATATACATCCGAGACGAAGATGAGCTTCTCGTCATCCGTCTTGGGAACCTTCTCGTCCGGATCATGGATAACCTAGAGATAGTCAGATTCCAAACTCATGTCCACAGAATATATACCCGCAAACCGACAATAGCTCCATAAGCACCATCACTGTATTGTATCAACGTGTGGGCATGCCACCAGAACGTTCCTCTCTGATCATCGATCCGAAACTCATAGGTAAAGCTCTTCCCCGGCGGGATTCCACACTGGGAAATGCCCGTCACGCCGTCCATCCATGTTGATCCTCTCTGGTCAATACCATGCCAGTGAATGCTCGTGCTCGAGTTCGCCATGTGGTTGTCAACACGCACTCTAACAGTATCCCCCACATTCACTTCGATCAGCGGCCCCGGCGACTGTCCATTAACAAGCACCATTGGTTTCGAGAACCCGTCTGGCGCCGCCAGCGCCTGCGAGACGTTGAACACGTACTCGCGGACCCTCTTCTCTTCCCCATTCCCCCTCGACCCATCAAACCCGGTATCGAGCTCGAGCTCCGTCTTATTAATCAGCCTGTCTATCTGGACGAAATCAAGATCCTCGGGTACGTCGTAACGGGCGCCGTAGTTGAGCGGCGGCGCAGCGTATACGGTTTTATATCGATATCGCGGGGTCCCGAGTCCAAGGCCCAAGCCCAGGGCCAGCGCGACGATGAAGAGACAGACGAGAGACAGGATATAGACACGTAATGACACCGTCCGCCGCGGCCCCTTCTTAGCTTTTAGGAAATGCAAGTCGCTGGCGCTTGCGGTTGCCCATGTCTTCGGCGGCCACGATATATCCAGCCCTGGACTGTTTTCGCTGTCGGGCATCATCAGCCCGCTCGCGCTGCTTGAAGAGCGATGGCCTAACATAATGAGCCATGACGATGATATCCAGAGGGAATTTACGGATTCTGGGACAAGTCAATAATTATCTACGTTGCGAGTTTCAATGGTAGCTACCTAGGGATGCGCGGATTCAATACTAGGAATTCGATGTCGCAGATCCCCCTTTAGTGGGATGGAGGATCCAATTTACCAATTATTAGGGACATAGTAAGGAAGGGAGAATACACAGAGCCAAGGAATTATGGAAAGAATTATTAGAATGGATGTCCTCCAAGTTTTTATTTGGCGCCTGCCCTATGTAGGTGTAGACGACTTATGCTGATGCTAACTATCGTCCAAAGCCAAACCATCCTCTCTTCTGTGGCTGGGCTTGCTGCGCCGGCTTCTCCTCAGGTGCAGGAGCCGCAGCCGGTGCCTTTCCAGGATAATCAATGTAGTTCCAAGCGACATCAAAGAATAACGGCTTCACTGGAATAGGATCAATCTTGGGCGGGTAATCCACGAGCCTCGTCAGATCTACACCCTCCTCTGGGTACTCGAATAATCGTTGCACTAGAGGACCCTTTGCCTCCGGGGGAGTGGTGTTAACGGTCTTTTGCCGCAGATTATCTATTTCGACAATCGCGCGGCAACGTTGGAGTTCGCCTCTCAAGAGGTTGTGGAGGAACTGAATATCCCCTTGACGAATCTCTATATTACGAGGAGACGACTCTGAAGAAGAGGCACCATGTTGAAAGAAAAATGCTGCAGATTGCTGACATTCGTCGAATGCATGCTTGGTAAGAACTAACGCATTGAGCGATTGGTTGGTTAGCGAATGCGATCGAGCAATAGAGAGACACCTATAAAACGGTAAGTATTGAAACAAGTAATATACGTCAGACCTAAAGAATACTAACTTCAGAGCATGGAAATATTTGGCGGTCGCATTCAACTGCTCTAGCAGGCTCTCGTCAGCCGCAACACCTGGTAATTCCTTGATGGAATCGATGCTCTGCAGAGTGGAATCGTAAAGAACAACTTTGTCCTTGAGCCGAGAAATCTTTCTGCCTGTTGGTTCTATCTTGGGCTTTCGAGAGGTGGCATCTTTCTTGGCCTTCCGCGTAGTAGTTGGTGCTGAATCCAGCAAGGCGCCGTCGTGCTCTCCGCTCAGTACCCGGTTACGACCAATTCTCCAGCTGATCATCTGGTAGTTGACGGCAGTGCGAGTTATTTGTAAACTCTGTATTCGGGGATCATTCTGCGATACGCCTTCCTCCTTTAGTTCGTCAATGGCACGCTTAGTAGCATCCGCCGCATCTTGGCTAGCTATGAGCACTTCGTCATATGCCGCAGCCATCTCTTTCGGGAGTATAACATCGGAAGACGCTAATTTCTCTGCTAGACGAGCAGTTGCCGTTTCAGTTGAGGCCAAGGCAATTGCAATAGCTGCATCTTCAATCTTCACTTCTCGAGACCTCCAGGTGATGGTTTGTGGTGCGTTGGGAGCACCAACCTGGCCCTTTTGGGCATCAGAGCCGCTCTTCTTCAGCAAATCTGGAGCTAGCTTGTTGATCTGTTCGACTAGAGCAGAGTCAGAAGAAGGAAATGCTTTTCTGGCGATGGTTGCTATCGCCAAGGTTCTCGGCACCTTGGATTGATAGGCTGCATATCGAATAGAGGGATCGATAGTCTCCGACAAGAGATCTTTAAAGATATCTCCCTTTATTGACGTAGACAGTGCCGTATAGATGATCCGTGCAGTCGCATAGCTTCGTAGACAAGGCTCCCAGCTCTGCTTTTCGAACTGCGTTGCGCCTCTTAACATAGAAGCATATGCACGTGCTTCTAAGATGTCAGTGTCGCTAGCACCAGTCGTTGAACTATCAGATAACACTTCGACAAGACGTTCAGCAGTACGGGCGGCCTTATCGAGTCTCGATATGATGTGGGAGCGGGTTCTTCCTGTGATCTTCTTGGTATCGGCGGAGTGAACTGCTTTGAACCTCATAGCATGCGCCCAAGCACGTTCGGCTGTTAACAGTTGGAGATGGAGATACCTTGTATTTGTTAGCTACCTTATAAACACCAATTGCTAAAGTTGTACATACTCATGGCTTTCTGATATCTTCTCTGCCGTGACGACGTCTTTCTTGCTGAATTTGCCCCGATTCTTGGTCACAATATTCAACCGCTTTCGACAGTTGTGCAGCTTCTTGGCCAACTGCTTATGGTAGGTGTTGTAGTCTCCATAGAGCAAGGCCTGGTTCCTCGCCGAGACTACAAAATTCGTGATATCCATGATCGCGAGCCCCTAGGAGGCCAGGGACGTCGACGCGACAATGGCGAATTCAGAGTCAGTGTCGAGAGTTGGGATTGACCGCACCGCCGTTTGGTAGCGGATTAGATGTAGTAATGAGATGTAGTGGGGTTCGGCGTCCAACATTGAATATTTCTAAAAAGTGATTATGTTGACGTGGGGTTAAGGCCTAGCTCTAAGTACAGAGGTACCGCGAGCCACCTGTGGCTGGCATGGGAATTAAAGTACCTTAAAAGGTACCTGTGGGGCCCTTCTTAGCGGGGTCTTTGGAAAGTTACTGGTTCGTATGACGCTACATAAAAATGACCTGATGCTTGTGGCTGGGTGGGTCCGATTACCGATAGCTTGGAAAAAGATAGACTGCGAAAATCGAGGCTGCCCTCATCTTTTAAAAAAGATATTGATGGCACGGTCCTTTCCCGGTACCTACTTTACCGACATCAATCTAGAGACTTGGGGGAATGGTCCAAAAATATATCACCTCAAAATTTCCATTCTGTATACGGAACTAACCAAGACTTATGAGCCAGCACCGAACTGACTAGATCACCTTGTACTCTATGGTAAGCAAAATCCAAACAAATTTGCGTTGAAAGTACCACATGCTTCGTCTATACTTACAATACATACTCCAGTTCCGAGGATGCCTTGAAAAATTACAAGCGGCCGCTCCATTCCCTCCTTTCGAGTTGTCGACCGTTTTGCGAAGTGCGTGCTGTCTCATACGTATACTTCCCCGATGCTAGAGAAGACAGCCGCAAGTCTGGAACCATGCGGCTTCCAACGAGTAGTTCCTGGCGCAACTCAGTCCTTCCGGACTACGAGACAGCTTCGAAACGCTTTCTGGCAGCATGGAGCTAATGAAATTGAGCTTACCACCGCATGGCAAGCTTTGATGCACGGCACATTTGACCTCAATATGGGGTCAGCATCCGAAGAGAACAGGGGCTCGGCCCTGAGTGCTTCAGCCTTTCTTCTCGATTTTCTATATCCAAGTGGTGCCGTCACCCTCATGCGTCGCTTGTCCCTGGCCGCTCCAATCTCCCGCCGCCCTGACAACCTTCGTTATGGGCACCGCTTTACAAAATTTGGTCCTCGTCCGTACACCCAGTCTCTTCCTAGGCAGCAAGTCAACCGCGCTGAGACTGAATCAGCCGGCGGTCAAGGGGCGCACGAAACCGGTGAAAGCATCTCAACCGATGAAATCGATACCACGTATTCAGATGATATCGAGGTCGCTGGAGTAACGAGCAGAACTCCGAATATAGCCGCCAATGGTATAGCCCAGGAGGCCGGTGTTGAAACTCATGACGCGCTGGCAAAACCCGATACCCCCTTGGATGAAATAGGACATTCGAGCGCAAATGATCATACTGAGGCGCTTGATAAGTTGTTGGAAAGTGGTAGTGATGAGCCCGAGAATGTCGATCGCGTCTGGTATCTTTATAGGGCCTTGGATGAACCATCGCAAACAATTTACGTGGAAAAAGTTCTGGATTTCCTTTCCAAAAGCGGCCGACTATCTGACTTGTGGAAGATTTCGGAGTTGTTTCACAAAGTGCCTTTACCAAGGTGGACCAACCGTATTTTCGTTGAGGGCATCGCCGCTGAGATTAACCTACAAAACGATAGCCGAGCTGTTGAAGTCCTCATTAAAGGACTGGAACATAGTTCTATCGATGTTCCATCTTTAGTTGACGGCCTAGATTTGATACTTGCTAGTGCATTACGATCTGATACGGCGGAAAAACTGAAGGGTATATGGAAGCACTACTCTGAAATGGCTAAACGATGGGATTTTGGAGGAATTACGTCGCAATTGAAACATGTTGCTTCAGTTCCTGGCCTCGCTCAGAAAGCTCTCGAATTCCAGAGTCGTGGTCGGCAAGAGCTTCAAAACCTCGAGGGTACCACGCTTAGTCAAGAGGCACTAGATACGTTACAGAGAATTCTAGTCCGCAGAGCTCTCTTATCGTGTGCTGATACTCAAGTTATTCCTCTTCTCGACGTTACGAAAGACCCTCTTGCTTTTGAGGAATATTTGCGCTCCGTGACTTCTAGGCGCAAGGAAGAACTCGGGATAAAGGTGTATCGGATCTATAGGCAGTTACCTGGGAGCTCACCAAGCCACGCCGTTCTCCACGAAATATTCAAAGCCAATAACCAAATACGCGCACCAATGTCGGTCAAGTACGCGGGGTTGGAACTGCTGTGGGGTGACTGGCATAAGTTTCATGCCACCCCTTCTCGTAGAGCGTTCCAGAGATATTTGGCCTTCTATGCGTCTCAAGGGGATACGCATCGAGTTTACGAACTTTGGACTAGGTACATCAAACTAGTTCTTGACGACCCAAAGTATTCGATCCTCGATTCTGACGACGTTTTTGCGCATCTTCTTCAAGTTCATGCCGTCCTTGGTGAAGTTGAAGAGACACAGCGCATTTTCAACGATATCTCGGAAAAGTTTGGCATTGAGCCAAATACATATTACTGGAACATCCTTTTAAATGCTCATGTCAAAGCTGGCGATTATGATGGTGCAATATCTACTTTCGAAAGACTCGTTGCAACGGGAAAAGCGGACCGATACAGCTACGGGACAATGATGCAGATGGCGGGCAGTAGAGGCGATCTAGGACTCACGATTGATATATATCGCCAAGGACTGAACAGGGGTGTGCGACCGGACGATGCCATCCTCAGCAGCCTCATCGATGCTTACTGCCAAAATGATTACATGCAAGAAGCTCAAGACGTATGTACCCGCGCCGTAAGGAAGGGAATTGTTGTTACTCGGATGTGGAACAAGCTTATTCATTATCATGCTCTTCGTCGGGATCTCGCTGCCGTCAACAAGGTCCTCGGACTCATGGCCGACAACGATGTCCCTTACAACCAATTTACTTACCAGCAGTTACTTCTCGGTCTAGCCTTATGTCGACAGTCGCAGCATGCACTTAGTCTCCTGTCGGTCGCATTAAAGGACAAAATTTTCGAAGTTTCTGCTGTACACTTTCATATCGTTATGGGCGCTCTTCTAATGAATGGAGAGCCTGGACCAGTGCGACGTCTTCACAAGATGATGCAGGACCACGGGTTCCCGAGTTCTTCTACCAGTTTATTTCAGGTAACCCAAGCACTTGCACAATGGAAGAACTTACCTCGTGTACAACGAGAACGCTTAACCCCAACAGAATGGCTCGGCAAAACGCTTCGATCATTCAACCAGATATATGGCCTTGATAATCAGAAAAAAATAGGCAGATTGTTGCGTCCAACTCCTAAACTCGGTCGGCCGGGCGAATTGTTGGGGCTAAATACTGAAAAATTGCACTTTGGCACCATGGTCTACATATTGACGGAGATGAAAGATTTTCTCGAAGCCCGGGAGCTCATAGATCTTTACCGGTATATCTTTCAAGGTCGACAAGACTCAGATGGAGTCTTACCCATCAGAATGCTCAACTCCATCATGTCAGCGGATTTCCAAGAAATGCAATACGATCGCGTTACTGCCACGTGGAATCTTCTTTTCGAAAACGCAAAGATAGAAGCGCGCTCAGCTGACTTCGATGAAGAATTACCTCACACATCCAAAATCTCGCCTAAATACCGGTATGTCCTATCACATGGTCTGGGGATCATGCTGAAGGTGCTCTTTAATAAGGGGGATGCCGCTGGCATCCAGGATCTTGTTAGGGAGGTCCGTTCTGCGGGGTTTGAGCTCGATAGCAGGAATTGGAACTACTACGTCCAGGCGCTTGTTCAATTGAAAGAGTACAAGGAAGCATTCACAACGTGCGAAAATATACTTATGCCAAATTGGACTGGCTGGTATGTTGCGCGCTTGCGGGAGAACGTGCCGACCAAACTGCCGCTAGACCTGCGTCGGAAGGGAGCTTCTCCTCGACATCTTCGGCCAGTAGCCACGACGCTATATCGTCTCTCGAAGGGTTACATGGAGCTAGATCAACTCGGACCTTGGTCTACAGAGGCGGCGAACACATTCCGAGAGATTGAGAAGGAATGCTCACAGGTGGTTCGGGCTATCAAATCCATGATACGGGTGCACTCTCAGCTCGAGTATGAGATTCTTAACGAAGGAGACTACGTCGACATGGACCCTGCCGAGCTTGAATACGATGACCAAGATCATCAGGACGAAGTTAGCGAAGGGGAAGCCATGAATTAATCTCCCTTGGACACCTAAAGATATCTAGTTGTATATGTCGAATTGTATATACCCCGCATACAATATAGTAGTACGCTCTCAAATCTACAACACTGTTTAAACAATTACGATATGATCAATTGATGGTGTGAAAGCCCGTGCTTACGTAGGATAAGATGGGAGCCCAAACTGAATGTCCATCCAGAGTGTTGGGACACAAAAAGCGGCGCGAACTCGGCGATGCACTCGTATTGCTTGACTCACGAGACCCCTGTGCCCCCGGATTAGTCGCAATCGGTGAGCCTTTAGGAATCGTCTAAATCCCACGGCTCACGACAGCAGGAAGGGCGCGTTAGGTTGATAAAACGAGAACGTGTCCGTAAACACGGATGTTTGCTCGACCACCTGCACATATGATCAGGTAATTAAGTTAATACCAATTTTCAGTCAATAGCCCTCAGGTCCACGACCCTGGTAAATCTTTTCAGGCTACCGCATCCAGGATACAATTATACGAGCGAGTCGCCGTTGCTATTCCGAGAAAATGGCGCTCCCGTTCCCGCATCCCTCTGTCTTGCTCCCGCCCGGCTTCACCATGTCCCGCTGCACGCCGGAGGATGTGCCGGGCATGACGGCGGTTTGGTAGGTCTCGGCCCACACTCATGTTGGCGATTCCTTAATGTATTGTACTGACTTGTCAATGTAGTGAGTACTATTTCATGGTCGTATATCATTGCATATGCCCGGATCCGACCTTCTACCACTAGAGCTTTATCCGTTCTGCTATGTATACAGTATAGGGGACTGATCGCTAACGCACACCTACTTGCTTACCTTTTACTTACCTCCTACCTACCACCTATTTTGACCCCCCACGCATATGCCTAACCTCAAAGAACCACTAACCACCAACAGACCTCCGCGCCTTCCCCCCCGGCTCCCCATTCACACACTGGTGGGCGCCCTCCCTCGACGTAATGCGCAAGTGGCACGCCCACCGCATCCAAGCCCGGTTCGCAGACCCGAGCACCCAGCAATTCAAAGTCGTCGATTCCTCCACCGGCGCCGTCGTCGCGTTTGCGAAATGGGACCCGCCTGCTACATTGCGGGGGCTCAGGGGTGGGTTCGTGGTTTGGGATGAGAGGGGGAGGGAGGTTTTGCCTGGGGAGGAGGAGGGGGAGGAGGAGGAGGGAGGAAGACGGGAGGGGACGGTGAAGAAGGGGGAAAGGAGGGGTTTGAAAGCGCCTGAGGGTGCGGATGAGGCTGCGTATGAGGAGTTTTTCGGGGGGCTAAGCGACATGGCGGAGAAGTGGCGGGCCGGTGAGAAGTTAGGTATGTTTATCCATTCTTATATTCACGAATATCCAGTGTCCAGTGTCCATCCCCCCTTTCCTTGAGACGTACTATGTCAGGGCGCAGACTTACGCGTAGCTTGGATAACAGCACTCTCCATCATATGCACCGACCCAGCGTACCACGGCCGCGGCATCGGTACCGCGCTGATCAAGAGCGTGCTCGACGTCGCGGATGCGGAGGGCGTGCCGGCGTACGTCGAGGGCTTGCCGTTGGCCGTCCCGCTGTACCGCCGCCTCGGCTTCGGGGAGGTGGATCGGTTGGCGTATGATGAGGTTGATGAGGTGTTGACGATCATGGTGCGGGAACCGAAGTTGGGAGTTGCGCCGGCGGCGTAGAGAATGAGTGCGCTGGTCTATCTCGTTGGTGTTCCCCTTGAAGGGCAGCAGGGTGCCGTAGTGCACCGATTAATCGAAATTATGGTCGGCGGAGAGCATTTGACAGGATATGCGGCCCTCTCCTTGAGACAGAAATAGTTGTCTGATTGCGAAAACGTCCATGATACTCAACCCAGCTCCCTTACTCCTATTTTCCACTTCTTTTTTTAAGGGCATACACTAGCCCCCAGATTCTTTATTTGATCATCAATTGTTTACCCCAGGTAAAGTAGAATCCCAATATATATATTCCTCCCGGTATATAAAAATACGATGACGCACATCTATCCCGTACGTCGACCTTCCTCTTTCGAAGAGAGATGCATTCTCCATATGCGTAAATCGGCG